>JAVKLA010000007.1:17577891-17590943 GCA_034782735.1 Sagittarius serpentarius | reverse complement strand
CATTTCATTTCATTTCATTTCATTTCATTTCATCAGACTTCACTGAAAGCAACTAAAAATATAAATTAATTTTCACATGTAAAAAGTATCTTTATTTTACCAACTGCCAGCTGAATTTTGTATTGCTTTTCAGTAAGTTCCCTCCTTTTAAAAATGCTGTAATCTAGTCCATTTACTTGCAATAGTGTTATAGCATTTTAGCAAAACAAGTCAACTATACATCATCTTTCCAGCTAAAATGTTGTAATAAGCATTTCCTGTACCATAATTAAATATCTCCTTTCCTCCTTATTGAACCTCAATACTTTTGCTGCACCCATTTTGCAATTGTGTTAATGTGCTTCTTAACAGCATCTCATGGTAACAGTTTTGCTCCAGATCCTTGAAGAAGAGCCTTGTAAAACATAGAAGTTTTGATGCATATGAATGCTAACAGAGTTATTTCCACCATGTGTATATGCTGGAAACAAGACTCAATCATCTGGCCAGTCCATTTTAAATTTGGCAATCTTTCTGCTCAATTGAGATCAGCAGATTGTTGAACATTCATGGGTCAGGACTTTTTATGAGAAGACCCTGGTCTTATGTTCTCACTTAAGACAATTCATCATTGCCCTTTCCATCTGAAGGACTTTTACGTCTTGAGAGTTAATTTACTGTATAAAGTTTGATTTGATAGGGCCTGAACCTTCTGCTCACAAGTTAGTTAACATTACATTTTTCCTACTCTTTCTTTTTAAGCTTCAAAATCACGGTTGATTTCCCTGTAATGAATAATTAATAAAGTAAACTGTTCTGCTGGATAAATTAGAAAGGAAACAGAATAGCAAAATAGCCTTTTTCCTTTATAGTTCGGGTAGAAAAGTGTGATTGTGAAAGAAGAATATGAATATACGCATAAATGTTCCAACTCTTTCACGGACCAGCAGTGGCTATCTGGAGACATCCAGCCAAATTTAGCCACAGCGCAAACTGGCTCCCATTTCATTCAGTACCATAGAAGTTGTGTACATTGGACCCAGAGTAACGTATTTTATCATATTCACATGAGCTAAATGTAAACAAACAAAATGCCCAGGTTTTGGTACAGATAAACATTCAAAAACTGAATTGGAACAGCTTACTTAAGGAAATCTGTCGTGGTTTAACCCCAGACAGCAGCAAAGCACCACACAGGCACTTGCTCACCCAGTGGGATGGGGGACAGAACCAAAAAAGAAGTAGAACTCACGGGTTGAGATAAAGACAGTTTAATGGGACAGAAAGGAAGAAAATAACAACAACAACAACAATAATAACAATAATATTAATAATATAATAAAAGACTTGGAACATAAAAAACAAGTGATGCACAACGCAGTTGCTCACCAATTGCTGACCCATGCCCTGTTAGTTCCCAAGCAGCTATCCCCCGCCAGCCAACTTCCCCCAGTTTATATACTGGGCATGACATCCCAGGGTATGGAATACCCCTTTGGCCAGTTTGGGTCAGCTGTCTTGGCTGTGTCCCCTCCCACCTTTCCTGTGCCCCTCCAGCCTTCTTGCTGAAAAGTCCTTGGCTTAGTCTAAACACGACTGAGCAACAACTGAAAACATCAGGGTGTTCTCACACTAAACCCAAACCACAGCGCTGTACCAGCTGCTAGGAAGACAATTAACTCTATCCCAGCTGATACAAAATCCCCAAACCAAATACCTGACCTGCTGAAATGCATTATTCCTTCACTAACTTTTAAAATCTTCTTAGTTCGAGTTGTCCTTACGTAAATCGAATTGTTATATTAAGTGATCACCACAAAAATTAGAATGCAAAACGATGAATAAAAGCTAAAAAAGAACATTTGCACTGCATCTGGGGAGCTAAACATACAGCTTCTATACTGAATTATTTTACACTGGCTGCAGACAACAGAAAATATTGTAGCTATGCTTCAGCACGTTCCACAGCAGATCTGTTGAAATTTCCACTTTCTCTCAAAATCCCTGTCTTCTGTTTCTATACCCCAGAAGAAAAACATGTTTTCGTACTCAAAATGGTATACAAATTTTCATTCGGTATACAGTTACTTCAGCTGAATTAAAAAAGAAGGAGCAACGGCAAATTTTGTATCAGAAGATGGAAGATGTATGTTTGTTTGCTGATTCACTGGAATCACCTGTAACTCCAGAACCCCAACAATTCTTATGATAGCAAATATGCAGCCCACATCATGTTTCACAGATTTCATGAATTCCCTCTGTCTCTTCAAAATTCCCCAGGAAATTTCTTTACCCTCTTCTCTGGACTATGAATCAGAATTTCTAAGGGGAATTAATAAATGCATGCCTCTTGATTCTAAGCTAATAACAGCTCCTGAATGAGTCTCTGCCATAATTTAAGAAGCCTAAGGGTGTAATTACACAAGTGAATTATTGAGAGGTAGATTTAGTGTATTTTGGCCATTCTGGTAAAAGCTTACATAAATACGCTTTTTCTCTGAGGTAACTGAAGTTATTTTACCTTCTGTTCACAAAGATACATGTGTATTTTCACCACTTGATCAGACCCTGGATTTTCTTGGCTTTATGCCTGATTTGGAAAAAGTAAATGTAAAGTATTATGCAACAAATAATGATGCCCTACTTGTGATATTATTAATATGTTCTTTCTCACATTAGAAAGGAAAAAGAAAAAGAAAAAAAGTGCAGACTATTCATTTCAAAATCTGTAGGAGAAAATTTTCATTAGGAAAAACCAATCCCTTTAAGAAGCCCACTCTTCACTAACATCACACTACCAAAAATTAAAAGCTAATATTTAAAAGTTTCTTTTTGTTATTTGCCTCTGAGTTCTAGCCTTGCAGGGCTTTTCATGATAGCCTTTCATAATCAAGAAAGACAAGAGATTTTCACTGTGTGAATTCTGAAATAAGTATGTGCTCATACAGCTCCAATTCAGTTGCAACTGCAGTGATACGTCAGATTAAAAGTCACATGCCATGCAGGGCAAAAACTGTAAATGTTTCAGTGCATGCAAGGAACATCCTCAAGAAGAAATCTCAGTGACCTGAGAGTGCCTTTTTCACTGAATATGATCCAGTTAGTACAGTGTTTCTTCAGTTTTTTCCACATTATTAAATACCTAACATGTTTTAAGTAGAATCCTTTTTTTTTTATTATTATTGCAAAGGCATAGTTGCTGTGATAGATAGCAACAGGAAAGTGTCTTTGGAAAAATCAATAGTAAGAGCAAAGGTGTGAAACAGCTCGTCCTCTGTCACTGCAGTTTTGTTACTGAGATGAACAAAAAACTTAAAGAATAGCGATATACGAAAAGCTGATCAGAAAATGAAAGGCAAGTCATTTCAAGGAATATTTTCTCTACAAAGTTAAGAGCTTTCTGGGGAATAAACAAAAAAACAAGAACATGAACAATTCCCTTTGACCTTTGGATAAACCATAAAATGTTATGGTCTTCAGTTAATAGAGTGCTACATCATGTAAGCTGCAATTATAATTCTGAGTACTTCCACCCCCTTCGATGTGCCAAAGCTCACTGTTAGATTACAACTGGTTTTCTCACCGTTTCCCTTTGAAGATTATGGCCGCTTCATGATGATGATGCACGATGGGAGTTCAAGCCACACGAAGGAGCCTCATGGCCTATAGAGGGTAATGAGAACATTCTAACCAAATTATTTCACTTACTTCAACCTGAATGTTTGTCTGTTCTCACATTCACTTCCCAAATGTTCCTGAAGCTATCAGCAATAAAATCCCTCATATTCTCTGGAATACTCCAGGTGGGTGAGACAAATGTATTTAGCTTCGTATTGTAAACAGATAGTGATATACTAACAGTATTTTTAGTCCATCTTTAAATGTAATTTAAATTTTAAAAGTGATATTCCTCCCCCCACTTTCAGGTCACCTGGAATGCAACTTTGTATCAAAATAACACAAAAAAAACCTTCCAATGTCAGTACTACAGTAAGGTAAGCATTCACTATTTTCAGTTCACAGTTTTCTGCTTAATTTCAATCTTGAAAAAACACACCGAGAAGTAAAACGTGAATTGTTTCGCTAAGATTTCAGCAATTTGAATCTGGTGTCTTTTTTTACTTAAAATTATTCCTTACAAAAAGACATATGTCATCCATTTAAATTTATTATATGGAGGAGGCAGTATCTTATCATTACTGTTGGAACGTAAACTTTTGGATTTCTTGACTTTGTGAATGTTCTAGTGTAATGTATTACCTTTTGTAACACTGGGTTTTATTAAAGCCCACAAACACACACGAACCCAAAAAAGCCTCTGAGCACAGAAGTGCTAGCTGCATACTCACGACAGTGCCACCGATATATCCAGAAGATAATTCAACATAATTGGATAGAATGGAAAGGGAAAAGGAGGTGTTCAATGAATTCACGTACGCAGGGCTAATACAGCGAGTGAGCTATCGGAAGCTGATACCCCGCCGGCTTTAAACCAGCGTGCTGTGCAGAGGTAAGCCGATGACTCCCATCCCGCCCCCCCATTTGTTATATGAATTGTCATTGCAAACCTCCCAGGAGGATAAGCAAAGCACTTCTATATGCACCCAGGGACTATCGCTGTCATGACTCTGGCTGGTCAGATAAACCAATTTTACCTCTTAGTGGCATTCTCTAGTCTGATGGCCTCTCCTTGCTCTCAGCTATGATGGTTGAATTGGCTTCTGCCCCTAAATGCTGCTGAATCCCACAGTGATCATGAATCAGAGCTCTTAGCCATGGTAGTTCATAGATCAATATATTAACACAGACTAAAATCAATGATGGCTTGCATTAATATGCTAGATTTTGGATTGCAGCACCTTAGGACCAGACCCACTGCTCTTCAGCCAGTTCTGGGACTTGTAAGCGCCGCTCAATGGATGTGACGGACAGCTGGAGGTGATAACCTCTTAAATTGTCCTAGCTTGGATCAGTAACGCTTGTCAAACAGAATTCATTAAAAACTCCTTTTCACCTAATGCAAAAGAAGTACCTAGACCTTCCCTACCTCCTAGTCTAGCTTTCCACCCTTCTGCTGCTAGAAGAATCTTTTATTCTTACTTTGTGTCTGCAAACTCTTCCTTTCCATCATCTCCATTTTCTCCGTATTTTCCTCAGTTAAACTCAGAATAAACAGCTAATATTTTTTAGCTTGTCCATTGTTCAAACCTTGTCATTTTGTTTAGCTAATCATCTTATCAGTACCTCTTGCCTTCTGTACTAAATTAAGTCTCCTCTTGACTTTACATAATCTGAACAACGTATAAAAATACACAGTGAAAAACCTGTAAGTTTTCAGCTCAACAACTTTTAATACAGGAAAGCTACAGTAGTATTATTGATCACGACAATGCTTAGAGTTAACTTTTATTTCAGAAGCACGTAACTGTAACTCGGAAAAGTAGACATGACTTGATAAAAAAGAGATAAATTATTTATTTTGCATGAGTGCCTGTTAAATTCTTCCCCCTACACAAATACTGCAAAATCCCATTTATACACAGAATATCTATTAACTTAATAGAAGGCAACAGGACACATAAATAGCTAACTTACCTGTCATATGGCTGCACAACAGGATGAGCTAATGACGGTAGCCTTTCCTTTGTTTACTGAAAAACATGATGGGTTTTGTTTGTTTGCTCGTTCCTGTTTACGTACAGTCGTGGAGAACACAAGGTCTGCAAGGCGGGAAGCAGAGCTGCGTAAGTCCAAGATTGCCCATGCATTCAGTGTTAACCAGGTTGGGGCCACAAAAGAAGTTTCTCCCAGGCTGAGCTGCAGGAATTTAAAAATATTTTTGCTTTCTCTCATAGCTTGAAGGGTTAGTTGCTCACTTCGCAGGTTCTCCTGACAGTTTTGTCCGACAAATTCCTTCTTGCTGCTCCATCAACCTAGGATACCAGTGATTCCCTTCATCTTTTTCATTGCCACTCCATAGCTTTTGTAGGGTTTTTTGCACTAAAGACTGACGTTTGCTATAGAGTTTCTGTGTCTGTACTGCAGCGGGAGTATGCAAGGGCAAGTAGCAAATCGCCAGCTCCTACAGGCTTCAGCTTAAAGTACAGGGAAGACAAGTATGGACACAATGTTCGCATTCAAAATGGCCTTTGGTTTCTGCCCTGTACAAATTGCTCCCAACAACAAAAAACGCGTACACTGTCTGTTCAGGTACTTTAAGTTGTCACAGGAACTCACACCATTTTCCAAATCATACTTTGGCCAAGACTGACTACGGCGCTGTGTAAATCATCGAAGACAGTCTACACATACAGTTCATTCTGGAGAAAGTCAGTTGCATAGATGTAAAAACATCTGTGCGAACACAACGCAGCCAGGCTAATGAGAAGAAATCCAGATGTTTTACTCCTGTCTTACCTATCAATCATCTTCTGCTTGAGAAAATTAAACTGCAGCTGTGTTCTTGTGCCTGACTTTGCACGCTGAAGCGCTTTGGTGGTCTATCTGACAATTTTTACAGCACCTCATCCTATTTCAGTAAGTCACTCCTATAGTCTCCACTGCCTGCTGGGCATTATCCCTTGTTTGTATGTCTGGTTTGTTTTTCACTGCAACAAGTACCTTGAACATCTTACTTGAAGGCAAGAGAACTCCTCCTTCCCGCCTGCCCGTTGCACTGCTTCCAAAACACAGACACAGCTCCGACGTTCTTAGCCTATGGGAAAAAAAGAAAAAAACAAAGTGTACAAATTCTGTGAGATAAGGCACAGTAAAAGAACATAGTGACTATGGCACTGCCTGCGCTAGGCCAAAATGCAAGTGCTGTAGAGCTGCAATTGGGATAAAGGAATTTGAAGCAGGAGTGCAAGAAGGACGACCATACTTTTAAGACAGAAAACACATGTCTAACCAGACTCCAGCTCCCAAACCACAAAGACCTGGACAGGATGCCAGAATACAACTTCATTTCATGTCAACTTGGGCAACAGTCATAAAAATATCAATAGTGGGACTAATGATTCTTTTTGAAGAATGGACCTGGCATCAGAAACTCTTCCGCTTGCTGGAAACCTGTTCAGGCAGTACATAAATCAGTCAGACTCCTTTAACCCTCTTCCACCTCCAGTGATTGCTAGAGAGCAGGAAGTTTCCCAGTGCCACAGGGGCAGAGAATGCTAAACAACTGCTGCCTTGTTTTCGTGGTGCAAGTCGAACCATACACGTGCAGTTGCAGACCAGCTCTGCCTGTTTTCACAAGGGGTGGGCGTGAACTAGACTCTCTTCTGACTTCAGTTTCCACATGCTGCTTGTGAGTCTCTCACCAGTCACTCCAAATTGTAACCAGTGCTTTGAATAAAGGCTCCTTCTTCCCTCTACCATTTCCCTCGTTAGAATGAAGCCCCCTGCGTCCCCTCGCCCTCCGCCACCACCACCACCACATCCACACGCTTTGCATGACCGACGCAGGAATCTTGCCACAGCGACTGTTCATAGGGGGAAAGTCAGGTCACTTTTGCTACCCTCAATGTTGCCTTCATTATCTGCCTCGTCGCATCCCCTGCTCTTTACAAAGAGCACGCACGCACTCACAAAAAAGACAGAAATCATCATACAAAATGAGCACTTGGTAATATGATAAAAAAAGACAAGCAAAATGAGGGTAAGGTAGGGAATTTAAGAAAAAAAAACAGTGAACATTTATGGTGTGTACAATGACATTGTTAAAATGTCTTCAGGTTTGTAAAGGTAAAAATCTGTGAAATTCTTTTGTAAAACAAATCCTAGCGAATTGGTGTTTGGTTTTTTTTGTGTGTTGTTTTGTTAAGGACCAATACATATATTTAAAAAGCTTTTTTAATGTAAGCATAACTTTCAAAGATTTTTTTTTTATTTTTCCCTTTCTCCAGCAAGGCTTTTACCAACATCATTTCTCATTTAGACCAAGCCATACAATAGTAATTTCCAAAGCATAAACAGGCAGCAAGCCACAAATGCAAATTACTGGGAAAACATCACCCTTTTTCCTTTAAAAGCCTGGAATATTCTGTACACCACCACACAACACAACGATATCTGAACACATTGCTGGCAACATGAAGTGGAATTTTAGAGACAGAAAGCGTACTAGCTGTAATCTCACATGAAAGGCCTAGTATTTTGCTGTTTCTTGAGTAGGCAGGTAGAGTCTTCTAGACAAATAAGAAAAAAAACCTGTTATTTTAGTGAATATCATGAATATGTACCCTTACAAGACTCTACTTGCCTTTCTCCTATAGGTATATGGGATTTGCTCCCACGGATTAGTGTAAGGCTGCCTGAAGAACACGGGATGTAATCACCAACCTGACCTCATCAGAAACTGTATTCCCTTTCTCCCTCAACCTGTGCCCTTCTAATGTCATTAATTAGATATCTGGCCTCATGCAGCCTCCTTAATGATAAATGTAATGCAGTGCAGCAGCAAAACAGCATAAAGACCACATCTATCAGCTTTGTGGGCAAATAGGATGAAAAGCGAAAAAAGGATTTTCTGTCTGCAGGGAAGACACTCTAAAAACAGCAATACGAAATCCGTGTCATGGAAACGAAGAAAAAAAGTGCTCAGAAACCACAACAACAATCTCCCTTCGCGCCCTCACACACACACCAAAAAAAAAAAGAACCAAAGAGGAAAAAAACCCCTCTTATTTACTACCACTGACACTAAACAACACAACAGGACTATGGGGGGCGGGGGGGGGGGGTGTTTAACACCCTCCCCAGAATATGAATACTCTCCAGTATACATGTTAACTCTGACTGGAGGGTAAAACCAGGCTTCTGAGAACACACCTGACTGAGCGAAGGTAGTCTTCACCAGGATGCCTCCAGCGTAGAAAAGGGAAGTAAATTCACAACAGCCCCAGAGGGGAGGGTTTTACAACGCGTGGACCAAACGCTGACGGAAAAGGGAGAGTTTCTGATACAAGGAAAGGCAGGCATGCCCAAACACAAGCACACACACAGAGGATGGGAAGAAAGTCACGTCGTTGCCCTGACAAAGGAGTTTGGTGCAGGGACTGGTGTGACTGGAGCTTACAGCAGCTGAGAAAGAGACACTGCAACAACTTGCAGACATTACTTAGCCTATGACAAAGACGCTGCTTGCTCTATATGTCCAGTTAGTGGTCTTTATGGTCTATCCAAGTGCTAGGGTATACTTAAACCCCATCCCGGGGGCGCAGCTGGTAGTGAGACTTTCAAGGCACAGCAATATCCTGTTCTCTTTAGTTAATTCCTCAATCCCAAACGTCAGCGTGGAAATCATGATGCTGCAACCTAGACAGACCCAGTAAGAGAAGCTGTCCTGTTGAATGCCCTCGTAGTGAATGATTCCTTGTCACCCTCATTCTTATATCTCATTGATTTTATTTTATTTTATTTTATTTTATTTTATTTTATTTTATTTTATTTTATTTTATTTTATTTTATTTTATTTTTTACTTTTCCTACTGATTCCACTTTATAAGCACAAAGTCCTAACAGCTCCTACGGAAGCATTATATTTTCAAGTCAGCCACACAGATCAATGTAATAAACATGGAGCCTCAGATTTTATTATTCAGACATCAAAGTGCATTTGGTCTTGAGCAGAGGATGCCATTGAATTAATTCCAGGGTACTAAAAGCTAAATGTACATGCACTGAAAGATGTGTGCACAAACAGAGAAGAGACACAAGTAGATCTTGTTTAAGATCACTGAGTCTTCCTACAACTGCAAATGTTCCCATGGGCCATCAGGTCTTAGTTGGTCCAACGTTAAAATATTTGACGATAAACTAGATTTTGTTTAAAAAGGTCTTGCTCTCTCTCTTGTCAGCAGAGGCACACTGTGCTCTATTCCACGTACATTTGAATCTGTTTTAGAATGTCTGTGACATAAATAATGTTTCTGTGGTCAGAATAAACTGTTCTTTTTTTATTGATTAAAATACTGAGGTTCAGTCAATTTTCCATTTCTAAAGGTACTTCTACAGAGGAAAATGACAGCGTTCACAAGTTGAACAGATACGTAACTCTTTGAAGTTTTAGCACATGTACATAATTTTAAATTCTCTCATTACATCTACTGATTTCAACAGGAATGTTCCTAACACATTAACCTAAGCCTGAGCGGTCATTGTAGCACAAGGCCCCTGAACAATAGCCTATACTAGCAATGCTGTGCATTGCAATAATCAAATGCCCCACAGAAAAAGCAATATTCTCTCCATTAAGTCACAGCAAAAAAAGTAAGTCTGACTCACTTTAGCCCTATCTTTAAAGCACTCTTTTAATCATCTCCCTCAGGCAATGAAAAATTTGCAAAGCATTTTGGTGAAACATTTAAAAAAATCTCACTTTTAATGTTTTCAAATCTTGCTCATTTAACTTTTTTCAACTTCACAGGATTTTCAACACATAGAAGGAAGCAGATCAAATTCAAATACTTGCTGCTTTCTCTCTACCTTGATATATGCTATATATGATAGACCAAATAGGACATGATAATGGTTTCAAGGTAAAGAACAGGAGAAGAGTGCCAGCTGTGCAGCTACCTCAAAATAGAGAGTACTGTGTGAACTAAAGAACGACATTTGCTACTATTCTACCATAAATGTTATAGTTGCAATTCAGTACTATACTGATACAAGGCACTGCATGGTTTTATGTTTCTAACAAGAAATTATAATTTTTCCAGGTAATTGCAGTACGGTCATATTTCTCTTAGGTTCACAGATAAGGCATTTATGTATATTAAAAAAGAGTTATTTCACCTATTATGGCAAACTGATGAACAAAATCATCACGCTAATTTCAACACTGGAGAAGTTTAAATAAAGGCTATTAATCCTTTACATCAAGTCTGGAGTCATCTATAAATGCCTATTCATATTTTAAGGGTACATCTTTTATAGGTGGAGACAAGATTTTTCTATCTCATTTTGGAACTTACAGAACATAATTATTCTCGGCCTTGGGTCAGTCTTAAGTTTCCTGCTCATGAATCTCTGTAAAACTGAAATACGATTTTGAGGATTGGCATATAATAACACAGAGATTGCAGTATTTAATTTTCTTCCTTTTGAGTTGTTTAAACAAGAAAAACAAATTTTCAAAATATTTTCATGTAAGATGAAGGGCCCTTTTTTTGGTGAGAATTTCTTTTTTCCACAATACCCAACAAAAAATTGAAGAAACAATGTTATTCCTGTGAAAAACATAAATCCAGCACAATTAATCCTTTTGGAGTTTTACTCTAAGAGTCAGTCCTCAGAAAAACAAATGTATTAAAAAAATATAGGCACATTCTGGAAAGTACACTGTAGTGTATACAGCTATCAAATTGCAATGACTTCAGAGTTGCTTCAATATGTTTCAAGTCAACAGGCGCATTGTTCTTTCTCATGAAGACTAATTTTTTCCTACTTTCTTGATTTTTATTAACATAAACACAAATATTAATCATACAGCAATAACGTAATGACTTTTTCTTTTGGAGCCCTAATTGTTGCTAAATTATCTCTAATCCTTTTACAAAATCCAAATATAAACAAGTTTTAACTCACATATCAGAGTTTTTCTCAGAAGCTGAAGACAATATAACGGAATTAAGACGACGTAGAAATTATGATGTTGAAAAAGTATTTCTATAGGCAATTCAAGGAAGCCAGAACTTGATTATAAGATACAGCAATGCGAAAACCAAAAAAGTATACACATTTTTGAGTATCTGTAGGGTCATGCTATTAGACAGTATATGAAACAAAAGTCTGTGGTCACATAAAGGAGTGTGTCTAAATTCTAAGTTTCCTTTATCTTGAATATAATTTTCACAACAGAGGGATGAAGTATTGCCAGTTATACAAAGGAAATTATCTTGAATCTCCAGTCCTCTGCGTGAGATATACTAGCCCTTTCAAAATGTCTTTTTTTGCTTGTTTGTTTGTTACTTTCCATTAGGCAGAGATGGAAGAAACCCCACAAAGACAATGGTACAGAAACCCCAGAAATTTCTTCTTCCTGCTATTGAGCAAGGAATTTTATTTGATCATGGAAACTGGCTTCTCTTTCTTCTGGTTTTACCTCATCTTTTCTGACACTTATCCATCTAGATCTCCTTGCTTTTATTCTTTCGAAAAACATCATGCATTTGCAATGACCAAAATTTTCCATTCGAGTTAAAAGGTATGTATGCTTTTTCTCCTCTCGTTTTCCTGCTTATAATGTGGACAACTGAAAGCAGTTGAGCTAAGACAAATCTTTTACTTAATCAAAAAATCACAGCCTCTGGTATTCTTTCATTATCGGGATCCTTCGGCTCTAATCATCTTTAGTTCTCAAACCCAGAGGGTACAGGATAACAAGAGTTAAGTGAGTTGCTTAGGGAAAAATCCTTCTAGGAGTAAGTCTAGTTGTCAATATTGAAAAGATAATCTAATAATCTATTACCCCACAGAGATTCATATTTTAATTTAACTTGGCTAATTAGACCTACAACTCTAAGGATCTGCAAATACCCTTTAATGCTACTGATGGTAGAAATCTGACTAAAAGTAAAGCTGTGACATTAGTTTGTTGGAGATTTATATCATCTCTTTGTCTTCTAAATGTTTAATGCCAAAAAGCAAGTCCTTTGAGGAAGCGTTGTCTTCCAGCTCTCCCAAAAGAAGGTCAAAACAAGTCTCTCATGAGGTCCTGTAGAAAAGAGTCTGATACAACTGTAAAGATAAAGCTTAATTTACAGATTTGTTCAAAGACCAGGAAGCTGACGTAAGAAATTCATCAATGGAATATTAAAAACAATTAAAAGCTGGCAGTATTTTGATAGTGGCCTTTCCAGTTCCTCTTAAATATACATTCCAGGCAAAGAGGAACGACAGTTTCCATTCACCAGCTTTTGATAAGAGGACTTTTGAACTTAGCCATCTTTCTTTCAAACCTGTTAAATAAACAACTTGTTCTATAAATTTCTCTCATTTCAACTTTCAAATTAGAATAGAATAGAACAGAATAGAATAGAATAGAATAGAATAGAATAGAATAGAATAGA
>JAVKLA010000007.1:17544744-17572946 GCA_034782735.1 Sagittarius serpentarius | reverse complement strand
ATTGGATATTAGGAAACATTTCTTCACTAAAAGGGTTATCAAGCGTTGGAACAGGCTGCCCAGGCAAGTGGTTGAGTCACTACCCCTGGAGGTATTTAAAAGAGGTGTAGATGTGGTGCTTAGGGACATGCTTTAGTGGCAGACTTGGCAGTGTTAGGTTTATGGTTGGACTCGATCATCCTAAAAGGTTTTTCCAACCTAAATGAACCTGTGATTCTAAGTAATTGACAGACTCACCAGGTAACACATCAGGCTCACTTCTATCTACATAATATACTTTTACTCAGGTAATTAGGTCCAAATGTGGATAGTCCTAGAATTTAGTATTGTACATCAAGTCAAGCTTTAGGAAAGACACTTAACAGAAATAAAATTTCCAAACAACTAGCAACAGATATTAAACAGCAAAAGCTTCCTCCTTTATGTGGTGGAACAGAGGTTTTGTACAACGGATTCTAGAAATTCCATTTTCAAAAGAGGGCCTTATTTTGCAAGCATTAAATTAGGACCTTAGAAATTAAAAAAATCCTCAACAAAATATTCCTTCTGAAAGGAATGCAAGTATCAAATTTAAGAAAAAAAATTTCCGTGGCTCTTTTGTTACTACTTGTAATATTCTGAAACATAAAAAATGTTTCACAAAAACATTTCCATTTCAGTGATGTTTTAACAGATTCCTTATCTTTTCCATGGGTATCACATTGATTTTTCTCAGTCCTAATCTCCCCCAAACTTCATAAAAAGCTTCTTCATTCCAGAGGCTTGTGTATGGAACAAATTGTCTGGGATTTCTGAGTTCCCACCTACTTTTCCTGCCAGATGGGCAACTAAGCTCTATGATTTCCTGAACTTCTGCAAACTTGGAGCACCAAGCAGGATGGCCAGCATGGTATCAGGAAATTTGAGTGTCGTGACCATTTGTGGATTAATCTTGACATAACTCTTTCCATTTCAGGCTCCCATTGCTGAGCATTAGCAGTGAATCTCGTCAACACGTGACAATTTGGTCATAATTGTAAAGCAAATGGTAGTTGTCAGACTTGTTTTAACTGAAGTGTCTGAAATAAATTCTTACAGATGATACATATGACAGCCCTATTTTTCTAAGAAGACATAGTTCAGGAATTTTTCAAGCCGTCCCAACAAAGTAGGATCTCCACCACAAACTTTAAGCAGGGTATAGCATAAAAAACCTCATGCTTAATTCACTTTTTCATATAAGTAATACCAAACTACATTAGCTTTGCCTTGACTTGTCTATTACTCTGCAGATAGGACTCCATTAGAAAGCCTGTTCTTGAAGGAAAAGAAATCAAGCTTAAAGATAATAATTCTAATAAATTCAGAGTTCTCATAAAATTGGCTTCCCAAATAATGGCAACAATATGTTGTGTTACCTTTGCTCATGTGGATCACTGAAAAACTCTGCCGATATAAAAGGGTTTAGTGATTTCCTTTTATATGTAAAGCTTGAACAACATGTTTACAATTCCTGAACTTTGACTGAGAAGTGGTTTCAAACTACGTGGGAACCTTGTAGTTTGGAACTCATATGACAACCCCTCCTTCCCGCCCCCCAACAAAGTGAGAAAAGTATTGAGAGGGTGTAGTTTCTGCACCAGGCAGGAGGATGCCACATTCTGGAGGGTGAGAAAGTTACACATGCAATCAATAATCTTCAACGGCCAAATCTGTACTTTAACATCATAGACACAGATCATGTAGTTTACCATACTATCATAGGGAGATATTTATGCTTTTAATAGGAATACCAGTCCAGAGAAGCTGACAGATACCTGCCCCCTCTGAAACACCATCTTATTGACAAGGATGGAAAAGGTTATGCAAATGATTAAATACTTAAATAAATAGATTTAATAAACACCACAACCAAAGCTAAGACAGCAGTGTTGAATGAATATCCAGAAATGCTGAGCAATGAATTCAAGGCTGGAATTATTACCTGGTAAGAAGTAAAAAAGGATTTGGGATTCGCATGTGTTCACCCACAACTCTGAAATTACTGAGGAAAGTGTATCTTGGGCATTGGAGGACACATTTTCATCGTTAAGTTTACCACAACCTGACAAAGCCCAAGGCCTACTGCCAAATCCGCTATCCATCCGTGCCATACAGCTCTGCCTCCCAATCACATTTCCCAACTTCAGGCACACTTAGAAAGTGCAAATTCACTTTTATAATGTGTCCAGAAAGAGTGAGAGGAGGAGGGCTGCAGCTGTATGAGTCTTTGCACTGCTCCGTGTGCTCTGCGAAGAGTTGCTCAATCCACTGCGATCCTATACGCGCTCATCCTCAAGTGGTTTGGTTGGGTGCCAGGCACAAGCACACGAAATTGCGTAACTAAGCTGAAGCGAAGAATCACCAAAGTGATCCAGTGTCCTTCAGACCCCCATGAAAGCCCATATGGTGTGGCTAAAACTTGACTGAGCTAATTCTTTAAATACTGATCAAACACATTACAAACTGCAGCCTCTTTTACTTTGTGTGCTGCCTCTTCCAGCTTAGCAATGAATTTGTCCCTGCGTCGGTCCATAATTTGTAACAATGTAACTTAATATGGAGATGAATATCTAAAATATTTGGAGATGCTTACATTATGAAAAAAAGCAAACAAATAACCATCCTGTCTGTGCTTTTAGAAGTTTTCAATCATTTAAGCTTCTAACTGCTTCTCAGTGATACTTTTTTACCTAGAGTGATGTTACTGCTCACCCACAGGGCACTCTACGGCCCTGTATGATAACAGTAAAGAGACTGCACGATCACGATTCTATGTGAGAATGATTCTTCACAGATGTGAAATTATTACCTGATGGTCAGAAGATCCACACTGGAAGTGCTTGCGCATACAGTCAGTCCCATCTTCAACACAGTCTCTTCTCATATTTTATCTGATCCAGTAGTTTGCACAGTCTGAGAAGTATCAAATAGCAGAAGAAAGATTCTTGAGATCAACTCGTACAAGTTAAAACAACATTCAGAGAAAAAGAATCATCAAAAAAAAGTAATTTAGAGGGAATCTACAGTCTGTTTTACAAGAAGAGAAAGCAGCTAAATACTCTGAATAAATCGGTCTGTGAAAATTATTCACTCAAGTGTAGCACAAATAGTAAATTTTACAAGTTCGCAAAATTGAAAGAGTATCTTGTGCTTCTTTCACAGTGACTCCTTGCATATGTAAAACTTGCTTGTCTGTCAAATTCTTTCTGCAAAAATGACAGTCTAAAGGGCTTGTCATGTACAGCATCTGCTTTCAGATAATCCAACTGCACCATTCCAGTCTTCTTTCCCACCCATCTAAATGAGGGAGGAATCAAGCACATAGTCATCACTGTGCTTACGACAGCGCTTTGCTGTGTCAGGAAAGTGTCTGCAGGTATACTCTTTAATTATGAATTGATGTGCTGTAAGGAAAGTCATACCAGTTGGCATTAGCTACCACACAGAGCTGCAAATTATTCTAATAGTTAGGCTGTGTTACGATAGCAAGGGCTCATGCACCACCCAGAAGTCTGTTTTGCTGTCAGCAGCAAAATAAATATCACTGTTTTGGTAAAGCCAGGTAAGTAATCTTGTCTAACCAGAGCGAGTAAAGGGGGGTAGAGAATGGAAAGCGCTGGCACATTTTCTTCTAATATTTTAACAAACAGCCGTATTCAATCAAATGGAACACATTAAGATTATCTCAAAAAAGCAGACAATAGCTTTCCTTAGATTGCTTGCCTCTGCCTAGAAGCGGTGTGAAAGTCATAAAAGTAATTTGTATCAACTCATTACTATGTCACCTCATTTCAAGCTCATGTTAGATAAGTAGCAATAAGCTCTGGGTTAGAGGATTCCACATTATAACCATTAGTACGAACTCTGACGGCACCCAGCTGTTGAAGATTACCCTAGACAGTTATTGAGATTTAGGAGGGGCAGCTTTCTACTGATTTAGGACAGATTCTGTAGACAATTTTATCATTTATTCTAGAACCGAGGTAAAAAGCTAATTTCATGAAGAACACTCATGAATTATTTCCTTCCTATAGGTACCATAATGCTCCCAGTAGAATGCTCTTCTTGCTCTTTAATTCAAGGTAATGATGTTGCCGCATCTTCTGTTGGCACTTAAAATGCAGTTTAATGCCACGTCGTCAGTCAAAACTTCTGTGTGATTTCCAAAGGCATTAAATTATCTGAAAAACTGAGCTGAGAAATGAACAGCTTTGATGTATTAGAATTTTTCTGGGCTTTTTAAGGGACTTTTTCACCCCCCTCAGGACTGTGGAATGAAGACGACTTTCCTACCATGTGAGAAAATCTGTTTGCATGAATGTCTGCTCTGAGTTTCACAGGAGGTATGGGTATGAAACCTTTTTATTGTGCTCCTCTATAGTGACTTCTCTACAGTAATTCTTACAGGTACCTCTGACGTCTACTTTTCACTTCTTTGTAATCAGTGACTGACAAAATGGTATATTTAATTTATTTACACCCTTCTGCAATAAAGTATTTGTATAAAAAACATAATCTATTGTATATCCAATGCTTGGGTCTTTTCCCTGTAGATCAAATCTGAGGTCCTAAATCAGCTTTTATTCATTTCTTCTTACGATGAATGGGGATTGGTAATAGTATTTCTTGGATCTCCAGGGGCAGATCAAACTGAATACTCACTTCTATTTCATCATAGCCCACCTTAAAATAATGATTAACACACCTGTAGAGACTAATACAGGTGTTCAGAGCTTCTTATAAGTGTTAAATAATAACTAGGTTTTTATCGATCACTTTGTTTTCATATTTAGTCATATATATAGTAGGAAAAAAACCTCAGAAGCGTTAAGAGGGTTTTTTTTCTTCTTTAAATTGAAGACCTTATGCAATATAGAGCTAAACTGGCATATTTTTTAAAGGAAGGAGAACAATTACTTTAAGTTTTCTAGTACTTCCAAAATTTCAATAGCCAGTGTGTCTATTTACTAGAGTATACACTTCAGCTAACACTTGATTATATATCTTTTTCTTATACTGTATTGCACAAAGCTGTAATAACAGCATCAAATGTAACTTTGTGCTTTGAGCAGATAATAAAGTGATAGAATAGGTACTAATTGGTATGGTTTCATGTTTATGTCACCAATAAAGATGTAATTTATGCCAAAATTTAAGGGATTCTTGATGCTGAACATAGATTTAATGTAGTGCCTTTGCCTTTGGGTCAAAACCCAAAGAAAGAGCAATACGGAATTACAGTGCCCCAGCAGAAACATTGGGAAGCACCATGAGATAATATATCTGCTCTGGGGAGAAGGTGGAGTCACCTGTAATATTCATTAGAGACTTCCCAGGTCAGCAGGCTGAGCGTATGAAAGATGAAGAGGAACTACAGGTTTCACTACCCCTTCCTGGTCAGCATGTGGTGTTCTTTTCTTCACCATGTTTAGGCATGTCAATAGGAACAGACAACTCCGCAGTAGTACACCAGAGTCATAAAAAAATTCTGATTTTTATACTAACCGTGGTAGTTATACCTAATAAAATAATCTTTAGACCATCACTAAACTTCCAGAGTTATCATTTTGTACTTATTTCTTACTTGTGAGGAGGAAGCTGGACTGACTTGCCTTTTTCGAAGCGTTTGTTCCTGTTACAGCCAAGCTTTTGGGCGAAGGAGGGGAGGTGGTGGGGAGAGTTGCTTGGATGGTTTTTGTTTGTTCATTTGTTTGTTTCCAGCTACAGAATATTTGCTCGTGACACATTACACTGTTAGAATTTGCTGTGTTTATCAGGAACACACAGCCTAGTCAAATGAGTTTTCAGTTTGAAGAACGCTGGTGTGCAAATTCAGAGGAGCACAGACACTTATCAAGGCTGCTCTTTTGTTCATAGAGAATGTTAACCACGATGGTTCAGAGTTTACTGATAAACTCACTCAACACACTAAGTTACAGGACAACATTGTGCACTTAATAAAACAGCAGATGTTACGAAAAGAGTATTTTTGTACTCTACAGGAGTAGCTCACAGTCTCAAAATGCTGGCAAAAACATCACAAATGCAGGTCTTTTCTGAATCCTATGTCATTTAATCTTAAAACTTAATTAAAAAAATGGTTTAACAACAAAAAGAAATACACAGACTCCCCAGAAGAAAGAAAATTTGGAGGAGAGCACAGACCAAACATAGCACTTGTCTGGTTTTAAGCGTGCCCCGGGAACAGGAACGCCGACGTGTGAGAAGCTGAACACAGGCTGCATAAGGATTACCCTGTTTTCTGCTCTGTTCAGATGCTTGCTCAGCTAAGGTTATGGTGACAAGATTACATGACAGCAAATCGTTTTCTACCATAAAATAAAGCTGACTAACTGAAGGCGTAAATGAAGAAGCCATGGGATAGATATATTTTCTGTCATTTTTCACTCTTTTGTGGTTTCCATTTCTCATGTTTTCTTTCTTCAAAAGTGATTATTCTTGGAAAGTTCATAGCCAAGTGAAAATGTATTTTAAAAAAGCTGGCACATTCTAAACCACTTGCAATCAAGGAGTTCATCTGAAAGGAGCAATATTTAAACAACGACAGAACACACAGATAGGGGCTATTCAGCTTTAGTAGCTGAGAAATGAATTTGTTCCTATGAATAATTCTTTCTTCATCTATGAGACACTGTAGCATTTCTCTCAGCAGTCTTAATTAAAGTATAGATTTTACAATATAAAAAGGTAGTAAGAATTGTACCTGGGAAGAAGTTCTACAAGATGGGAAATGAATGGCTTCTTTAAATAAATGTTGGCATATACGTACGTAGAGCTACAACTCCAAAAGAGCAAATGAAATCTGACAGGATTACAACATCAAGAGAAGAGAGAACTGTATCTTGTTTTCACAGTTGCCCCAAAATGCACGCTTACTATTGTGGGGTTTTCAGAGTCTTTTTTATTCCCTGTCCCCTCCAGGCGAAGAGATAATGGTTGAGGAGTGGATGGAGTCGCATTCCTGCTCTCCTCCCACTTCATTGCATCAGCCAGCGTAACCGGCTCCGTATATCGAGAGTGGTGAAGGGAGACCGAGGAAATCCTGCAACATGTGCCTGCAGTTGCTTCAGTAGGCAAACAGGTATCAACCCGGTGAAGTCAACAGATGCCAGCAAAGTGCTCTTTCACATCGCTTCCCCTTAATCAAATACGTATCCTTTTATAGCCCTAAAAGAATAAGCCTAATCCAAAATTCATTTCAACTTTTTCTTCAGTAATAGATAGGGTATACATATACTGATGCAAACTCTTTTAAGAACAAACGAAAAATGGGTGGCTCCTGTGAAAAATTTTATGAGAAAATGAGATTTATTTTATACACGTAGCTTCTGTCTGTGCGGCACTGCTCACTGTGTGCTCAAAAGATTAAAGGTAAAATAATGAAATAAAAAGTAAAAATAATACATTGAATATATATTTATATATTCGTTTTAGATCTGTACGTCTATTAAGCGGTATGTAGGCTTCTACACTGTAAAAACATCTGACCATCAATGGCAAAAGGGAACACACAAGTCGCTAATAACAGGAGATGAAGAGGCAGATTCCAGCTCCTGTCAACCAAGAAGACTGACCTCCTCAACTAATCCTTTGAATTCATTCTACCGGAAAACCTGGATAATAAAATTCACTAAAACCAAGAGTGCACTTCCATTAGTTATTGCACTGAAAGGGTTAAGAAGCTGATGGCAATTAGCCTCATTGTATATAATTTTCCCATTTCATCTTCCTGCTGAAAACAATGTCTTTTGCTGAACAAGTTTTAAATGAGTGAATTAACATGATTGCTCATTTCTGTGTAAATCACGTTTACAACTTTCTAAGCGTGACCCTTAGTAGCATAATAAAAAACACGGTTTGTAAGCAATTCATGCATCTTAAAGAATAAACACCTCAAATTTTGCCTCATCAGCAGTCTCTGTGTTCATAACCATTTTAAGCTAAAAACACTAAGCAAAGGTAACAGTTGATACAAATTTTAGAGTGCACCACTCTAAAATATTCTTCAGTATTTTGATTTAGAAAGATTATCCTATTGTACTGCTTTTGGCTGAGATAGAGTTCATTTCCTTCACAGCAGCTAGGATGGGGCTGTGTTTTGGGTTTGTGCTGGAAACAGCGTCGGTGACAGAGGGACGCTTTCGTCCCTGCTGCGCAGGGCTTACACAGAGCCAAGGCCTCGTCTGCTCCTCACCCCGCCCCGCCAGCGAGTCGGCTGGGGGGGCACAAGGAGCTGGGAGGGGGCACAGCCGGGACAGCTGACCCCACCTGACCCAAGGGGTATCCCAGACCGTATGGCGTCGTGCTCGGCCCGTAAAGCTGGGGGAAGAAGGAGGAAGGGGGGGACGTTCGGAGCGATGGCATTTTGTCTTCCCAAGTAACGGTTAGGCGTGGGGGAGCCCGGCTTTCCTGGAGATGGCTGAACTCCTGCCTGCCCGTGGGAAGCGGGGAATGAATTCCTTGGCTTGCTTTGCTTGTGCGTGCGGCTTTTGCTTTGCCTGTTAAACTGTCTTTATCTCAGCCCACGAGTTCTCTCACTTTTACCTCTTCCGATTCTCTCCCCCATCCCACCGGGGGGCGGGGGGGAGTGAGCGAGTGGCTGCGTGGGGCTTAGTTGCCAGCTGGGGTTAAACCCTGACACCTATATAAATAAAGCATCGAGAATAGTTTAAATATTTTGCACAAAAGACACCTTTCCCGTTGTTTATTGTTGTTTTGAGATGCAGAACAGAAGCGCTATGCTTGAGGACAGCAGTGGAGAGAAAGTTTCTATCAATATATTTAAATAGCTCAGAATAACTCCAAGTGAAAGCAACCTACCACTCAAAAATTCTGGTAAGGCATATATTGGTCTTAACAGTAGATGAACCTTGCAATTATTTATTTATTTACAGACTTTCCAACACATGTCAATCAAAGCAAAAGACAACTGAAGAATACTAACTCCAGGAGTTTTGGCAGGCAACATCTCTAACTCCGTAACCTTTTGATATGAAGAAACGCAGTGTAACTACAAAATTCAAGACCTACTTCCTGCCTGTTAACATTTGCTACCAAATCTGCTTCCTACCTAAGTGACATTTTCACCTAATGAAAAAGATGTTTAAGTTCTAATTCAGACGCTCAGTTCAAAGAAATGTGTCTGAACAAGATTTGAGTATTGAAGAACTTATTTTGTCCTGGAAGATTAAAAAATTCATAGTTCACATATTTCAACATGTGAGATAATCAAATGAATTATGTACTAAAGTGGGGAAAGCTTAGAAAATGGCGTATGGCAAAAATGATCTTTATTTCTCCCTGCAGATTTAATCTTGCCATTTTTTGAGTAATTTTTAAGCAGCTCTGGACACCTCCAGCAGTCACGGACTTTTCTGACTCCTGAGACTACAATATAATGGAGCTTTAAGACACAAGTCAGTAATCTTCAGAAAAAAAGAATAAAAGTCAGTGAAAATTAAAGTGAAATAGAAGAAGAAAAAAATCAATCATCTGCCAAAATTGGGTAAGAGATGGTCAATGAAACTATTTCAGATCTGTTCTCCTGTTAGCTGGTTTCCCATTCTGAAAGTAGCATTGCTCATTTTTATCAGCAGAACACGGCTTTCAGTTTTGTGTCTCTTTTGAAATCGTATTACGGAGAGTTGTGGTAGGAAGATGGAACAAAGTGGACGTGAAAAGTCAGGGGTATCAGGGATGACAGTATTCTCTGTTCTAATTACCTATGTATTCCTTTGTTCTGGAAGTTAATGCTGAAGGCTTATAAGCCAAGCTTACTTTAGACAGCAATAAAAGCAAAACATATTCAGAAACATGATATTGAATACTTTATATCCTAAAAAAAGGGGGAGAACACTGAGAAGTGCTTTGAGGAAGTTTAGAAACTGAGAAACATTAGGATCCGTGTAATGTATTTGCCAGGAAAATTGCCAGGAAATTGCCAAATATTTTCACGTATTTTCTTAGCCATTATTCATATTTGATGTCCAGGAGCATCATTTATCTTTATTTTTTGTAACAGGCTTTCGAAGTACAATGGCAAAAAATATTTATTTGCTTTTCATCAGGTGAAAACAATAAAACAGGGTTAGAACAAAGGTCCATGTGGCCTTGTGTCCTACCTCCGAGTGGCCAGAGTCGTTGCCTAAAGAAGGTGTAAAAAAAGAAAGAAAAACACCAGTTATACTTACTTCAGAAAACCTGCCCACCTTTCAAAAACCTGTGTGGTAGCACTCATTTTCTATGTCATAGATGGTGGTAATGCTTTCTTTTGTGAATTTGTTTAGTGTTTTTTTGAACCCATGTAAATTTTTGTCATTCAAAATATATTGTGTCATTTAATGCTGCTCTGGTGTAAACAAATACCTCATTTGTTTTAAACAAATTGGTTGTTTTATAAGCACATTGTTTGCTTTAAATCTGTTGTTTCATTTGATGTGCTTAGTACTTGGATTGTGATCACCTTATTGTCACTCTTTTTTTAACACTCGTTCTAGAAACACGTATCATGCCCTACCTTGGTTGACTGTCTTTTTTCCAGGACGAAGAGCCTTAGTCCAAAAAAGCTTTCCTTGTGTGAAAGCAACTCCACACTTGGATAACCCTTATAATTCTTTCTGTAGACTTTTAATTTTCAGTTTTCAAAATATAGGCTCCAGAGAGATGCCCAGTATTCAAGTGTTGTTATCTCATGGGCATTTATAGGGCAAGTGTTGGATGGTTTCTGTTTCAGCATCTATTCCTCAACTAATGCTCTTAACACTGTTTGCTTCTGAGCTGATGGTTTCACAGAGCTGTCAAACATACTGCCGTTTCATCTTGGATCGGAATAGATAATTTAGAGCTCACCACTGTTTATAAACTTAAAACTGCTTTTCCACAAGAGTATTGCTTTGCATTTATCAATTTTGAATTTCATCTGCCATTTTATTGCACTATCACTCAGTAATGGGACTCTTCATAATAAAACAACCTCTTGTGTTTAGAATTTTAAGTACAGTCTGCAGAGCCCCAGCTGTAGCTTTGCCGGTAACTCCCTCTCCACATAGGTTGTACAGCTCAGCTCTCAGACCACGTTACCGCGTGCCCCCAGTAGTAACCCCTCTCTGTCGTGATAAGTCATCATTTTCTAGCGCTTTTTTTTTCTTATAACACGCAGTTGCACGCGGTCATCAAAGTAACCACCTCTATCCTTAGTTCTTTGAAAGTTTAGGGGATTTTTTTAAAGACCATTTGAGGACGAACATTGCCAAACAGGTTTTGAAAGCAGAAATAGATTGTAACAACCATAGCGTGCTTACCTACCCAGGCAGTATCACATCACAGCCTTCTCACAGGTGTCTAGGAACTTACAGAACCCTACTATTTTCTTATACATTCTTAGTCATAATATATGACTAAACTTAACTGTGCTTCTAAGCTTGAAATTAATCTGAAATGAGACGTGATCCAAAGTTTCACTGGATGGACCCCATTGTAAGAGAGGTAATGTATCAAGAAACACTTTCTCATGTTCACAATTAAATAAAAAGCTTATTCTTCTGCTTGCTCTAACATGATCCTCTAACTGAATATAATGTCTGTAATATAAAATACCTTACCTGGATAAGCAGAATTAAATTTTTAGATGAACGCAATTTAACAGCCAGAAATGAAGATGAGAATTGGACGCAGTATCAAATCAGTTTATAGCGAACAACGTCCAGAGCCTGGAACCCAGTTTAGATCATCTTCTCAACTATATCCTATTTTTTTCCCCGTTAATCTCAGAATATGTAATGTTTTCCACACTAATAGTGAATTATCAATTAAAAAACTTGTTTCCACTAGGAAACCCTAAAGTAAACAAACCATTACCTCCCGCTGAAATTTTTGCAGCACTGAAGTACTAGGTAAGAATGTGATGTTATTGTTAACAGGGTTGTTTATAGGCATGACAGTGCCTCAAAAAGATAACATGTTTTATTAGACAAACTCATGTAGCCGGTCTTTCAGCAATAT
Source organism: Sagittarius serpentarius (assembly GCA_034782735.1). NCBI lineage: Eukaryota > Metazoa > Chordata > Aves > Accipitriformes > Sagittariidae > Sagittarius > Sagittarius serpentarius. Next base: position 17,560,904 of record JAVKLA010000007.1, on the reverse strand, counting down.
GCACACTTCTCCCAGACTAAAAAAACAGAGAACAATTTTCAAAGGTAATGCAAGCAGAGAACACTAGCTCTGAGATTACATAGATATGTTAATTGGGAAATACCTAAGAGCAAAGGTGGTTAGGACTATTGGAACAGAGGAAATATTCTAACGGGAAAAGATGGTAAGATAGTTTTCTCTTACAGTAAAGGATGAGAGAAGATTTATGGCTGGTAGCACATGACATGATAGTTTGGGAGGGAGAGGGAAAATTATCACGTCATAAAATGGTTATCTCTATCGGGTCCATGATTTTTACTATCCAGTAAAGTTACATTGTGAACTTTTATGAGTAAACCTGGACCCATCTGTAAATTTTGTTTGGCTGATTTATTATTTGTTGTTTAAAGAATAAGGTACCAAGGTTTTCCACAGCTTGGCACAAAAAACAGAGGAAAACCAATCTTGTTCAGCTCAGCATTTTGTTTTACAATGGTTCAAACATAAGGCCTCAGTAAATGCTAAGATTTTACACTCACTGAACCTGAAAGCAAGCCTACCACTTAAAAATACCAGATTTCACATACTTGTAGATAAATTCCTGCATAATAATTTTTTCAGACAATTAAAATTAACATTTTTTGAATAATCAGTAAGGAGAACATGCATGTAGCAAGTTTGCATTTTTTTTTTAAATCTTAAAAAAATTACTTATTTCCAGAACATCCCTGCAATAACAAGCTAATCAGATAATTACAACTTCCACTGTTGACGGAGAAGTAGTACATCACCAGGGACACAAGATAAACTGCAAGAAAAAAGATTTTAGAACTATTTTCAACATTTTTAGAATTCAAGTTGTTTAAAATCACAATAACCACAACAATGAAACTGAAGTATATTACCATGATAACCTGAAAAAAACAAGTTCCAAAGACACTGCTAGCAGCTATACCTCTACCATGAAAAAAAGCACTGCATACATGATTTCTTATGGCGTGTATAGTTCAATGATATGACAGTCACAAAGATTTTTCTTATGGTTAATGGACATGCTATATTAGGAAATATAAAAAAATACATAATGTATTATGCCTTATTATTCATGGACTGATTTATATGTTAAAGGTTTGTCAAAGGTGCATTTAAAACAGTTTTCTAGCTACAATGTTAACATTATTTGCAGTAGATGTGACTTCCTACCTCAGCAAGTGCTCCATCACAGAAACCTTCCTGCCTGCTATCATGTTGTAAAAAAATTGATTCACTTCTAATTGAAGAATAAAGTTGTTTGAGGTGTCTGCCTAGTGATACAGATTTAATGAATAGGCAGCCATTCTAGATGGAATAGAATCTCTGCTTTCAATATAAATTAATATGTTTCTAACAAACTCCATGAAATAAAGCTTGATTGCTTTTTCTTCTACATTGTGACAAATGTGCATTATAGAAAAGAAACGGGGAGTTAAAAAAATCACTTTAAATGTAAATATAATAGATTGTGCATGGTAAGTTTAAAGAGTTACCATCCTGTCCTCAGTGATTTACAGCTCTACACCCTTGGTTTATCAGTCTATCAAGGTTTTCGGTTTGTTTTGTTTCTGCTCTGCTTTGTTTAATTCATAAAACTGGAGTGGAATGGAAATCTGCAGTCATGTCCTAAGGCAGTCTTCAGTACAAACAAAACCGTCAAAGAAACCAGTAACAACAGTCTTCCTTGCTTTCAAAACAACATAGTTAAAATTGGTATTATGGGTATCACTTGTTCGTTCATTTCGTCACAGGCAAAACTCACAACGGTCGTTAGCCTGTTTTAATTTGTGATATGGACGCAGTACCTCCATTCCGCTTGTGTGGAACAGCGGCACACAGGAGGGTTACTGATGAAGATGGCATCCCCTTTTTACTCTTTATAGCCAGCGAAAAAACAATAAGGGCCTTTTTCCTAACAGTGATTTCAAGTTAAGTTCAGATCTGAATAGCTGTGGTGTCCTGTCCATCCCCCCACAGGTGATTACAAAAGCACCCCAGGGTGACCAGGCTACTGTAACTACAGTTAGGCATCGTAAGAGTCTTAATCACCGAGCAACACCACTCCCTAAAAATCCTCTACATCTACCTGAGCTTTTGTACGTGTAAATGCGTGCATAGTTAGTCCCATGAAAAGACAACCTAATAGAAATCTCTCTCATTATAACATTTTTTATTTTTCAGAAGTATGTTTTGCCGCGTGTGAAGCCGCAGGCTTCATCAAAGTGGGGATACTTTCAACCTAAACCCTGGCAACAAAGGCTGAGGCTTTTAGCTTCTCAAGGGCAGGAAACGAAGGTGGCAGACTGCCTAAGCTACAGGTTGAGACATTCTTCGTTTATTTAACCCTCAAATTATTAAACGCAAAAGATGGAAGCACGCAAAGGAAGCAAAGACTACCAAGTAAACGCACAAGATTTGCCCGGTTTCGCAAACAAAACCTTTGGGAAGTCTAGGAGTTGATTTAGCGGAACCTTGTTCCAATTCCTGAAAATCAACACCATAACCCTTCTCTTAACTGTTGGCTTTTTAATTTTAAAATGGGAGTGAACAATTAGCAATACTGTGATTTAAATATTAGTTAAAACTTAATTGCATTAGCTGAGCGGATTCCCACTCGCAAACTACCTATCTCATACTGCCGTCACAAAAAATGTAACTATATCTAGCTGTCTTTCGGGTGATATTGAGCTGCCTGCAACACTACAAACAGATGTTCAGGCACTATTTGCCTGCCTGCCCTCCTCCCACGTGTACCAGCTCCACATCACGGTAGCTGTGCTTTCTTTGGTGGATGCCTGATTTACAAAGGTACACATGGAAGGAGAATCAGAGTCACATCATCTCTTGGCATTTGTCAGTATAAATAACCAGGTGTTATAGACTACAAGAGAGCTAAGTTATAAACCATTATTTTATTAGCATTGCAACACAATAATAATTCTAATCTAATACAGTAGCATCAACTACCAGGCATATATGAACAACAAAAAATTTTGCAGTATTTATCCTAAAAGAACCTCTCATTTTAAAGTTTATCGTTGTCTGTGTAATACCAACCATATTGTAATCCCTACTCAGCGCATTTGGATTCTCAGTAAATAATCACAGCCACAGCATTATAAATCATTTACAGTATATAGCCTCACTTGATGAGCCCCCAAAACAAACACTTACAGTCTTTAAGAACTGTAAATCATTACTTCAGAGGAATGGCACACGTGGCAGCCAGGCCAACACCAGTCAGCCCCATTAATTATGAATTTATTTATTTATTTATTTATTAGCATGCATTCTTGAGAATTTAGCCAGCTTACACAGATTGTCTCCAGGGAAATAAATACAGGACCAGCTTCTCCCCTTGTAGAATGACATTAAGATAACTGGGATAAGGCCAGCATTTTAGACCTTATCCTAATCAGCAGCACCTGCCCAACCTTGAAACAGGCAGTTTGCCCTTTGCCTCTGTCCACCCACACTTTTGAAAATAGCATGGAAAAAAGCATTAGGCAGCTGCCAACAACGGCATGGCACATCTTATGGTCTTCGAATAACCATTTGCTGGCTATCGAAACATCATCTTCCGTAAGAAAAAAAGGGAAAGAAGTGGATGGCCATAAAAAAATTCAGCACGGGGTAAACTATCTACCTTGTCCACACCGTCCTCAGGTTCCACACAGACACCGCTTTGCTAATAACCCACAGGAAAGGAAAAGATGAAGCTTCGTCTGGAAATCCAGCTAACTCTTAAGTGTGTTTCTAGTGGCAACAATTAATCAACGTAACTCAAAGGCACGGATCAGCAATGTACTTTCTCTCCTCTGATTTTCACTTTTGAAATAAATACTGATACACAAGTTACTCTGTTATTGTGTATATACACTGGCAATAGATGTATACACCTCTACTAAACTCGATCACTCAAACCTTCGATTGGAAAAAAGTAGCTTATTGTACAGTGCTACAAAATACTTATTCCCACAGCTGCTCAGACAGTTACTCCTGCTTGATGGGCTTATGACACAAAACTCCCAAGAAGTGCCATTTGGGTACTTGGTAGATCAAAATGTCTATGGCAACATGTCAAACCTAAAACTGAACGCCTTCCCTCAGAAAGTGTATTTCCCCTATAAGGAAAATGGCATCTGTGAAAACGATGTCATCAGCACTTGAAACACCTCTAACACCCCACCCCAAGCAAACACACACACAGATTTGCCTTTCTGTGAAAAAACGCTGTACACTTTTGTCAGCTGATTCTTAAATTAAAACCACAGCTTTTGAATGACTTCCAGCACCGCTGGTGAGAACAATCTCTAGGCTTTTAAAGATTTAAACCCATCAGGCAGCAAGGAGTCTGCCACACTTTCTACAGAGTTTGGTCCAACATTTAGTTCCTGTCACTGTGTGAAAATCTCAACTTTACTGAGAACTGGCTGAATTTATCCAAACTAGAATTTGTAGTTTCCAGCTATTAGAACTTAAACATCTTTCTCTTATATGCATCTTTTGCTAAAGTCATTGTTCAACACATGCTTTAAAATTGTATCTATACACATTTCACGTTAGTCCTTGGTTGTCGGGTGTTTTTATTTAAACTTGTTGGATTTTATTTTATTTATTTTGAAAAGAGAGAGAAAAAAATCATCATCATCTGCATCTGCTGAGAAAATTAGGCTTACAGTTACAAAGGGTAAATCTACAGCAATGTCACTCAACCTGTTACTCCAGAACTACAGATACAGAATGTGGGTCTACATCATTAAATCTGTTTGGTCCAAATGGTGGTTGAGTGACCACTGCAAGTCAAATTACCAGTTCTGGGCATTTCTGTGTGCCTGTGAAAGCTTGTCAAACTGAAGATAAGCAGTGCTGACACCTCTGTCTCTGTTTATACGTACAGTCAATGACTACACCATCCAGTCTACTACAATGCATTTAAACTTTCTTTTCTCCCTGCAGTTGGGCATTCTCTGCTTGCAGCCCTCTGGAAGAGCACAGGGGCTTCTGCTGCATCTGCGCTCACGTTTGCTGCTTGAGAAATAGAAGATAAGCCACAACACATTTCTTGAATGATTGGTGTAGCTTTTAAGGTGGTTTGCTCCCCTTTTGTGTGTTACCTGAAACCTGGCAATCTGGAGACCCAGAGTGAAAAAAAACATCTTTGCTAATTTCTGACAAAACTTGCAGCATTAATGTAACTGAGGTAGGTATACCAGAATAAGGCAATTTGAAGAGGCTGGAGTATAAATGAAAGACATATTACCTGTCCTGGTTTCAGCTGGGATAGAGTTAATTGTCTTCCTAGCAGCTGGTACAGCGCTGTGTTTTGGGTTAGTATGAGAAGAAGGTTGGTAACACCCTGATGTTTTCAGTTGTTGCCAAGTGGTGTTTAGACTCAGTCAAGGACTCTTCAGCTTCTCCTGCCCAGCCAGCAAGAAGGCTGGAGGGGCACAGGGAAGTTGGGAGGGGAGACAGCCGGGACAGCTGACCCAAACTGGCCAAAGGTGTATTCCACACCCTGGGACATCATGCCCAGTATATAAATTGGGGGGAGCTGGCCAGGAGGGGTGGATCCTTGCTCGGGAACTAACTGGGCATCAGTCGGCGAGTGGTGAGCAATTGCCTTGTGCATCACTGGTTTTGTGTATTCCAATCCTTTTATTATGATTGTCACTTTATTGTTGTTATTATTGTCATTGTTAGTTTCTTCCTTTCTCTCCTGTTAAACTGTTCTTATCTCAATCCACAAGTTTTACCTTTATTTTCCAATTCTCTCCCCCATCCCACTGGGTTGGGGGGAAGCAAGTGAGTGGCCGTGTGGTGCTTAGTTGCTGTCTGGGGTTAAACCATGACACTACCACATGTATTTTTGCATTTCCAAGTTCAGACTATATATTAGCTTTACTTATCTTGCATTTTTATGCTTTTAAAAAAATTTATATTCAGGAAGGCTGCCTCATTCAGAGCCCTATGCCTTTCTTTTAGCAATTCTTGTATCACAATTACCTGCTTTGACTTCATTATACATAGCACACCAGTATTTACAGGGGAAGTTTAGGTCAGAATTGCCATGCTAGATAATAAATGCTTTAGAAATATTCATTCTGAGGGGAGCTTAAGGTCTCCTTGAGGGGTGTCCTTTAATATTGTATCAGTACAGCATACACTGCAATAAAGGTGGGACTTAGTCTTTGAAACAACCACTTTTAATGGGAGTTTACTTGCTATAATATCTTTCCTCCTCTTTTAAATACAGCTGTGTGATCTTTTCAAAGGTCACAGTCAACAACTTTTTTATTTTAAATTTTTAATTTAGCAGTCTGTTGAACTACATCTGTTAACTCTATGAACATGAGAACAAATTGTAATTGTATTACCAGAAAGCTGCAGAACAGAAGAAAAGAGGCAGGAACCCCAGCCACACTCAAAGGAAGGTGGATGATACAGAACTGTCTACAAAAATAATCATAGTCATTTATAGGTCTGTTGACAACCTCTGTGATTCTTCACTAGAAGATAACTTCCCATTCCTCACCTGCAGAGCTGCCTCCCACTGGCAAGCAACAGGGCACTAGTCCAGCCTGGAGCTGAGCTTCTTCAGAGAGGTCCCTAAAGAAGAGAGCCATAAACATCATTTATATGAAGCCACGGTTACATATGAATGATGTTTATGGCTGCCTTCCATTAGAGTGCAATTTATGCCCTGTCTCCCAGTCTCCAACTGAATTACAGTTGACTCTCATATTTTGATCTGCACCTGGCTGTAAAATCACAAGAGTAAGGAAAAGCCCTGGTCCAATTTCTTAGTAGCAACCTTCTACAGATGTAGGCAGCTCCTTCTTCTGTTATTACATGGCCCATCACTTCTGTCACCTGACCCTAGATATGTTATGAGAGTTTGCTGGATTGAGGCTGTGCTGTTACCTGTCATGTAACCTGGTGTAACAACATCTCAGATGTCAATATGCAGCTAAGTCAAGATGCCTGCTTCACCTGGGACACAAAAGGCTCGGTCTTTTCTTCATCCGTTGTCTCTTAATGGGTGAAAGAATACTTTCATCCATTTGCATGATCATTGTTTGAATCAAATAGGAATGAAAAAACCCCTGTATTTACTGTTGCATTAGTTGACAAAAACCATGGGAAAGAAATTCCTTAAGAAACAACAGAGTGTGTCCAAACACTGATTTAACGTTGTGATCCCTGAACTGGTTTCAGAGTGGAAAAGAAGGCCATTAACATACAATTCATTGGTGTACTAAGTCCCACGAATTTCAGTCATAATTCTTTAAGTCAGGGATGGTCCACACAGCTGGGAACGTAGAATAGTCTGCAAAAGACGACCAGTCAGAAGGGTAAAAAAAAAACCAACAAGATTCAGCCTCAAATTCACACAGCAGAAACCTGCCTAGGAAGCAACTGCCCTCGGCATCAGCTATCCTGAGCGCAGATAATTGCAGTTGACCTCAGCCTCCTCACAAACCACTTCGCTAGGTTGACATTTGCACCTCCTGACAATTGACACACACCGCTGAACTGATGCTGGACACTCATTCAGCTGTGTCAGTCCTGACTGTATATACGTACCTACAACATACTCAGAGTGCACAGCTTAGAAAACCTTATCAGTTGCTTTGTGACTTTTTTGAGGAAAGAAATCCCTGTGCTTTTCTGCCTTAGTGTCCTGGTGACACAAGACACCAGCAGGCTTTCAGAGGTCTGTGTTGAGAAATCAAATACACCCTACTTCACATATTCTTTTTTTACGATTTAAGCTTACAAATTATTAATGTTATGGCTCTTGAAAAGTCATTCTAGGGTGTACGTCTATTAAGATGCTATTAAAATGTACTGAAACACACTAACACAGCATGAAGAAATTCTCAGAGCTCTGTCTGAATGTAGATAAGACTGTATTGAAATAAAATTATACCATGTCCCACTTCAGTAAGATAAAAAAAAGTATCTTTTTTGAGACATGTTATCTTTGGATAGGAAATAACTGTTGGCCAGCTAAAGCATGGCAGTACCAAGCACTAAAAATCAGCACTCCACATTAGTTTAGGTGATTTAACTCAGGGTCTGCCACATTCACCCTAAATTTCAAAATAGGTGTGGCTCCTCATAGATCTTCACACTTTTTCCATATACTAATGTATGAATAACCTTACACCAGATTCACACAGTTCCCTTTTCCCTATATGCCTCTAGATTGCAGGATTACAGTACTAACACTAAGCATAAATTAAGCTCAGACTTCCTTTCCCTCCGTTCTGGAAACAATGACAGCAGTGATTAGAAAAGAAACAGCTTTCTTGAAAGTAAGCATCAGTATCAAAAGAAAAATAGTTCAAAAAACTAAATGAAAACCAGTATGCTAATTTATATACATGCTTTTTCTGGAGCTTTTCTTGAAGCCTTGCTTTCTTTTAGAGTTGAAAAGTCCCAGATCCTTACAGAGACTGCCAACTCTCCTCCCCATCAGAGTTCTTCCTTATTCTTCTAAGACTATATAAATATATATATACATAAATATACGTGCGTATGTAAATATTCCTGGGTGCAAACTGTCCCCAGCAGTGAGTTCAGCACAGACAGTAAGACTGACTCCAGAACCAGGTTAAACTGCCGAGCTCTTTGCTGCTTGATGCATGCCTGTGATGTAGTGCAATGTGTCATTGCTGTGACTGCACCATAGGTATATCCTAAATTGACAATTTCCAATTGTTTCTACTTTCCCACTTCCAATCATAATTCTGGACTTGCAGCTCCAGGAAGCGTACTACTCATCCAGAGTTTGGGAATTGGTCCCCTAACTGTTTGCTCATATATTGCTTGTCTAAAAGTATTTGTTCTGTATTCATTCTTCCTGAACACCTTAATCAACAGAGATGTATGACAATCTTATAGCTCAGTAAATTCTCTTTGCTGAGAAATCCTGCAGTCCTCATAAAACTGTCACAGATAACTATTTTTACTGCATTATAACCTTCCGTAATATTCATATAAAGTATCAGCTCTATTTTCATTCCAACATATTTACTGACATTAAATAAATATCAAATATGTCTAAAAGTGAATTTACAAGTTTTTTAAAAGTATTAAGACATGTACATGAGAGGTTACAAGCATGTTACAGACACACGAATGATGCAAGCTCCTGATAACACCTTTTGGGTGCTACAACAAATTATTAATTATTTCCTTACTGAAATATTGACCAATTATTGCCTAACCTTTTTAAGGGTATATCCTTAATACAAGGTATGACCAAAATACAACTGCACGCAACATGTTCCTATATGCTGTTACTATTCCTTGAGTAAATAGTTCCTCTGCATCGTGCTGTTTCTCTGTTCCATTTTAGCACATGACTATTGGTCATTGTAATAATCATGGACCCAGATGCTGAGCTCTCTCTGCTAGTGGCCACCCCCAATTCTTGTCATAGGAAATGAGACATGAGGTTGTCAGGAATTTTACAGAGCAGGTCCAACATTTGAAAGATATAAATGCATTCGCTGCCTTGTGTATGAAACCACTGGAGTCTTATAAAAAGAGGTAAGGGTACAGACAACTGTATGGATTCGCAGTGATATCACATAGCAAACACAACTTTGATGACTTTTTAAGAAAACAGCTCTTTGTTTTCCATCTTGCACCCTTACTAAAAAGGCAAGAAAAACAGACTTCTGCCAACAAACACCTCAAACGAGCACCAAGCAAAAATAACATTAAGTCAAGTGTATAACAACAATAATTATAGAATCCTAGAATATCTCAAGTTGGAAGGGACCCATAAGGATCATCGAGTCCAACCTCCTGCTCCTTGAGGACTGCCTAAAACTAAACCACATGACTAAGAGCGTCGTTCAAATGCAACTTGAACTCTGACAGGCAATGAACAACAAAAAACCAAAGGAGAAGCAAACCCATTCCTTTGTCCCAAAGTATGCAAACTTCATTTAAATGCTTCCCTGCTGAAGGTTACTAAGCAGCATCAATCTCTGCCAGCCCAATCTCTGCTTCTTGCTCCCAAGGTGTTCCCAGTTTTCTTTTCTCTGCTTCTGAAATAACATCCTCTTTCCAGCAGCTTCTACTTGCAAACCAGAAAATAAAAGCATAGCAATACAAAAAGACACAAGTTTAAAACCTTCGGATGTCACCATTTCTGAAAAAGAAAACAGGAATTCTGGGAATTCCTTCCCAAAAAGTAGGTGAATTTCACCCTATAATTTACAGTCTATTCTTTTTCTAGACAACTTTAGGAATGAAAAGTACCAATTGCCTTTGCATGTAGAGCCAGCTCTTGTTGCTCCTACCCAAGAGCCTCTCAAACAACCTTCATAGTGTTGTCTAGGTAGATCATCAACAATATCTAAGACTCAGCCAACAGAAAAAGAAGAGATGTAGGCAAACTCAAACACCATAGTACCTGACACGCTGAAACAATACGGCCAGTGGAACTTCAACGCCACTGTGCCACCAGAAAATCGTAATACTGTAGAGATGACAAAAACCTCAGGTTCAGTCATGGGTTCAGGTTTCAAGTGCATGTGTTTGATTATGCAGTATTTGTCAGTTTGATATGAAGTTAGACAGTATTTGGACTGCCCAGTTTCAGGGTGACACCTCAACAATTCTGTAAGTGGGGCTATTTTCTCCTTGAAGTCAATTTGGGGTCTATACCTCATTAAGTTCACTCAGTCCCTTGTCAGGACACTCAGAACCTAAAAATGCCACCTTTGGCAAGAAGAGCAGAGTGAACCGTCGGGTGTGAGAGCAGGCAGGAGCTTCCAGAAGATACTGACCCACAGCGGCAGCTAGCTACGGCGCTTGCTGCCCATGAAGTACAACTCTACAAAGCGCTTTTTCCAGATGGATTTAAGTGATTCAAAACAAGCACTCATAATGGGGAAAAAAAAAAAAAAAAAGAAAAAAGAAAGAAGTGAGGAGAGTGACTTGTGCTTTTGGCACCTCTTTCCTTCCTGTGGTCTCCAAATGGAACCCCGTATTGTTTTTGCTAATCCATCTCTGAGCTGACAGAGGTGCAAGTTGTGAGCCACAGCTTGCGTGCTGTGCTAGAGAATGGCAGAGCTCAATAAAAACAATTATTTCAAAGCCTATATCTCATCTATTATTAAACCTGTGAAAAGAGTTTTAATTTCCTGTGCAATTATATGGTGCAATGTCATATTTTAGGGAGGGGGAGGGGAGAAAAAGAGGGCTTGCTTTTGATCAAAAACCTGGTTTTCGTATTTTATGGTTTGGATAGCTATGTACCTTGGGACCTAATTTGAAGCTCATCTACTTCTCTTCAGTCAGAATTTGAGTAAGTCCACTTAGCTATTTAATTATTCCATTTTTTCCTTATAAAGAAAGATAAATTATTAACATCTTGCAGTTTGGAACACCACAAGCAAATGTTGCCTTTTTATCCATGTGTAGATATCTTGCTAATGTGTAGTAGCAAGGGATGATTAATGCATTTTGCAATGAATTCATACAATTACTTTGCCTAATGCTTCCGTGTCATGTATGACACAAATCAGATTCTCTATTACTATTATTTGTTTTCTACTTAGCAGTGATTATTAAACAATCCATAACAATGACCACTTTCCTTTAAAAATATAGTATCAATTTATATTCCTACTGAGGATAAGCTCACAGCAAATGGATCTTCGGAAAAGGGAAAACAAACCAAAAAGACTCCCTGTTTAAACAGTTGCAAGGCTTCTTTGCAAAGTGACAGAAGCAGAAAGCCCCAGTGGGGCTGGAGTCTCAGCTGCGAGACTGCGGAAAACAAGCAGCTTCTGACATTTAGACCTCTTGTAGCCAGTCTCAGCTATGTGTTGTATCATTACGGAACTAAAATTTTTTTTATTCTGCTCTTCTGTTTCAGAAAATATTTGGAATAAACATTTCAGAGAAAATTAGGGTTTCCACCATTTACACAGGGACTGCATCTTTACGTGCCTCAGCATTCAGAGTCCAAACGTACTGTCACTTTGATTATATACAAGATAATGAAATACTGAATAAATATTCATAGGAATTCAGGAAGGGATTATGATACAAGGAAATGAAACCACTATGTACAAGGCAAAGTGAGAAATGATTAGCTATCTCAGATCAGGGAAGGTATAGCTGCAGGTCAAGTATAGGAAGGGGAAGCTGTATCAGATAGAAGACGAATCACCGCAGACCATTTATGAGGCCTTTAAGGAAATGAAAGAGATCTACTTTTAGAAAGGGCTTACTGTAAGTATACAAAAGAACCCAAGGGCAGTTGTGTCATTTACAGACAGGGACATACATAAACACGTATGAATACATACCTCCATATATATGTGTATGCATATATATATATGTATGTATTTATGTGTGGGAGAGAGATGGAGAGAAAGAATAGATCTGGGAAGTGATCTCTTGTTTCCTTCTCAAATTTAGAGAGAGAGAGAGAAAGAGAGATTGAATTCCAAATGCATCTTCTAAAGCAGGACTCACTCTGGAGAAAATCTGAGGTTCTGTGTAGCAAAACCAAATGAGCAAGCTCGCAAACTGCCAAACTGGCTCATGTGCATCAAAATATATGTACATGGAAAACACCACTGCATTTTATGAATGGTAACACAGAAAGCATTTCCACAGAGAGCATCAACATTTCCTTCTAGTCTGTTAACCATTCAGACAGGGAACACCAAAGGAGAAAGACTAAAATGAATGTTTTTTTTTTTTTAATAAACAAATTGTCAAATACTTCAAAATACTGTAAAGTAGAAGAACTCAATATTCATGGCGTAAGAGTCTTCCTGAGTTATCACGTGTATGAGTAATCTGGTGTGTTACTCATCTCCTCTTGCGAGAGGGGAAACATCTAGCAGATTATATGGTCAAACTGTCCTCTTAGCAACGCCTGTGCGATCTGTGCTGTCTTTGAAGTTCACCTACATTATACATCACCGTCTTCAGTATTCTTTAGAAGTATAACTGCTATCAGAGTTTCTCCATGAAGGTGGAATTTACTTCAACATTCTGTCTCAAATTTGCTGGTACAGCTCTGCTGTTTTCCACTGTTCCAGGCAGTTAACCTGTCTTGGCGTTTTTTGCAACTGCAGTTTACACTGAAAGTTGCACAAAACATATGCATCCCAGTAGAAGCACAGGAGAAGGAATAGGACCTAGTCCCATTTTTTCCAGGTTCCCTAGACTAGGAGAAAGAGACAAAAAAGGAGCAAAACTGATTTCGTCTACTAAGACAACATGATTCTCCTTGCCACATATTCTCTTATGGGGCAGGGCTCTGACAAGGTAGAGAAAGAAATCAGCACAATACTAGAGAACATCATACAAAAGTCAAAATGAATGGAGAAACAAGAAGAGAAAGGAAGGATTTAAATCTTTCCCTTCAAATAATATAAATATGTTGCTTTTTGTGCTGTAGTATTCTGCAAGTTTTTGTCACCATTCTATGATTTACACTTCCACAACTCAGTTCTGAAAAGCTGTTTAGCATTATCCTTTACTAAACTAGTATGACAGAAGGTAGTTAAGTTTCTGCTATTTGGTGCTTTGGGTATATTGTTTTCTGCAGTGCCCACAACAAACAGGATGGTACTCAGTTAGGAATTACTTTGTTGATTGAATTGAACAGTACATGAATTTCATGTACAATATACATTGTTTATCCTCGCCGTCATAAATTATACCTTATTCTACTGAAAGGAGCTATTTAAAATTAGTAGGAACCTTACTTAATCACAGGGCTTTTTCTGGAAAATCACTATTACAGAGTAGCTGCTAGTAGAGCTCTCTCCCTAAAACAAACACTTAACAAATTATTATTGTGAAGGTCTCCATTTATCAGGAACAAACATGTATTTTTATACTTCCTTCCTTTAAAGAAAGCCAACACTACCATGTGGCAACATTAATGGTACAAGGAGACATTTGGTTTTTATCATAACTGACATTATATTGTATCGTCTTAAAAGTCCAGCGGTGTACTCTGCAAACTAGTAGACCTCCTGATTATTTAGAAACTGTGCAGTACTAATTGATGATAGCACAATTAGTTGATCATGCAAGACATGAAAGATAACAGTATTCTTGCCTTTCTCACTCAGTTAGTCACCTGAAAGCTGGCTACAAGGATGAATAACTAAAATGCTAATGATCTGATTACTATACCAAAATACTGTCTTACTTGCACTCACATAAGCTTCCATTCTGGTTTGTCACCCAGACCATTTCTTGCTTTGGCTGTATTTGGAAGGCTAACTCACATTTCGATGGGGGCTGTATGGCTGAGAAAATGTTAAAAGAAATTTCATATTCTTGCCTCTCTTACTGGTTGCTGGAGTTACCTGTACTGCAAACCTTTAAGATCTCACTGTGAGTCGCTAGCAGACACAGCTGTCAGTAAACAATACAATTTTTCAAGCATCTAAGTCTTTTAGAGTAAAAGTATTATTTTCTGAAATGACTTAAGCTTTTATGCCAGCATTGTAAAGGTATCTCATGAGCCTAAAGGTAGGAATGACATTAGGCATTTTTAAATGTTTAAATAAATTTACAAATCTGGCCCAAAGGAATTCAAATTTCATTTAAATTAAATTAAGCCAATCATTTCGGTCCATTGCTTGAAGACAGAAGTATAAATCACAAAAAACCCCTATTGATATAGCACAAGGACTGAAACTGAACTGACTTCTTATTGGAAATGACCTCCATGATTGTCTACAAATGAAAAAAACAGATTCCAAACTTGTTATAAATTTTATAGCTAATAAATCTAGCCTGATACCGAAGTTAACCAGAGAAGTACCGGAGATGTTTCCATTACACTGCTCCTGTTATGGTCACATATGTTAGCATTCAGAGAATATCTTCATAAACGCAGAAATCTTTTCTCTCTCTCAAGTTATACACGCACACACAGAGATTAAAAACTCCCTATATATATATATATAAAAATTGCATTATTAAGACAGGGGAAACAAATTTAGCTCAGCCTGCAGTCTGAATGTGTCTTGAACCAGGGTATGGATTTAGCCCACCATAGAAAGTGATAAATCATGAAGTTCAGATAAACCTTCAGATATTATGATTCCTTACACTTCAAAATATTCAGGAATTTTATGTGATCCTTTTGTAGTCATCACATATTGGTGAATTTATTCAAATTCTACAGATAGTACTTCATGTTGACTGATGTTTCCTTGCCATTGTGTCAAGCTAGGTCTCTGCACACCACAACTTCCTTAGATGGCCGACGCTAGCCTCGGCCCATTTTGTAAAATGGAGAAAATGAATATATGTGCTGGTTTGGCTTCATGATTGTGCTTCTCATCACAAAGAGCAGGCTTGCTGACTCCTGAATATCAGTCTGAAAGACGTGACACTAAATGCCATAAAGAAAAGCACTTGGTAACTGCCTACTTGATGACTGAGGATCAGCGCATGATGGTGGTTTTGTCTGGAATTTGCTGGACAGGACGAAAGGCAGTCACCTCTACTATGAAAAGACACATTGAAGTGAGAAAATGACTCACAGGTCCCTAATCACTGCTGAGATTTCAAGACTTATAGTACTTAATTGCTCCTTTTTAGCAATCAAAATTTGTAATTTAGTTACTAGGTGATCTTCCCTGCAGGCAAAGGAGCTTGGAAAACAGAAAACTTTGTGGGTTTTTTTAGATTATTTTTATTTTCTTCTAGAGTAACATGGTGTGGTGGGTTGACCCTGGCTGGATGCCAGGTGCCCACCAAAGCCGCTCTATCTCTCTGCTCCTCAGCCGGACAGGGGAGAGAAAATACAACAAAAGGCTTGTGGGTCAAAATAAGGACAGGGAGAGGTCACTCACCAATTACTGTCATGGGCAAAACAGACTCGACTTGGGGAAAAATTAATTTAATGTATTACCTATCAAATCTGAGTAGGATAATGAGAAATAAACCTACACACCTTCCCCCACCCCACCCTCATTCCTGGCTTAACTCCACTTCTATTTTTTATTACCTCCTCACCTCAGGCAATGCAGGGGGACAGCAAATGGGGGTTGGGGCCAGTTCCTCACACCTTGTCTCTGCCGCTCCTTCCTCCTCAGGGGCAGGGCTCCTCACTCTGCCCCTGCTCCAGCCTG
>JAVKLA010000007.1:17521016-17544500 GCA_034782735.1 Sagittarius serpentarius | reverse complement strand
GCGCCAGCGTGGGCCTCCCTGGGCTGCCGGGGCACAGCCTGCCTCCCCGGGGTCGGCCCCAGGGGCTGCCGGGGAATCTCTGCTCCGGCACCTGCAGCACCTCCTGCCCCTCCTTCTGCACTGGCCTGGGGGTCTGCGGGGCTGTTTCTCTCACGTGTTCTCACTCCTCTCTCCAGCTGCAAATTTGCAGGGTTTTTTTCCCCCCTTCTTAAACACGTTATCCCAGAGGCGCTACCACCGTCACTGCTGGGCTCGGCCTTGACCAGCGGCAGTTTCGTCTTGGAGCCGGCTGGCATTGGCTCTGTCAGACACAGGGAAAGCACTTCATTCTGTGATGGTCATTGATGGAAAGATAGCAGATGGTCCAAGGTTCCCTATGTGAAGCTGGAAAAGCCTTCCTTTATCTGAATTGAAAATGATAGTTTTGAAGAGACAAAGAACATTTGTGAACCCATGGGACAACAGCAAACAGGACTAAAACCAAAAAGCTGTCAATAAATAAACAGATACTAGCAACTAACAGTCATTAATAGATAACAGATTTGTCCTGCAGTTGGAGAAAGAAATGAGTTTAAAGTGATGACGAAATACTTTTCATTTTACAAAATGGATCAGTTAAGCAGTTAAGTCATTTTAAGTCACTAAGTCTAGAAAACTTGCATCTGAGAGTTCTCTGAGAACGACTTTCAACCACTAATGTTCCTTTCCATTAGGTCTTGTAATGCTGAGGAAGAACTAGGCAACTGATAGAAAACTAATGCGTTGATAATGTGCATATAAAAAGATAAACAGGATGAGGTATGTAATTACAGGCTTATTAGTCTCCAGAAAAAAAGCACGCTACAAAACCCAAATAATAAAGAAGCGAAGAATTAAAAGTGGTAATATAATTAATTCCTGTCTGTGAGAAGATTTAAATAAATCCTACCAAACCAATCTGTTTTCTACATATGAAAAGAAGAAAGGTAATAAAGATAGTAACATTTATGTAACTGACAATGTGTATACAAAGTTTTGATGGAGTTTCTAGAAAAACACAAAATCAATACAGCATCTACTATTTGCATTAAAAACTGACTGCCTGGCTCTCCAAATATTTTTTTTTGTGATGACTTTTGCTAAGTGCTTTTAGCAATCCACAGCAAGGATTCCTGTTCCCCCTCCTTCAGAATTTTAGCACTTTAGTAGAAGAGCCCACAAAATCACATGGAAATAATATGTGAAGGGAATAATAAATAATTAAGACTGATGACTGATACAAAAACCACCACATCTTGGTAAAGCAGACATATGCAAATTATATTTACCTAATGAATATTCTAATGAAAGTGAAGAAGCCAGAAAAAAACCCCAACCTACAATTTCACCGGCTTTCCCCTAAGAATTGGTAGGGCACAAAGCTTTCAGCAGAATGCAGCGATCCAAGGCCAGCGGTTCTGTCGGGTACAGAAGTGGGAGAGGCTGAGGTCGGAGCAGAAAAATGGAAGTACCTCTCTGACGGTGCTAAAGCCCTCCCAGAAATCAGTGGCCAGTTCTAACACCTCTGATTCAGAAAGATGCTCTTAAGTCAGAGCTGGTTCAGAAGAAAGGCACAGATGATTACAGGACTGGAAAGCATGCTTAACGTAGGAGGCAGATGGAGACCAATATATTTAGGTAATCAAATAGGAGTAGCTTGGCTGCATCCATAAGTGGCGATATTATGCAAAATATATTCCACAGGAAAAATAGAGTAAAAATACCCCCAATAATAACAAAAAAAAACCTTTCTGAATTCAGCAAAAGGACTAGAAAACCAGTAGAAGGCCCTACACTTTGAAGGAATGCATATATTTCTGTGGCATAAAATTGTAATTAAACATTCCTTTAAATTAAACACAAAAACATTAGAACTTTTTTTTTTTTTTTTAGTAAAAATACTAAACTATTACTAACAGGTTGAAAAAATAATCATAATTTCTATTAAAGCAATGTAAATAAAATGTAATTGTTAATTTTCTTCTAAAATTTTGCTTATTTGAAACCCTGAAGGCTCTCTTTTAGTTAACACTATTTGCTGTACTGACCATCAAGACTGAATTTTTGGAGGACAACCCCAATAAAGCATGGACCATTTTTCTTTATACATATTTTCTTCTGCTTTGTTGAAACAGGATGACAAATTACACTTATTAAAAAACAAAGTAGCAGGATTTTTAATATATAGGAGAATAAATATATGATGATAACATCCTAATAGCAAACAACGTAACACTTACGGAATGAATATGCACGGCAATATTGTATCATTCAGGGATTACATCATACGACAATATATTCACATATTTTGTTTACGCTGCAACTTACTAAATTCTGGTAAAAAAGAAATAAAGTAACCAAGAATAAGACTATTTAGTTCTTACATTTGTGTAATCAGTTTGAAAAGTTTATGAGTGTAAGTATGGCTACATTTTATTTCTGAGTAAACAGACGTAGAGTTAAGGTTAAAGGCCAATACAGTTTTTGGTACTTTGACAGAGTACCAAAGGCTGTATCAAGGAATCTAAATTTACAGCTATTTGTTTTAGAGAAACTGAGATATAGAGATATCTTGGTTTCTTTTAGAGATATTTGATATCCACCATTTCAATGAAAAATATAACAACTACACACAGTGGATCTGGCAAATTTGTCCTGTATTTCGCAACAGAGATGGATGTAAGTCCTCCATTTTTTGACAAAAACGTGAGATCTTTCAAAGTCTTGTCCAGTATTTCCTTTCAATCATTTGTGTAGCTCCTCAAGCACAGATGAAATAACTGATTTTACACAGTTCCAACTTTACAGCTACTGCCTGCAACTACACGACTTTCTCAGTTAACTGTAAAACTATGCATACTTACTCAGGTAATATTTGTCCACTTTTAATAAGGTTTACCCAAGCCTTTGTGTCAATCTAAGCTGTTGAAAGCTCAGTTTCTCAGCCCTGCTATTTTATGAAGAAGGGCAGTTTTCTCCCTTTTGTTTACCTTAAGCTAGAAGGATATCACTCTAGCATCCACCCTCAGAGCATGAGATGAATTTGAGGGCTTGTTTTTACACCAAATTATTAATACATATGGGGATTCAATATGGCATTTGTTCACTCCACAGCAGGAATCAAGTAACTAACAAAAAGTCAGAACTACACATACTGGCATCTCAGGGATCTACACAGCTAGAGTCAAATTAATATGCATTAAGTATTACTGGCATAAAATAACTTAGTATGTATTTTGGTGGGCACGATTACACGTCTCCTGATACATGTATTTTTTTCTAACCCAACTTCTAAATAGAACTGTTCAACATTTTTTCTAAGTAGATAAATCTGAAAATGTACATTGGCAGCAAGGAAGTGATTGATAGGAAAATACATTTTAAATAAATTTTCCTAATTAATATTGGCATTCTGAATTTACCATTACAGTATGTGCCACTCTAATTTACTACCAGTCTGTAGTCTCCTAGCCTGGATTTCTGTACCACTGCTCCTGAAAATTCCGCTGCCTTTTAGTAAGAAGGCCAGTAGCCGCAGCTGGCTCAGTATTATCAATTTTAATTAAAATCTTCATTTTCTGATACGTCACAAAGGTTTTCTAGGGGAAAAAAAGCAAAATAGGCATGACAAAATGATTTCAGTGTTCTTACATCACACTGTGTAAATATATATATGCTACTGGCTTTTTCACTCTATAGGTGTCATTCTTTTCAGATGCTAGCTGACAGAATCTAGTTGACTTTTTTATTTCAGCTTTTACAGTTCATTGTATCTGGCTGCCCCAAGATGTACAAGACCAACAAAAAATTAAAGGTGAAACTTTACACTGAAACTTTCAGTGTTACAAATAACTGATTTCTCTCACCTCTTATATATGCATGTGGATTCTGTATGAATTAGACCAATACCTGGGGCCCATAAATCTTGTGCCATGCAATAGGCATTGCACTGCTGTCAGCTCTGCACATTCCAATACCCCTCTTGTATGTCTCTTCTGAGTATCAGCTTAAGGGTTGAGTAAGTAACTCAGTGGGTCTTTGATAAACAAACAAAAAAGGCATAACTTAGTATTCACAGTTCTATAATCTGACTAATGACTGTGTCTATACTTGTGGATTACAAACTGCCCAAGATCATCACTCCAGTCCCTGAAACCCACTGGTCACTGAGAAGCTCGTGTCCTGCAGTATCTTTCAGAGCAGCTTCCCTGACCCCAACATTTGGGTTGCAACTGGAAGGACAGGGAATCATAGAATCACTTAGGTTGGAAAAGAACTTTAAGATCATCGAGTTCCAACCATAAACCTAACACTGCCAAGTCCACTACTAAATCACGTCCCTAAGCACCACATCTACACCTCTTTTAAATACCTCCAGGGATGGTGACTCAACCACTTCCCTTGGGCAGCCTGTTCCAATACTTGATAACCCTTTGGGTGGATATATTTTTCCTAATATCCAATCTAAACCTCCCCGGCGCGACTTGAGGCCGTTTCCTCTTGTCTTGTCGCTTGTTACTTGGGAGAAGAGACCGACAACCACCTCGCTGCATCCTCCTTTCAAGTAGTTGCAGAGAGCGATAAGGTCTCCCTTGAGCCTCCTTTTCTCCAGGCTAAACAGCCCCAGTTCCCTCAGCCGCTCCTCGTAAGACTTGTGCTCCAGACCCTTCACCAGCTTCGTTGCCCTTCTCTGGACACGCTCCAGCACCTCAATGTCCTTCTTGTAGTGAGGGGCCCAAAACTGAACACAGTATTCGAGGTGCGGCCTCACCAGTGCCAAGTATAGGGGGACAATCACTTCCCTAGTCCTGCTGGCCACACCATTTTTGATACAAGCCAGGATGCTATTGGCCTTCTTGGCCACCTGGGCACACTGCCGGTGTCGACCAACACCTCCAGGTCCTTTTCTGCCAGGCAGCTTTCCAGCCACTTCCTCAAGCGTGCAGCGTTGCATGGGGTTGTTGTGACCCAAGTGCAGGAAGAGGTGATCCTACAGTAGGAAGGCTTAATGGGAGGTACAGACCTTGGAAAGGAAGCTGGGTGGGGCCACTGTCGGATCCCCGGGGAAAATACTGGGAACTAGAGGTTTGCTGATACAGCAGGACCATGTTTTCAGGCTTAAAAGCAACAGCAACTTGTTATAACTCTTTCCCCCAAATCCCAAGCAAGGGAAGCTGAAAACACTTACGGGAGCTGGATCTGAAGTGAACGGCACTTACAGAAAGCAGGGTAAAAGCAAATTAAAATACTACATTTATTTCTTCATACAATTCTTCTAAAAGTTGAAAGAGGAGCTACAGGGAGAACTAAGGGGGAAAAAAACCTCTGCAACTTCTTAGCAATAGCAGGAGGTGGGGAAACTACTCCTGTTGCTGTAACCTTTGCATCCTCCATAAGGATAAGGAGAGGGCTGGTGTCTGGGCAGTGACATGGGTCTGCTGATTAAGTCATAAAGTTCCCCAGTTATCAGTAATGACCTCACCCAAATCTTCAGAGTGTTTTTGGTGTCCTTCCCTAAACAGTGTGGTTGCTGTAGCCAGAACAAACCTGCTTGCTGGAGATGGAAGGAACAGTCAGGACTAGGGAGGCAGCGCAGACCTCCAGAGGGCTTCGGAGGCAGCAGATAGGCCATCTCAAATTTCCAAATTGTGCCTCAGACAGTGATGGCAAGCTTGGAGACCAGGCAATTTGTATGACCACTGACCCCAGGGACAAGCAACCCTGCAACGTATGAGGATGGCATGCAAGAAAAACCTATAAAAGGACATGAAAATAAAAATATCGTCTACTTCTGCTTTTTCTCTAATTCAAAACATCTGCCTGCTGAAGGGCAGAGCCTGGCCATTCCAGGTTTGGCCACCAAAGAGGAGAGACACTCCTCATAGGCACTGTAAGGGCTGGCTTCACCATGGCTAAGGTGTCCCATGAGCGCACTTAGTTTGCCTAAGGTAGGTCTGCCAGATCGGGGCCTTCTCTGTAACAGCCCTGCCTCCAGCTGCTGAGCCAACCAACACAGCTGTGCCCATACAGACTGCCTCAGTTTTATTATTTTCTGCGAGTGATTTGTGCCTCCACGCAGGTAGCTCTTGTTTCTGCTCATCCTCTTCCTATTTGCCTTCCTAACACATTTAACCAAGCCTCTTTAGCAGTTTTGTAGTTCTGCTGCTTCCCTACCCCGTACAAAATGCCCGACTTTCCTGTTGCATTTGGCTGTTACTATCTGAGCGGCACAAGACTGCTCTCAAAGAAGAGTTGTCAGCTATTTTGCCCCAGAATAGACGTTTTACTGTTTGTTGCTTGGGGTTGAGATGAATCACTTCTACTTAAGATGTCAACAGTATGTTACTACTTCTAGCCTCCTTACCCTTGCAGCCTGACCCATGGGGATTGCCACACCTCTCCTCAGTGCCACTGCTCCTAATCATGATGGGGTGAAGGCAAGAAAAGGGCATGTCTCCTTCCCTCATGGGGAATGTTATTTTTTTGTTGTTTTCTGGGTATCGGCTTAGACTATCAAATTAATTTCAGAGAGGATATTTAATAGTTATGTTATCTCAAGTTTAAATCACTTACCACTGAGAGTTTTTCCAAAGGCACATCATTTCAGTTAGAAGCGTATTTGTGCAGGCTGACAGGAAATGTTGGATTTTTCGTGTCCTTTTTTTAATACACACATTTTAACCACAGTTACTTGTGCCAACATATTATACACACTTCACACTGTATACAGGTAAACATTACCTGATTCAATCCTTTGTATGTTTTTTAAAATACTGCTTTCATACAAACCATACATGCATGCAAACATATTTGAATGGCATCTATGATCTCTGTAATAAAATCGTCTAGGAAAATACAGGGGCAAAAAGCCATTTCCTTCTGGGTAAAACAGTGAGTCATACCAGGTATATAATCTTCAGTCTATGCATATTTGCTCTTCTGCTCAATACCTTAATTTAGACATTTGTATATAAGCAAAAGGTAAATCTACCTTTGAAACAAAGATGAAGGCTTCCAAAATATGCAGTTTGGGTTGTTTTACCCAATGAATAAACCACTAAATTCCTATTAAACATGAATACAGTGCAGACAGTTGTTTTCCTCCCACCCTGTGCCTTTTGTGTTCTTTGAAGCTAAATTGCAATTCCAAAAATCATTCAGATATACTTACTTTTTCTGAGCCTAAAAACTGACTAGACTTGAAGTGCCTGCTCAGGCAGCTGTCCATTGGAAAAAAATTACAACGTAGCCGTAAAACTAAAATATCCAAGTGAAGTTTAGTAGAGCATATCAAAAGAACAATCAGGCAGCAAAATGAGGGTTCATTTCAGAAAACAACGGTGTCAAGAAAGAAAGGAAAAAAAAGGCTTGAAATATATGGCAATATATCACAAACTTAGATCTGTTACCTTGAATCTTTCAGCTGCTGAAGTCTGGGCACGAACAAAGGTGATGAACAAAACTCTGAAAGCTCTTCTAAGTTATGAAATCTTGTTCTGCATCTAAACTAGTTCATTGCCAAGTCCTAAGGCTTCAGCTGATCAAAGCCAAGCTGTGAGGAGACACTCCATCTTCCCAGTTACAGAAGAACACTACTCTACTGGAGCAATGCATGAGCCAAGATCAAGGTGCAAGTTCTCTCACTAATTTCACATATCTTGTCTAAACAGTTCTCACCACCTTTAAAAGAAAAAAACCAACAGCTCTATTTGCAACCTAATTCTTATGGATCTATCTGAAACATAATTCTTATGGATTAGCTGTTAGTGTGAGGATATCAAAGTAAGGGTGGAATTCATGCTGCAGTGATTCCTCACTGAGGGTGTAATTACTTCAGTCTCCTACACTGACTGCTTATTTTCACATAACTTGAGAGTTGCAATATGTCACAAATCAGCACTTGCTCTAACTAATCTGGATGAAATTGGGCACTGGATTAAAAATTCAACAAGGAACTGAACTGGTATTGAAGGTACATGTGTACTCACCAGCTGCCCTTTCTTTTTGTCTCTCTCACACAGAGGGAACTAGCTACTGTTTTACCGATGTGCAGCCAGTACGCGCAGAAGCACAGAGCATTGAGGGGTGGTGGTGGGGAATCCAGGGGTGTTGGGACAGGTAAAAAAAAGAAAGAAAAAGGTACTAAAAAGGAAGGCAGAGTCAGAAGCAGAAAAAAAAAGAAAGAGCAGTTAGCAGGGAGAGCTGAAGTAGAGAAATTTGAGCAGCAAAGATTTGTCTCATAGAAAAACGAATATAAAATGTTGGAGAAATATTTGAATAAGAATAAGAAAAGGCAACACTAGAAACCATTGACAACAATTGTTCTTTAAAGCTAGGTCGAAATCTTAAGGGGGTGGATAACGGTATTTGGTATGTGTCATGCGATATAGGGTAAACTGATTAGTTATAGGTTGGGAAGAGGTGAAGGGGAGAGGGTGCTTCAAGAAACCTGACTCATAGAAGATAGAGAACCTGACAATTTTATACAGGTGAAGAAAAATACCCCTGACATAATTTTTAAGACTACTTCACTTTTGAAGGCTAGTGTTGCTATTCTTATTTGAAATGTACACAAATTTCATGTCAAATCTTCAAGAGCTGTTTCTTCTCTTGAGAATGCCACCACAGCATGATTTATAATGGACATTATTGCTATTGCTAAGTTTGGGTACAGAAAAATTAGAACACAAAGTTATTGTTTTCTTTATAAAATATTCGTAAGTGAAGGGAATTCCATGTGGTTAAATATTCAAAAAGCCTTAAGGGATGCTCTTTCCCAGGATTTCCTGAGTTTGTTCTGCTCATCAGTCTTGCTTACCTGACTACTACCTTATGAAACAAAGGAGCAGATGACACACACACACAAAAAAAGATAAATCAGAGGATTTATTGGGGAATGGTTTAAACTTGAAGTAGATCTAGGGAGACAAGGTTACTTCACAATTTTTCAAAACCATTCAACGTATCTCTTTTTTTGGTATCTCCTTCTCTATAACAATGTTTTCCAAGGTGAATAGGCCTTTCCTTCTAGGTTTATATCATTCTTCTCCATTTTTGTTTCTCCCCACTCACATTTTTGAAAGTTTTTCTGGTAGTTTTCAAGTGTATCATCTTGGCAGACCATTTTTCCATATAGGATCAACTCAATATTTCTCAACGTTTTCTTTCTAGTTTCTTCAGGAAACTACCATCTTGCACTGCTGCACAAAACTTTCTACTCTTGTGTTATGTATCTATTATTAATCAAGACAGATAGGCAGACTCAGACACACACATGTGGGACTGGAAAAGCTTCTCAACTGGAGAAGCTTGTAAAAAAAGACAGCACCTATCAATACCTGCCTTTTTTGACTAATCAATAAACTGTAAGAAATATGGTAGATGTGTCATTTTTCAATAAAATACACTGAACTAAACACATACATTTGACCTATTAAGAAAAACAACAACAAAAATATTCATTAGCAATAAACTTTGTAATTCTTTCTTCATTTAGTAAGCAATGGGCTATTTTTGCCATTTTGTAAATGACATTGAAATGGGAAGCCTGTCATTTTGCCACTAGATTTTTCTGCTTTGATTAGAAAACAGCAGCTCATTAGCTCCGCTTCCTGTATATGTCCCCATCATCACTCTGAAGAATGCCAGCACTTGAAATAGGACAATTTTTTATTTTTTTTCCTAACTCAAGTGCATTTCGCCTTTGGACTTTACACAAAATTAATTATAATTTTCCCTTCTAATCTCTAGTACATCATTAGGACTCTGAGACTGGGAATCTGTTTTCTCTAACAAATGGCTAAATGCCAAACACTAGTGGCATTTTAAAATGGAACCGAGTAAATGCAGCAAAATGCGTTCTCCTTCCCTGGCATCTCCCCTGTTTTTAACTTGTGTTTCTGAGAATGTCCTCTAGAATGACTTTACTTGCATTAACTTTTTCTCTGACTAAGAAAGAAGGAAGTATTTTAATAAAAGCATAGCTTTCATGAGTGGGCATATGGAAAAACCCAACAAGAGTACACAGAGACACTCATCCAAGTGTTTGGGCAGCCAGTGATCGCGTAGGATTCCCATCCCCAGTCTACCTTAACTTGCACATCTCTTTTTCCAACTTTCACAAACAATCCAACAGAAATGAGCTCTGAAACATTCCCTCAGGATAGCTACACATTACAGAAGGTGGCAGAAAAGAATAACAAAGTTGAGGGCTCTTTACAGGGCTCTGCCTATAGATATTTCTCCTTTATGAAGGGAGCCACCACTTCAACCCTTCTGCCCTGTGAGAAGCTGCCACACTATAGCGTGAAGGTGTGATCCCTGAACTATTCCTTAAATCTTTTTGCTCTCTCCTTTTTGGTGCTGGGAACTTAAGCAAGGAGGAAAGCAGGGATTGTTTAGAGAGGAATTTAGCTCACGGGCCACAATCTTGTTCAGCTTTACAACTAAGAGTCTCTACACACTGAAGGAGAGTGACATGATGGAAGGCTCTAGCACTTCACGACATTTTTTTCTCACACTCACTAAGGAGGATACTGACACTCTTTTTGCAGTTGCACCAAATGAAAAGGA
Organism: Sagittarius serpentarius; assembly: GCA_034782735.1. Taxonomy (NCBI): domain Eukaryota; kingdom Metazoa; phylum Chordata; class Aves; order Accipitriformes; family Sagittariidae; genus Sagittarius; species Sagittarius serpentarius. The sequence continues at coordinate 17,533,910 of JAVKLA010000007.1, read as the reverse complement.
ATGTAGCAACTCCACAGCATTCAGAAAAGCCCTCCTAAAGAGGTAAAACAGTAGTGCATCATAGCCAAGAATAGGGACCTAAAAGCTGACACAGCCGGTAGATTTGGATGAACATCTAATACCTATTGATTAGACAAAAGGATAAGTGTGGATTGTGCATGACACTCAAAAAGCAATCGGGTTTAGAAGGGCCAAGGAGTCTTTTAAGCAAATAATTACTTATAAAAGGAATAAGCTTTTTGTCATCACCGTATTCCCCCCAAAAGAACACAAAATCTGGCCAGATATCGATTTGTTATCAACGCCAAAGGATAAAGTCTTGAACACTTTTAAGCAATTTCTGTGCGGTATCTGTTGACCCTCTGTGTTCTTTACTCTGGTTAATAGAATTAAACCAGAGCACAATTCAAATAAACTGGAGGAATAAGAAAAGGTTAAGTGGAGCCTGCTAGTAAGTACTAAGTTTTTCTTCGTGCTTTTTTCAACATTTTTAATAACCATGAGTTTAGTTATTTTACCTAAGAAATCAGAATTGATATATTCAGAAGGAAACATCAGGGATGTTAAACACAGGAAAGAAACAAAGTATGAAGAATGAATAAACAAAGTCTGACAAAGCCACATACATAGCAACTTGTCAATGACAATTAAAACCTAATTATTCCTGATAGCAGTACTTTTCTGTCTCAAGGGTATAAAGAGGACTTAGTTTGCATCCTAAACATGAGTTCAAATATAACTTCATATATTCTATAGGAACAAAGACGGTATAGATTGTTCAGAGCACTGACGAAGAATGTGAACAGAGAGCAAAAATAATAGAAGATAAAAAGTATAAATTAAACAAACAGTAGCCCAAGCACCACCTTAAATTACATGCTGTGAAACCCTATTCAAATTAGCATGAATGCAAGCCAAGGCAAAAGACATCGTCATACTTACATACACACATTCTCCATTCCAATTTTGAAAAGTGAAGGCATATTCAAAGTGTGTATAAATACCCAGTACACCATACATACACACACATTTTTCCCTTCAGAATTTTTCACTCACTCTGTTAACTTGTAAAGAAAAGGGTTTATCAAAGTTATTGTAGTATGCTAGAAAGCTGTTCTGAACAGAACATTCTCTTCTTAGATCACATTGATAAATGCTCTCATTAACCTTACTCTCAGCAAGGTTAATTTGAATGATGCCCAACAGCACTAAGATCTGCCTTATTAAAAGTACAGCGATAAACTAAAATATTGCTGTATTCCTTAGAAAACAAAGTTTGCCTTTTTTTTTTAACTAGCAGAAATGGATTTATATTAATAGTGTTTTAATGCCCAGACAATTGTATTAAAACTGGTAGGTAGTACTTGCCTTTTATTGTCACCTTTTTGCTTTATTGTCTCTAACATATTGAAATCCCTGGTTGCTCTGTTGCTCCTGACCATTGTTAAACATATAATATACCACTTAATTTACATTTTTAAACAGTATGATTGAAATAAAGTATCTAAAAGATACAAAGATCAGAAAGAAAAAATGCAATATTTAATTATCGTTACCTACTTTACACTACGACCTCATCAAATCCCACTCCAGGTTACAGGACTAAATTCAATGCTAAATAAAATACATAGCAATGTTTCTATTGTCTTTAATTGGTCAGGATCAGGAACTTGAAGGATAACTTTAGATTAATTAGAGATTCCACAAAATTTCACTCTTTTCTTTACTATATGAAGTCAGTCCACTTTTGCTTTTGTTTGCATACTTTTAAAGAAGTACCTTCAGCCACAGTAAGAGGTATGACTGGATGAATTAAATTTTCTTTTTTTTTAATACTTTATGAATATATCAATAAATATATTTGCATACAAAATGCTTACAAGTACATTGCTGAATCTGAAGGAGCAATGAGTTTAGCTACTTATGTCCTTTTGACTGAATTACAATGATTACCACTTTCCAAACCATGAATTGTGCTATCCTTCCTTTCTGTAGGTTCTGCCAAGGGCCAGTTTAAGACTCACACTTAAGAAGAAAATTCCAAACATTGAGACCTGCGCTATGTGTTGCTTGTTACTCCTATCCCTGCATATCACCAGTAACTATGATAAACAACAAGTACGTACAATATTGACGTGCTGCTATTTTACAAAACCAGCCATCTTCGAGATACTCTAATCTGGAGAGCCATTTAGAAATCAGTCAGATGGCTGATGCACAATGTCTTTTAAGAAACTTCTTTGTGTTATTCTCTAATGATTACAATACATAAATTATATTTAAATCACTGATACAGAGGAGATGCAGTTAACATTTCAACAAACTGCTAGGATCTAGATCCATAGGTCTAGCGGACCTGTATGTTTCAGATCCAAAAGATTAAGTTCTTAAAATTGTTATTGATCAAAAAATTTAGATGAAAAATTAAATCACAGTCTTGAAGCCTCTCCAGAGTTTTCACCAGCAAACTGCCAAGGCTCCTAGAAACTGCTTCCTGGCATGCTTACAGGAATCCCATTTTCAGGTATTTATCTTGCAAACCAAGCTCTCCCAGGAGGCGCAGAGGGGCTGCTCTCCCACATATGATGCTTCAGATGCATAATAAAACAGGAATTCTCAGCAGATGAACAACATCTACTCTCTTGTCAAAGGAGAAGCATGCCCCTCCACCTCGCAAAAGAAACAACCTTTACTTCTCAAAAAGGTTTCAACAGACAACTTCTTCCTTACTTAAGATTTTCATTTTTTAGCTATGTTGTAATTTTTCCTGATGATTTTCTGATCCCCTTTTAGGCCCTAATGCTTCCTGGCCTTAAAACTATTCAGTTTTAGGCACAAGCTATTAGTACGGAAGTCCGTTAGGTATTTCTTTCTGTATACTAAGAGGTATGCTGCCCTACAGTTTTCCTAAATATCTGTAAAGATACCAGACAGATTCCAAGTCCTTCAGTTAAAGAATTAGACTACTGCAAGTAAAACTGAGTGCTCACCTAACTTACACTATCACATTTCACAATTTGATAAATCACAATCATGATAAATGCATCAGTCCTAAGGAAATGGTGATTACTTGTAGTGAGCGTTCTAGAATCAGTTTTTCCTATCATTACTTTATGTGATAAACATTTGCAACTATTTATTTGCATTCTTGATTTATTTATAATTTGTTTTGGTTGAAGAACCACATCTATGACTTCTTCACATGCATACGTCTTCCCGCCAAGCAAAAGCCTTTGGCAGCAGAATGGAGCTGGCTGAGACGTACCGTTGCTAATTTTCTTCGTTTTTTCACTCACATTCGAGACAACTTTTATTAGGCTTCAAATACCAATACTATTTTAAAAATGGAACTTACTGATTTAAGAGGCCAGAGTTTAAGTCATATTGAGTCACACAATACTAGGGCACAGCTTCAGATGGGGATTTTGAAGGTATTCTCAAGTGCAATTTTACAGAGAGCTAAAGGTTCACAAGCCATCAGGAAATACCCTTCAGATCTCTCAAAATGCAGTACGTTAGGAACTGGGCTCAGGTCAGCAGGTTGAAGATGCTGTTTAATACTGTCATTTATGGTACCTCCTCAGAGTGGACACTTCTGACTTAATGAAAGTTTTGATCGTCTCTGAATACTCCTCTGCATGAAAGAAAAGACTACGGTATTCCAACCCAGACACGTTTTTGTCCTTAGTTGGGCAACAACCATTTGCTTGAAATAAAATTTTCATCAAAACAGGATGCAAGACTAAGAAATAAAACAAAATGAGCAAATAGTACGTAGGTTCTCAGACCTGACTATCATATTTCCCTTTAAGATTCCCGTTGCTTAAATGCCTGGAAAAAATGCTCCTTACTCCAGCCCATTGCATGTATCAAGTGTTAAGCATTCTGTTGCTTTGCTATACATAGGCACAGCAGGCTTCTCCATTACCAACAGTCAAACTCTTTTTCCTTCAAGAAGCAATCCTAAATCCTAGGCTTCCTTACATTGCCTGCTCCAGACAGTCTGGCAGCCTCCTAGTAGGAAGATCTCAACACTGCATAAACATCATTCAAACCAACATTTCATTGCATAAAATCTCTTCTATCCCTCACAAGCCAGTGTTGGCACCCCAGATTGAAAGTAGCCTCTTCTATGCTCCTCTGTCATTTTTTTGCTGCTTCCCTCCAAACTACAGCAATTCCACTATTATAAAAAAGTAGCATCCTTATGTAGTTCTATAAGATTCTGTGTAAGACTACAGAAAACAAGAGTTTCAAGCAGGAAAAGACAAAAGTAAACAGACTAAGGAGTAATATAATCATCAATACAGTAAGAGAGAAGAAATTTTTTACAGTGAGGGTGGTGAAACACTGGCACAGGTTGCCCAGAGAGGTGGTAGAAGCCCCATCCCTGGGAACATTCAAGGCCAGGCTGGACGGGGCTCTGAGCAACCTGATCGAGTTGAAGGGGTCCCTGCTCACCGCAGGGGGGCTGGACGAGATGACTTTTGACAGTCCCTTCCAACCCAAGCCATTCTATGATTCTATGATTTCTTTAAAGGTTTCATTTCATGAAATAATCCTCTATGGTTTTTTTAAAAGAAGTTGGAATGATATTTTATATTTGCCATTGACAAAGAGACAAAATTGGCTTGCTTTCTACATTAATGACTTTTGCTAACATTACTGTCTAGATTATTATTAAAATCTGTACTTTGACAGAAGCTTGATTCCTATTTTGTTATGTATTCTACCAATATAATGCACACAAACATCTCTTTTTGCAAGTGCATGACTAATTAAGCAGAAATACATGGATTTCAATATACTATGTCATCAGCTGTGCAAGTCTCTAGTTAGGATCAATAAGCAGGTTGAGTAATCATTCGTTTGTGCACTGAAATACAGTAAATACAGAGATGATTTCAAGCCCTTTTTCTACACATATACTACTGGGAGCAGACAAAAGAGGTGAGGTTCTGCCTTCAGCTGTCTTCAGGTGTCCACTGCTTAATATGCTTATTAAAAAACACAATGACTGACAATATCATAATGACTAGAAAGAAGCCAAGGTCAAAAATCTATAGATCTTCCTTCCCCACTCCCTTCCTCTTTCCTTCCTGTTGTGTAATGCGTTACTATTTATTTTCACTCTTGAAATACAGAAGTAAAAGCATCCACAAAACATGGGTCTGCATTCCTTTTGTGTAGGAGGCTTTGTCTGAGGAAAGAGAAAAGAAAATGAAACGCTGGTGCAAGTTCAATTATTAACTGATTCTAAAAATATATTCACAAAATTAAGAAAAAGCTTTTCAAAATCCAAAATAAAATAAATGGAACAGCTCCAGATAGCAAAAATTAAAACTATGCATCTTTCTGTGTCCAACTGTGAGCAGGCCAGTGAGTTCAAGTATCAGTTTAGTATCCTATAAACTTTTTTTTGAATATTATTAATTCCAGAAAAAAGCCTAAGTTCATATAGTTAACTGTGTAACTCACAAACTGTTCTGTAATTTTTATCTGGTTCTTGGCTCTTCAGATAAGCTTACTTTCCCCCTCTCCCCCTGATTATAATTGCAGGGGTCTGGCGTCTTCATTACATCTTTCGGTTATTACTCCAACTACTGCAAACAAGAAATTCCTTTTCTTTTGAGAAAGTAAAGAATTTGGCTAATAGCAGTCAGTCCTGTAATCTTACTCTTCTGTGCTATATAACTTGAGAAAAGATTAAATGCAGTTAATTCAACAAAAGGAGAACATGAGAGTTCCTTAGAAATCTTTGGTCTTCTTTAGGATTATGAAGTTGACATAATCACATTTAGTGAAAACAAATTTATTTAGACAAGATTTTGAGCCACAGAAGAAATGTATCGTCAATGATGTACTAAAAACATCTGAAACAAGATAAGCACATCATTATCTGATCACTGATGTCAACATCATTCGAGCAAATTCAAATATATGCAGTAAATGATCTAGGTGAGTCTATTCTTCAGATAGTATCCTTGAAAGAATCAAGTTAATGAAGTACTGGACGGTCCTAAAGTCAACAAACACAGCATCCCTTTCACAATGATATATTCTGAGACTTATTGATTAACTCTTACTGTGAACACTTGTGGCTCATTTTTCTACACAGCTAAATAAATTATGCATGTAGATCACTGCATATGTGTGAGTGCTGCACAAAACAGAAGTGCTTAGGCTATCAAGAAGGAAAAATATCTGTGCATTTTACATTTTACAAGTACAATACAGAAGAGGTTTATGAAGAGTAACAAATTAATGGCCTGACAGTGCAGAATTGTTCCCTTTGGTACTGTGTATTTCAGAACGTGTTATGCAACCCAATTACAAAAGTGCTAAGTGATAGAAGTACCATTACTTCCCCTTGGGAGATTATTCCTCATACTTAACTGACAGGAATTGCTTTCATCCCTCACATTAAACCTATTTTCCCTCCTCTTCTTAACTACATTCATATTTTAATATTTGAGTCTTGAAAAGAACTATTTTCCATCTGTGATGCTGCACTTTTCCAATAGTTGTAACCTCTTTCTGTATTTCTCCTTTATCGCTGTTTGGTCCTATTGTGCAAACCTAATGCCAGATGTCTTTGTGAGTGTCATGCCAGCGACTTCATTCTTGGTGGGATGTCACTGTGATCTGGATGATCCAGGTACCAAAAGCTGTTCTACCCCTACATTTCTTTAGAGCTTGGAGAGTGTTAAAAAATAAAATTAAAAAAAAAATCTATCTTTGGTTATTAGTAGCTCTTCATTGCTTTATTTTTTTTTGTTGCTCTTTCTCTAAGAGAACGAGGAAGGATGTTTGTTTTCAATTGAGTAAATAAAGTATTTTTCTGTAATGTTTTCATCATCTATAATTATTTCCATAACTCTGCAACAGAAGCAAAAGGCTTCTTGCTTTGGATATACTTATCAATGTTCTTTTTTAATATTACCTAATTGTTCCTCAGTTTTCACTTACTTTCTAATTTCCATTTTACATTTTAACTCCTACAGTTTATATGTTTTTCTATTGGCACCACCCCCTAGAGCTTTTGAGGCAAAACACTTGAACACTTTGCTCTGCATTTTTCTACGTACTATTACTTAACTATAGGCTTTTTTGCCTTTCTTGCACCTGCCCTGTCTACATAAGGATGTTGTAGATGATATGAAAACCCATTTAAAAAAAAAATCAATCAACAAACCCAAAACAACCAAACTCTTCTTTGTATGGGAAAATTCAATGTTCAGTAAACTGGATTTGAATTTACAATAAACTATTTCTCACTGATACTTCTTTCTCTAAAACAGCGCAGAATAGAGCACAACGCAGAAATATTCAAGGTAGTAGAAACCTTGTTGAGTGAATTTGTTCCCTAAGATAGGACCCTCCAGGCTTAGCAGCCACGTCTCCATGAATTATATACATTCTTTTCAATGTTACAAAAATTAGCTCATGGCCAGTACTGTGAATCCAGACGACACTGTGTTTGTGTATCAGGCTTGCAGGGCTAGCACACCTGAAGCCTACAACAGGTCGGTCTGCAATTGTCAGAGCAGATGGGGTAACAGGTCTTCGCAAGGAAACTGGCAGCTGTGTGGACTTGTACTATAATTTTAACTGACCAGTAAAATAATTTTGCCCCACACTGCATCACATACTAACTTCCTGGAGCAGGCGATCCTTACCAGCTTACAATATGAAAAAAAGATTGATCGCTACCATAGGAATCAACTCATTTGTATAATAATATATGCACAGGGGAATATAACCTCTGGTTGTGTGCAGCAAGGAGTCATTTAAAGTACCAACACACCGCCTCTCTAAGTATGTCCTGATGCGAAAGAAGGAATTTGATGGACACAGTCCCCTTGCAACCTACACATTGTCTTCTGCTCCTCTTCGAGGAACCAGCGGCACTGAAACACCCCTGGTTTCTGTGGCCAGGTAATCAGCCCATCTCTGTGAAAAATGCAGGGCACGGCTTTCCATCTGTTTTAAAAGCAGAGAGCTACAAACCCAAGGGATGCTGTTGCTGGTTTAGGCATTTCAGGGCACTTGTTATCTCTGGCTTAGGTTTGAATGAGGTTGTATTTCTAAACTTAGCAGCAGGCACGGTGATTATTTTTCTTGCCACTTAATTGTCCAACAGCAAGGTTGATAGATACAGACTCCTTAGACAGGAGTACACACTACTCTGATTAAGACACCTTATTTTATCAAGTCATGGTGTACTACCATTGTTCCTGGCTGCACTAATAAAAACTGGACAATTCCTCCCCGCTTCCATTAACTCACATTCCACAGCGTTTAGGTTCAATGTTGTCCAACTGTTCTGGTCCCTCAATACAAAGGAATTAATGTCGATTTTTCTCTCAGACTGCTTTTAAGTCTTGTCACTACAGGAGGAGTAAAAAAGAAAATTTCAAGTAGCCAGACAGTTTCCAGTAATGTCAAAGAAAAAAATCTTAGGTAAAGATCTAACTCAAACCTTGCTACAAAAATATTTCTAATAAACTTTAACTTTTTATATATAGTAACATCTTAACAACTGTCTGACAAAGCACCCAGCCATCCTAATGACGGACACGTCTCCTACCACGCACAAAACTTCCTTCAACTCCACACTCTCTTTCACCTAGTGGTCTTTGCAATATCAGTCTGCATCTCTTCCTGCAAAAAAAACCCCAACAACCAACATTAGTATGTGTGGAAACTTACAATTCTCATTTTTAAGCAGCAGAATAAAGCCGTATGGAAGTAACATTAACATATTAAACTTGAAAAGAGTACTAGTGCCACTACTAATGATACTATTACTAAAATAGTGTCCCACATTTGATCTGCCTTGTAGAAAGAACATTAATTACATAATTGTTGTATGCTTTTCCAAGACTTACAAGAACAATCAGTAGTCCTGAAAACAGTACAAAAATACCGATGATATTACTTACAGAAATTTGATTTTTCACTGCTTAAAGCACTAAAAAAGTTAGTTTTAGTTTCTAAAGATTTTTCTCTAATCAGTCAGAATAGGGATAATATGGAAATAAAACAATACTTTTAATGTGGTGAACATCAAAATATCAATCCCTTCTCTTCTTAAAAAAAGATAAATTTAAACAGAATGGCCATAGTATTGACATAATACCGTGCTTATACCATGAAAGACTTAAAATAACGCAGCATACATTTTTCCTCTTTCAAATGCTATGCTTAGAATAGGCCTCTTGGTACACAGGTTTTCTTGCTGCTGCAAGAGGTGGGGAATTGCCCCTCAAAAAGGTAAAAAGTTTATTCTCAAACATATTTGACATAGTTCACAGATTCACGGAACGGCTGAGGTTGGAAGGGACCTCTGGAGCACATCTTGTCCAACCCACCTCCTCAAGCAGGACCACCTAGAGCTGGTTGCCCAGGACTGTGTCCAGACGGCTTTTGAATACCTCCAAGGAAAGAGACTCCACAGCCTCTCTGGGCAACCCCCACCAGTGCTCGGTCACCCGCACAGCAAAAAAAAAGTGTTTCCTGACGTTCAGATGGAGTGTCCTCTGTTTCAGTTCGCGTCCATTGCCTCTTGCCCTGTCACCGGGCGCTGCTGAAAAGAGCCTGGCTCTGTCCTTGCTGTACCCTCCCTTCAGGTATCTGTACACGTTGATGAGATCCCCCCTGAGCCTTCTCTTCTCCAGGCTAAACAGTCATTTGTTCCTGTTGTAATTGCTCATCTACATCTTTTCTTAGCTTACCTGCTATGCTGTAAGTGGACGATTATAAGACGCTCTTCCTAAGTACACAGGGTGTGAACAGTACTACTGATCTTAATAAAAACTTTTCGACTACAGCTACCAAGGTGATCTACAAAAAAGGTCAGTATTTCCCACCTTAGTAGTGAAAAAAGAGAGGAAACGACCTATCCAACCTGTCACACGTGCAACACGTGCTCGAGCCAGAATCCAATACTATGGAGTCCCCGAGACTTTACAGACATGGTCACAGATACAGTTCTAGCCAAAAATTTCTTTCAGGGTGACTCAAGATTTTGTTTACTTTTTACAAGAAGCAATTACTCTGGGGTTATGTTTTTTTGATTTGTCTCCTGCTTCTAAATGCCAGTTCTGCAATCCAATCTGAAATCACGAAGTCAAACACATTATTGCATATTGGCGTATTAAGAGACTAAATAACTGCCGGTAGGCTGATATCATAATTTTACTGCAGAAGTGCAGTGGGAACCAAAATAAAATTAAGGTTTCGTTGTGCCCAGAAACATGTAAAAAGCGGGCTGAATCCATTTGCTACCTAGGAACAGGACACCACACGGTGCTGAAGGGTACGCAAGTGTGTAGAGCAGCACGATAGTTCTGGCAGTGCCAATTACAGTCAGTACCTGCAGCTCCCAGAGACTCAAACTGCCAAAGGGGTGCCGTGCAAGGGCAGTACCCACCTCAGCTCCTGGAAAAGAATGTGCAGCAACTTGCAGAACCTCTAAAGAGTCTCCAAGGATCTTCTCTTAATTCGCTGTCTTTAAGCGGATGTATTTCCAATATCTAACACTCTGTATACAAGAGGAGGTAATTTCTCTGCTTATCCCATGGCCTTATTTACAAAGGTGTCACAAGCAGCCAGTTATTTAGATAGAGTGCACAGATACACAAACACAGAAGCATGGCATCATTTGAAAATATGCGCTCCAGCGGGGGACAGAGGTATCCTCCCCTCAGAAACTCCTTCTCCACCGTGTAAGGTTGCAAATCGTATTTTTTCCTCAAACTCCAGTTCACCAATGCCTTTACAAGACCTCAGATTAGTACTCTACACAGGCTTCAAACTAATCCGGGGTTGCTTTGGGTAAGCCAACAAAATAGATCAAAAAGCTGTATTTTCAAGTGGTTGAGAAGTAACTAGTATTTTGTCTTAAGAGGTTCTAGTTTTATTTCAAATATGTGCGAACAGCAGTTACTAGTTACTATTTTAAACAGTTTTGAACTTAAAACTTTAATAAATTTTTTTTGTGAAAGGCTTTCACTACTCATTACAATAAAAAGAAAGTTTGTAAAGACATGAACTGTACAACAGCAAGGACTTCAGGCTACCCAGACATTATCAGCTATTCATTGTTTCCTTTTAAATGACAGATAATTGTTAGTGGTTTATTTACCTTTTTCTAAGTAGCATAAATCAGAGCAATATAAACTTCATCAGTTCTGAACTGGGAAGAACTCACTTCTCTTCAGCAACTATAAATTCCCCAAACTTTATTTTAGGGCCCCAAGACTGACTCCAAGTTTAGAAGCAAAATAGAACAATTGCTGTATTTGTTCCATGTTTCCAATCACAGCCAAGCATCAATACAGAGACTTGCTCTTTCTTCATCAATAACCAGAAAATTGGTAAATCACCCACAAACATAACAGAACAGAAAACCTGATCTGTTCTTACTGACAGGTTTGAGAAACCTTATCCAGTATGTTGGTAACTCTGGTGCAAACTTTGAGTTTCAACATAACCAGTTAGTAGGTAAAATGTCACTCCTACTATCGTTACAAAGCTTGGGGTTTTTTTTAAGAAAAGCTTAGCACAATGCAATATGTATGATCCCAGAGCTTTTCTTTTTTTAAAAAAACAAAAGTAGAGCACAAATAACTCCCATTAAAACTGATATGATGGTGAGATTAATTAGCATCCTATGGCAAGAAAGCAGGAACCTTAAATGTTTATAAACCTACACTCACTGGAACTTCACAAAGAGTAGGTGTCAGCTGTGTAGAAAGAGACAAATTAAGAAGGTTCTGTTCTGCCCTTGATGTGTGCGCAGACTTTAACTTCAATTAGTGTCATTAATCAAGAGGAGAACCAGCTCCCAAGCCTACTGTGATTTGGTGTTGGTGTCTCATCAGATACCCCATGCACCGAGAAAAGACACACCCAAATGCTGACAATAACGTATCACCTTGCTGTTAGCTCAGTCATACGCCATATGCTTAAACTGAGAGATAGCTGACAACCAAGACAGGACATCAATTATTGTCATCCAGCCACGTATCAAAACACACATGGGTTCATCCCACCTTCCCTGTCATATCACTACAAGAACTCAGCAAGTGTTCCGTATTTAAAGCCCTTGCTTTTCTCTAGAAACCATAATTAATCTAATTGCAGTTGCCATGAAGGTTCAGGTCAGGCAAGGGTGGAGCATGCAAGGTCTAGTACAGTTAAAGCTGACACCACCATAACCAGCAGTCTGAAAGCCACTCTTCACCAAGCTGCTTCTGCAACTTGCACCTGCTTGAATTTAAAGGGGGATTTAACACACACTTTGACTTTCTGACTCCTTATATAAATAAATGTGAGAAACAGATGATCTAAAAATTGTTTTACTGTTGTGGTGGGCTGACCCTGGCTGGACACCAGGTGCCCACCAAAGCCGCTCTGTCACTCCCCCTCCTCAACTGGACAGGGGAGAGGGAATACAATGAAAGGCTTGTGGGTTGAAATAAGAACAGAAAGAGATCACTCAATCAATTACCGTCATGGGCAAAACAGACTCAATTTGGGGAAAATTAACTTAATTTATTGTCAATCAAACCAGAGTAGGATAATGAGAAATACAAACCAAATCTTAAAACACCTTGTCTGCACCTCTCCCTTCTTTCCAGGCACGGCTTCACTCCCGAATTCTCTACCAATTCGCCCTGAGTGGCGCAGGGGGACGGGGAATGGGGATTATGGTCAGTTCCTCACACCTTGTCTCTGCCATCCTTCCTCTTCTGGGGGAGGACTCCTCACACTCTTCCCCTGCTCCAGTCTGGGGTCCCTCCCACGGGCTGCAGTCCCTCAGGCACAGACTGCTCCAGCGCGGGTCCCCCGCGGGGTCACAACTCCTGACAGCAAACCTGCTCCGGC
>JAVKLA010000007.1:17482518-17512712 GCA_034782735.1 Sagittarius serpentarius | reverse complement strand
GTTCCTTTTTAATCTAAACTTTTTGCATATTGCACAGATGAGCAATCTCGGGCGAGAGACAGTCACTCCTTTTCCCACGGCCGGCTTCCACGACAATCACTCCTCCTGGTTTTCCCATGGCCGGCTTCCACACTACGTGACTTAGAAAACGATGTGGTCAGCGGAGTCAGTAGTTCATGCGGCCTCCATATTTACCCAAGCAGTTTCGTGCTCAAGAGTAAACTCTGGATTGGTCATGGCCATTTGCTCATGGCCATATATTCATGTCCTCTCTCGGCCAACCATTCCTCCACAGAGCCCTGCATTAAGAATTCTTTTAAGGCATTACATGGAAAGTTTTTTGTTTTCTTTCAAGATTTTATATCCATATCCTGTATTTCAGTGCAGTTAACATCTTTTCCAAATAAAAGGGAATTCCTTCCCCCTTTTGAAAGTTTTGGGCTGAGCTAAAAAAAAAAAAAATAAAATTAAAATTAATATAAGTTAAGCTACACATCTATTTAAATCAAATATCATTAAAGGAAACTTAGTATGGCATATTCAGGAACATAAACATCTCAAAAATAGCTTGATAGCCGTTTCACATTGTAAATGTTTTGTGAACCTTTAAATCCTATTTACTTCTTTAACCTGCTTAAGACATATGCAAAAAAGTACTCTAGTGTAATCCATGATCAACAGGAGTGTCTCAACTCCTTTCTTTTGAGTCATCCCAGAGAGCAAGACGCAGTGTGTAGAAACTCTGCCTCTTTAAAGGTGATGCTATAGAAAGGAACCAGAGCGTTCCAGCCTCTCTCAAACCTTGTTTGGTGAATACCTGATGTGTCACCTCTGTTTAGGCTGCTCAGAGCAATGGGACAGCACAGCATTTAGGATACAGACTGTCACACAGGATAGCTTACAAAACAAGGTTATTACAATCACTTTGATCTCAGCAGCTGAGCTCAGCAGACACAATGATTTAGAAGGATCTGTATTTGAAAAGCCTTGCTGGTAAAAACCCTGAGTTTACCTTATCCTTGCTTTCCACTGTTGTGAATAGTCAAGCTAACGTAGAAAAAGTCAAGGTAACGTGCAGAAAGCTGTTTGCAAGAAAGCCTAAGAACACTCATTGTTTAATTATTCATCCTGAGAGGTACGGAAACACTGTTGCTATTCTTTCCCAAATAAGAGGTACAGAAACAATACGGCTCATGGAACAACTTGGGTACCTACATCATAGCAGATGAAGTCCAAAGACCAAGAGCTGGTCCTGAAAGTCCACACCCAACCATTCACCCACGTTTTCCTTAGATTCCAGTGGATCTAGACATAATGGACTTATTCGGGAAGCACATTGTACTATTTTCTAGCAAACAGTCTAGCAGTTTTAAGAAAAGCAACAATAGCCATAGAAAGAGTCCCTAAAATTAATGGCAGAATTCCTAATACTGGGATTTAAATCACTACCTTTTGTAAGGGAAGATAAAAGCAGATAAATGAAAGTGGTCTTCAGGTCTTCAAGAGGTATTTCAGTATCTCACCAAGGAAAAAAAGCATAAACCAGGTTTTTTAAGAAAGTGAAATATATAAATCAATGTAAACATTTTAACAACTAACATAAAAACCTGTAGATATTATCGATAAAGTCAGAAAGTATAATTGAACTCTCGTCTATCTCTTAATACGAATCACAGTGTCTTGTAAACCAAGCTTGGTATTTCTAGTCCAGTGAACAAACTTTCTCATTATTTTAAAATGTGACTGATAAAATTTTACACTGTATGCAAGTATGTAACACTTCCCTTGAAAGAATTCTGAAAAAAATAGGAAATGATAGATGCTAAAGTTTCTAGCTGGATTCATGTAAAATCTTTTATATATACCAGTTACTTCACTAGTTACGAATGCACTTACGAAAATTGTTAGTCATTAACCATTTATTATAATTTTTAGACATGAATAAATGAAATTTTAATAGAAGTCAAACCCCTAAATATCTGAATAATTTTCTTTCAGTTAATAAGTGATTTCTCTAGAAAATTATTACTTTTGCTTCCTTTTGTCTTACAGTCTACTCTCATTTCTAGCACTTCCAGTATCCTTTAATGTTCATTAGTAAAAATACTGTCAAATTTCTTGGTTTCTGATGCAAATTTTCCTCTGATGCTCTAATGCATGTTGCATCATCGCCTACAAAAAGTCACTTAAATTTAATAGGATTTCTTGTTCTTTCATGTACAACGTGGTGTTGACTCAGCATCTTAGAATACAATTGTTATATATTTCTGTTTATGACTGGGAAGGTGAGTTGTGTGTTTATGTTGAGACATACGTATGATAAAAACATCAATGTGTTTTTCTCTTCAGATGAAACATCCGTATACTTGCAATAAACATTTAATTCAGGTAGTAAAATCCTGACACCACTTTCAACTACTTTATAAATTTATTTCTGTCAAATGACATTTTTCACACTCTATTTTACTTATTCTGAATTATTTATGTTAAATTACATCAAGAAGAGATTTAGAATGAATGACAATAAGGTTACCACGGAATAATCAGACATCTGTTGTTGTTTTTCACTCAAAGGCGTTTTTCTAACCTCACCTTTTTAAAAATCCTGGTCCATCTTTTTACAATGAAGAAACAATACAGAAGTGATATTCTGCAGAAGATTTTTTTACCCCACAAAACCAAAGACTGAGATGTGAATACAGAGTTCTGAGATTACAGTTCAATGAATTCAGAACAAAACTAAAAGGATTTTCCTTCTTCCTCTGTGGATTGTGATCTAAAATTTATGTTGGAGAAAGGCTGGCCATAGCTGCTAAAGCAGAGGACAGTCAATTTAAGCATCATTACTCTGTAATCTCTTTTGCTGCTTGTCATTGCAGTCCTTCAAGCTTGAGTTTATTTTCAGTGACTTTTCTTCCCCATCACCTGCACCCAAGTACATCATCATCCAATCTCAGTGAAGTACAAAACATCTTCAGGTAAACTGTATTTGCTTGTTAACTTCTTTTCCCAAGGAAAATGTAGATACCCTCCGGGTCACTTTCTCCCTACAGAAAGTATACAGAAAGTATACATACTGCAGGAACTTGTATGCCTAATTGATAAGGTAGGTGAGAAAGAGGAACAGATTTTTAAGACAATTCATGTAATCTAATCACATTTTCTTGGGAAGTTTCAAAAAAATATATATAAGCTACCTCCAGTCCTTGTGCCCTTCCTCTTTTACTTCGCACTGACACACGCTACAAATACAATGTTTTTCAGCCTCTTTTTGGATGTGAAAAATATTTGGATTTTATTAAAAATATATATGCCAACATACAATAAAAATACACAATAAAAATTTAACCAGTTTGCACAGTAGGATATACTTCTAATGTCATGCAGATTTTGCATTATTGACCCTTGTTCCTCTCTGGGAATTGGCTCTGCAGAATTGACTAACCGTGAAATCCATACCAAATCAAGCACAGATAACATTTTCAGAAATGCAAGCAAATATAAAGATTTCTTCTTAAACGCATTAGGGCCTACATTTCATACCTGAAAACAGGTATCAGAATTGACAAATCTGGTGGTTTTTTTTAAACCAAAGTCCACATTCTGTAATCTCTGAGCTACAAACACTTGCCATCTAAGTATCAGTGGCAGAAAAAAAGCATTTTTGGTTTATTTCATGGGGGTCATTATAGATCGGATGATGATATCTCATGGCAGAAACCTTCCAAATGATGCTGGTGGAATTCCTTTGTACCGCAACTGGCTTACACTTACACCACTTTCTTTTGCCATTATAAAAGTCAGTGGGTAGGTTGATGTTTTGCTCATTCTCCGAATGCACTGGAACTCCCAGCACAGAAAAAAAACCATAGCATCGAAACGTGGCATCTGTGCCTTCTTGGGCTTACTATCCTGTTGGGGTTTGGTCACTAAACGTAAGAGAAGAGAAGCATTCACTTAGCTCAAGCCTGTGAGATACACATGTGAACCAGGGAGCTCGCCTTCGGAGTTGTACTGTGCAAGAACCTAACCCTGGAGTTCTAATCTGAGGAGCTGCCCGCTGTTTAGAGAGCCGTGGAGATGCACCTTCAATATTATATGCTGGTACCTACTGAGTAACCACTCATTTACTCACTCCCTCTCTCCACAAACAAAATATATGTAAATTCTTGCTAGTAGCAAGCTTAGATTTCTTTGAAAATTAAAACTGAGGGTAATGTTGCATGTAATCATTTTCAGAACTTAGTTATAAAAGAAACATTCAAGAAAAAATTCAGAAAACCTCAGAACTTGGCTGATACCAAAACACAGACTTGTTAAAAGAAACTCTTTGGCTTCTAGAACTATTGGGATATAAAATTAACTGCTGTAGTTTGAGGCAGTGGAAAAAACTGTGTTCATGGACTGCATAATTTAAAAGATTGTGCAATTAAAGATCTGTATAATTCTTCATAACCTTCTAACTGCAGTTTCCATAAAACCCATAAACTAGATGGTAGCATATAATTATGAGGCCAGCAGTTACGGCTTTACTTATTATAGCACTGTTATTTTCACACCATTATTAATAGAACCAATGCTAAGTAAGCATAGCTCTAAGTAGTAGTAAGCGTTTTCATGACATTCTGCAAAAGTAAAAAATGCAGTTCAGTTCTCATCAGTGCCAGTCAATACAAATTTTTGGAGAAGGGTAAGCGAGGCAAAGATCTTTCTTGGGAAACAAAACGGGTTGGTTTGTGGGTTTGCTTTTTTGTTTTGGTGTTGGGTTTTTTTTTAAGGAAAAGAAAACCTGTTGAAGCAGTAAATGGCACGTAGGAACAGGGTGGTGGAAAGCTTGCAATTTACCATCATTCATTTATAATGCTCAGAGCTTAAGTGGAGGAATAAAAACAAAAGCAAACAGGAAAAAAAAAATAACAAAAACACCTGAAGGCATGCTTGCTTGCTCCCAGTGAAAATCACACAACTTTGTTTGGAATCTTTAAACGTAACAGGAAAGACAGTTGCATCATGACATATTTTCATGTGCCCTTTCACGTTTTCCACTATATCTAACATTATCTTAAAAAAACAGAAGCAGGAAGTCAGAAAATTCTCATTAACTGTGAAGATAAATCTTCCCAAGCAACGTTTGCAAAATGTATTCCTATTTCTATTATTTTTTAAAATATTTATGCTGCAGTTTCCCATGCTTCACAGGTAGGAGCTCATTTTTATCCGGATTAAAATTTTCAGATCTCCACAAGCTAGCCTGAATCCACTCAGCACAGCTGGACAAGTGTCCCTCGTGTAGGTGCTATGCCAGCCACGGAGCCTACGCTGCCCACAGGCTCCCTGGGGCTGCTCGCTTCTGCCAGGCTCCTGCGATGAGTTGCCAGAGGTGATCGTTGGATTGCCATGGGATTGCCCTTTGGGAATGACTGATTTAGGCCCATCAAGCTCGCTCTCATTTCCTAGCACACCAATTTGAAATAAAATGTGAAAGGGCAAACAATAACAGTTAATCATAAGCTCAGCCCTGTTCTCATTCGCATTTAAGACGCAAGATGACGGTCTCCACTACTAATCATATTTCATAAACTAGCATAAAACAGAGAAGGGAGATGTTGCTCTCACCTGATTTCAGCCATCTTCCCTTACAAAACTGACACCGTGAAAGGACTATTAGCGTGCGAGTGCTCTTCAGTACACATATAAAGAATAAAGGCATTTTTAGCAAACAGACAAGGACACAAGTCTACCCTGACTGGTGGCACCCTTTCTATAGCAGTTGTTCACCTTCATCAGAAAACAAAGAAGTAATGCTAGCCCAAATTTAGGAACCTTTGAGTGATTGCATGTTGTGTATGCACATCCCCAAACCTAGATGCTACTAGCACATACATAAGAGAACAAGCCCCTTGTCGCTGAGAACTCAAACAGGCCCTACCAAACTGCCCGCACAACCATAACGTACAGTGACGGGGGAAAGAGGGGAAAGAAGAAAATGTTTTTTTCCTTTTAGACTGTGAGGCAGTTTTGTTGTGACTTTGCAGTGTTTGTTCCAGCCTAAGGCTTTATTCACTTCACACGGATTCTGCAGGTTTTCCTCCAGTAAATATCCCAGTGATACTGATCAATGCCAAGCCCTGCATGTGTTACATGATCTCCTAGGTCCCTCTGACTCAGGTCTGTAACTTTTGGTTCTCAGTGTACGTGGGAAATTCTTACCCTTTTAACAGCTTATTTTTAGCTGATAGACAAGTTGATCTTTTTTTTGTTTGTTCTGGTTTACAGAGTGAAAACTCCCAAAAGAGTTACTGCTTCTAACCTGAATTGTGGACTCTGATATCTTGCATTTTCCATGTTTTATTTACCTCGCCGTAGCTATCATTCATTTCCAGAAAGATTCCTAGACAGGAGTAGAACAACATTGTTGTCTAGAGAAGTAATACAGGGAATAGTAGCTTCCTCTTCCCCCCCTGCATTTTTTTAGCCATGTAAAATGTGGACTTCAGTAAAACATAAGACCAAAATAAGTCTAACCTATCTTTATAGTTTTGGTAGCTTCTACATAGGTTTTTTTCGTGTGTGTCTGAAATTGTAGTGCATCTACACTGTCTGAAAAGCATGGTCATTATATTAGGACAGAATAACACATCAGATGTAATGATTATTAATAAACCCTGCTTCACTTTTTCCAGATGGACTGACAAAAGCTTTTCATGCAAACTGTACTCACCTATTTGCAAGGAATTTGTTAGTATTTTTGAAAATGGTTTTATTTTCCTGTTAATTTTGGAGGTGGCCAAAGAATTAAAAGACTGATCTTACAGTTTTTTTGTCTTCTCAAGGTTTATGTGGGAGTAACAACACGATTTTGAAGATGTGTTATCTCACGAAAGATTTATTTAATGGCCTTTCTCGCTTGCTGTCTTTTTAGCAGTGGATGAGGCAGTCAGTGTTCATTACTTGATGGAAAACAAAGTGTGGTTAATTTTCATTACTATTCTTTATTCATGGTGTGGAAAGATGATGTAACCAGATAAATAGAAGTTTTCTTTGGAAATCTATGCTATGTCTAGTCTCCTTTACGTAAATTTGCATGTTTCAGTAGTGCTCAGGGCTACAGAAAGATGCAATTTGTCCTTTCTGCCTTCAGTAACTGGAATAATCAACCTAAACCACTTCGTACACATCAAGTTGTACCACTGACTATATATTTTAGTATGATCAAACTCTCTGATTAGAGAAGTCCCCCGATCTGTTACTTTTTGATAAACTGCAAATCCTGCTAAAACAAAATAAAGAACACAGTATATGATATTAATGGTTCAAGATAACAAGATAAAACAAGAAACCTGGTTTAATACAAGAAAAGAGATTAGGCAGGCTGCTTGGTGATTCAGAAAAATGCTAGCCATAAATACTTGCACTGTCATAGGCGAGGGAAAGAGTTTGTGTGTCTGAAAACCTGCCTGCATTTTTCTTTCCCCCAATTGTATCAGCTCATTAGTAATGATATTTATTTGTCCCTACTAACCTTATGTCTTTTGCAACTGTAGTTTAGGCAAAATGATCTACTAAACAAAAATAACCAATTCTATTAAAACTGGACTTCAAGTTATTCTTTCATAGACTTAAAAAAGCTAACTCAGGGCTTCCACACAGTAGTCTTTATATATTCATGTTAGCACAATTCAGTGTACTAAAAATAATTTAAAGTTTTCCTCCTCAGAGTTAACTGAAAGAAAGCCTTACAAGCAGCTGACTATTAAGAAGCAATATAACAATATTTGATTAAAATTCAAGTCTACTGATTAGTTGCACTTTTACATTTATGTAAACTTTTTTTTTTTAATTAAAAAAATACACCTAAAATAATAAGAGGGAAAATGAGTTTGCATGGAATGGAAGAGACAGAAAGCAATGGAAATAAGCGAAAAGCATGTGTTATAGACTCTGTATATTCCTTACCCATTTTATTATATTAATGTATGTTGCAAAAGGAAAAGACAATGAACAAGACGCAATGAGTAGCAGGGATGAGAATGGACATAAAAATCTTATTCCTGCCTTGAATTTAAAAATAAAAATTTAAATCTTACACTGAATTAATAGAAAAATATATAGATGCTTGTATGCTAGAATCAACAATGACATTAGTACTGCTTATTCTACACTTGACAGATAATAGCTAGAGAGCTTGAAATATAGCTTTGTGGTTATGCAAATCTTCTACCTTTAGATGCTTTTACCTATATAAAATATCAGGTCTGAAAACTAAACTCTTCCAAAAGATATTTTCCTTTCAGAGGGAAGGTATCGAAACAATTTGAATCAAATTCAGGAGGGCAAGGAGAAAAGTAATCCTACCGCATTTATCTGAACCTGTTGAGAACTTATTGATTGCATTTTTAGTTTTCAATTACACAGTGCAGGATTAAAGGCAGATAGTAATTTGCTGCAAAAGGTATTTTATGTGGAGAAAGCTTCTCTTGAGATCTTATTTTATGGCTTAAGAGAAAATAAGGAGGAAAACAAGAAAAATTAATCTGCTAACAACACTATCAGACATATTCTGGACTAGATATGTGTGTGTACGTGAATTTCTTAAGAGTGCAGGAAAACACACCTACCAATGTGCAGAAACAGAACCTGCTGTAGGTTTCTAGTTGCCCATCTCACTCATAATTGAAAGAGCGTTTGTAGATGAAAACTAGCAAGAGAGAAAGCTCCTGCTAATGGAACGTCAGCAGCAGAAAGACTCATGAAGAAACAGTGGATGGCGCAGCTCCCAAGAAAAAGGAAAAAAGCTGAAGTCCTAAGGGACTTGGATGCTTAGCTGTAACAAACCTCTGTCTTTAAGACAGGCCTGCATTATACTACACAGAGCAGGTCAGGAGTCAACTCTGTGTTGATGAGTGAAACGTCACAGCACAGGAGTGTGCAGACGTATCATCTCAGCTTCTAGATATAATGGGGTTTGCTAGTACAACACTGTGCCTGAACTAATGATCTCCGCTCATTATCAGGGCCAACTAGTATGCACAGCACACCACTTCCACATACCTACGTTACCATCAGATCTGAATCTCCAAACCTCTTTCCAAGACAGTTTGGGTGTCCTTGGATGTCCTATTACAAACACACCCTAAACACCTCAAAATTCTTGAAAACACAGCGTTAAATGCTTTGTTCCATCACGTTAAGCCTTGAAAATTTAGGTGTTTTCTCTTAACATTCAGACTTTCCCTGATGTCTCAGATTGGGCACTTCTATCTTTTCGGAAACCCTCAAGTCTGCCTTTGAAGAAAGTCCCACAGAACCGAATTCAGGAGGAAGAAGGTGGAACTTCTTACTTAAACAGAACCAGCCTGATTTTGTTTAAGGTGTCAACCTTTCAATACGACATTCTCATGGTAAGGTAGTTTCCACTGGCATGGACTGCTTAGGAATAATATTCTTTTGTGCAGTTGCGTTTATTTAAATAGAAATCAGGAAAATAAACTAATTAAACAACTGACACGCTTCAAAGCAAAACAGTTATTTAAAACTCTGAAGGTATGAGATTTACTCTTGCCTTTTGAAGTAGCATTTTACATTTAAACTTAAAGAATTAAAAGGTGAGCGTGCATTACTTTTCTCAAATTTTTCAGTTTAACTATTCTCATTGTTTCATTTAGAAATTCTGTCACAGATGTCTGAAACTGTTAATTTATTTATATATTTATTTTTATCTCCAACATGCAGAATAGTCATTTGCATAAATCAACTCACTTCTGTATAAAACAATTCAGCACAAAATGTATTTCTAAAGGGAAAGAAACGATTTTAAATACTTCAAACAGACTGAAAGGCTACTTAAAAAAGGCAATGAATCTTCTGAAGTGGACACCAGGATTCATCTCACCAAAACTGAATCCACGCTCTTAGCACAACTTTCCTGATTTTTCTGGCTAATGTGAAAAAACCAGTAGTTATAATAAAGATTTAGTTAGGAGAAGAAAAAAAAAAGTCCGGAGTCCTATTTTTATAATCTTGCTTAGAACTGTTTCACAAATCAGTATAGTAACTTGCCTGACAAGCTTTTAACACCCTATTGTATACTATTGGCACAAGTTCAAAGTAGACAGAAGAATAATCAAGACCAAAAAACCCCGAACAAACAAAAAGTAACATCAACTGCTTTTACTAATCCTCCCCTGTAGAAGCAATGGATATGCTGTGCAACTATAAGCAGTAAACTGGTGATCTGCTTGGGGAAAGAAAAACAGCTGCAGGAAAGAACCTGCACACCTGAAGCAGGAAGCAGAAGGAATTTATGTATCTCCTCCAGGAAATCATCTTTGTTCATTTCTTTTGGGGTAAGGGGCGGCGGGGGATGTGGGAAAAAGAGTAGAAAAAGACGATGTGGCCCACTTCATGAGAGGCTTTGAGGGCTGGCAGTCTGAGCGAAGGCAAGAATTTCTGGCAATTCCAGGTTGTTCCCCAAGTCTTTGCAAAATAAAGAAAATACAGAGCACATACCTTTGCTCTTTATTTCCTCCATGCTATCATTAAACAAGCTTCAATTACCATGTTTTCATTCAGGATTATATAGTGTTGTACTACTTACATACACACCCTGTATGGGAAAATTGTGCATCTAACACAGAGTGCTTGATTTTTCACATTATGGCTTAATAACCGCTAGGGAAACATGGCAATGTATAATTTTTAAGAGCCAGATGTCAAGTATATTTGATCCTCATTTTAATTTTGTATTTAAAGACAGAAGTCTTTCTACCGATTAATTAGTAATATATATTAACAGAAAGGAGCATACATTATACAAATGTGAACTTACACACATACTAGAAACATTTGCCATTTCCATGTTTACTTAAGAATAGTAGGTGTAGGGAAATTTCACCCTTTTCACATACCTAAGTATCAGTCCAAAACATCTCAGGCTGATTGCTGTATTCATGGTTCTCAACAGAACAGTGAGTCCACTGTGTCTGATATCAAAACCATTCTGGAAAAAGAAGGATAAAAAAGAAAGATTGCTTGCCCTTCGCCCTCTACTGAACTGAATTAAAAAGGGTTTTTTTGTTGTTTTCTTTCAGTGGGAGAATGTTAGGTGTTCTGAAACAGAAGGTGTGAAAAGAGATACCTACAACACATGATTTTACAATGCAGCATGTGCCACGAAGGAGAGCTGTTTGAAACCCCCAGAGCAAAATTACATATCTTTTGTTTCATTATGGACTTAATGATAAACCCATTTTTCCAGACAACCTTGTTTACCAGGTATCATTTAGTAAACATCAGAATTACACATGAGTTTCTCACCTATATTAAAAGGGACAAGTCAAGAAAGGTACTCTTCAAAATGATACTAGCATATCTTTCTTGTGTTTTTTCACGGTTGCGTTTTTGTAAAGTTAGCTTCTGGAAGAGTAGAAAGAGGCACACTGAATATCAATGTGCTAAGACTGTAAAGCTCAAAAAGCAATAGTTCTGGTATGAAAATTGATAAATACGGATTAGAACTGAAACACAGCATCTGAATTTTGCTTTGAGAAATTATTAGTAAAGCAGGAAGTGACAATGAAAAAATCCTATCCTTTTCTATTGATATTAACAATTCTATTTCATTGCAAAACCAGGAAGGTATATACTTAAAAACACATTTGTGTGAATTTAAGGAGAAGATGGACCAGGGAAAGGATGGGGCTGGAATCATAAGGCAAAGTTGACAGGAACACAGGAAGGGAGCAGAAAGCAGAGGCAGGATGATGTCAAGAATATCAGCAGACAAGAGAAGGTAAGACAGGTTTACCGCAGACAGCAAATGTCTATTCCAGATTTTGGAATTTCACAGGGTTTCAAGAGTCACACCATTCCTCTGTTACCTAATAAATAGTTTTTGGTCTCAGTGGAAAAACATTCTTCTTGTTCCTGAGATATTGAGAAATGCATACAAAGGAGAATAAATTACTGACACCATTTTCTCTTACACACAAACTTCTGGGCTGCTAATTGTTGAGAACATTAGTGCAGCCAAGTGCTACATTAGAAACCTGGACTTTATCCCACAAAGTTGCCACTTACTACTGGGCAAGAATATGAATCGAAGTTATCATAAGTGTGCGTTAATTCATTTTTCAGGGTGCTTTGAGACGTAAAGATCTGGTCTAACTGACTATTCACAGCCGTTGTTCCCTAGCGGCAAGCGTCATTTCGTCAACCTTGAAACACCTTGAAGCAGGTGAAATAGATGCCATTCTTTTAGACAGGCACGCTTATGTGTGCACCCAGCCCCGCAGGTGAGGCTCCCCGGACAACACGCCAGGCTCCCCACCGAGCTCCTCTGTTCCTAACGCAATCACCTGACCCCCCAAAGGGTGGGATCCATGACCCATAGGAAGTTGTAGCTCCTGATTTTTAAACTAGCATCACACTTTGTCTCTGTGGGATGACAGTGACGCTACTGTGAGTATCTGCACATACAGCAACGCAGTGTGTCCTGTGCGTGGACTCTGAAAGTGAAAAAGAGAGAGTGATCATCTAATTAAAGACGGTAACATGCATGGAAAGGCCAATTAAGCTTGCATGGAAAAAAATTTTCATTCTGCTATTTCCTACACGTTAAATGAGTTACTTTGTTATACTAATAACATGCTCATAGTGTCTTTCCCCGAATATGTGTATCTCTGTATATTACCTGTATAAATAAAAATTATTCTACTTAATAAAAATACTCTGCTATTAGATATAAAATGGAATCCTTTCTGCTATAATACCAATTCAGTGACAGTAAGTGAAAAAAGTTCTAGGGAAGCAATGAAAACTAGCAGAAGACTGAATTACAGCTGTGTTGGGCTAAAGAAACCCTACAAAAAGAAAAGGAAAAAAAGCTGCGATACGACGAAATCAAACCACTGCCGAAACTAGCATCCAGCAAAAAGAGCAAAGCATGAGATACATCAAAAAATCATATTTTTTCAATAGCACGCCAGTCTTTAGGATCAGTGAAAACTATCTAATTGACAGATAATTCGATATTCTTGAGGTGAGCTACCTTTAAATTCACAGACAAGATCACGGAACAGAAAGCTAAATCTCAGTGCATGAAACATTAAAAATTCAATCTGATGTACCTATCCCTCCAATTACTAAGCTAAGCGTTCCAGCAGCGGGCATAGGCAGATCGGTGACAAGATTCTGTGTGAGACTGGTAATATTATCTCGGGCATTTTGGCTCAAACAGAGGAATAAATGAAACAAATAGTACGTATAACAGAAGGGTTGATAGGATTTTTAGCAGAACCAATTGTATACCGAGTTGATAAAATATGTATCAATGTTAGAAGCTAAATATACAAGACTCTCATATGCGTAGAGTTGAAAAAGCAGAAAAAGAGCACTAAACAAGTCTGAAGTCATCTGTTACACTCCTTTCTTTTCACATTTACATGAAATCCTTATAACTTTGGTGGCAAGGGATTGAATACATATACCATTTCCCTTGATAGATGAATCCATTATCTTCTGTTTAGAACCTATTGCCAGTGGAAATACCTGCTTAAGTGGAGTCTCCTACAAAAACATTCTTCAAGCAAGAAAAACTTCTTACAGCTGACCAGATCTTATCTGTAATGAACCAACATATTTCCTAAACTAAAGTTGTGTAGAAAGCAAACATTCTCATTACAGGAATTCCACTGAGTTAGTGCTGTGAACTTAACGAATCAACAGTCTTTTTATTTATTACTTAAACTGAAACATTGTTTCACAATAGGAAATACTGCTTGTTCTTCTGAATGTTTCTTGTAAGGCTACATCATCTACCTTCATTTGGGAGAGAACGAGTTTTCCTTTATATATACATATATATGCATATAAAATGCATATAAAAAGCAGCCATGTAATTCAAGCCAATATAAAATGCCTAAATCCTATGCAGGTTAGTGTGTGTTCAGTTCTGTCTGAAATTTTTGTTTCATTTAGCAAAACTACCATAAGATTTAGCAGATCTCTTTCACAGCCACTGTCTGCTCCAGCTCCTTCTTACCACCCACAAAATCTGTAATTTTCATGTATTTTGTACGAGTTATCAGTACACACTCCAAGCACCCTAGCCACTCTTGAAATTACTTCATTTAAGAGAAATGTTCAGCCAGAAGCAGCTGCAGGGGTGCAGAAACGACAGGAACAACGTAACTATTTCTTTTGGGGAAACAAACACCTAGCAGTTACTTGCTGTGCTACGTTGAGGGAAAAAGTAGACATGTAAGGAGATGTCTATTTTCTGCTTCCAGGCTCCAGGCTGCCAAAGAAATATGATCAGTACCTTGGGTTTAGTTTCAGTTATGGTTTAATCTCCCTACAGCAAAGTTGGCATAGACTGGCTTTTATTTTTAGATGTTGGGAAATACCGCTAAGCATTCTAATAAAGCAATGATGAGTGGCTGTTTTTAAGAAAGAATATTAGTTTGCTTTTTTTTTTAACTTCTCAAGACAAGATAACGAATCTAATCCTCACAGCACCACCATAATGCTCTTGCCTTCCCCTTCCCTCCCTCTCTCCATCCTGACGCAGAGAGCGGTTGCATCAGTAATTAAACGTGCCAGCACCCAGGTGGTATGCAAGGCTTTTGGTACCAGGCCACTTCTTCAACAGGTGGACAATAACATTAATCAGGAAGCAATCCAGGCTTTCACCAGAGAAGAATCGTGACCTGCCCTATTTGAATTAGTGTTGGATACTTCCCAGATGAGTTAGTACAGCTGAAGCCTAATTAAATCGTACCCCTTGCCTCTTGGCTGTGTTCCTGTGTGTCTAGGACAATGAATGAGCACACATCTTTTAGGGATAGATCTTTCAAAAAAAAAAAAAAAAGGAAAAGAAAAAATTAAAAGCCTCCTTTTAGATTAACTATCAGTCAGAGCACAAAGATTTCAGCTGTAGCTGTTGCGATTTGTCTGTCCAAAATGAGCCTCTGCACAGGGGTGTACTCATAACAGCAGGCACTGTTGAAAGTTCCTATTAAGCTGCCACTAAAGAAACAACCAACTTCAGAGGAAGAAGCTTTTAGTTCTAGCATCCAACTTGAGGAAGTTAGGGGAGAACTGCTGAAAGTCAAGGCTGCTAGAAACTTTCATGAAAATGCCCAATAGTGGTGTTAAAGGAGAGATCATCCACTAGCATCTTTACAAACCACAAAGAAATGCAGCTTTATTTAAGCAGGATCCTTCTAAGAGCCTTCCAAGCTACTTAGTTAACAGTAAGACAAAAGACGGTTTCAGGATTCAGGAGCAAACCCAGGATACAATTATACAGAGAATGAAAAAAATATTAAGACTCTGAAGGAAGCGATGAAGTTAATCCATAGCTAAAATAAATTTCTGCACTTCATCTGTGCTTACCTGAGCTGGTCTGTCCCAGAAAAGTCTCCTGCTTGTGCACCCCCATCTTACTCAAATTACAGCTGAACATGGACTACAAACAATCCTAGCTGCCATTGCTCCCCACAATAGGTCAGCCTTTCTGCAAAGAATCATAGGCCACGTTGTCCGTCTGGTATCAATTGTAAAAGAAGCACAGACAGCATACGAGGAAGACACCAGTTCAGACAAGATGCTAGACCTGTCCAGCCTGCATAAAGCACGTCCTCAGGTGTGCTTTCCATCACAGGTCATTCCCTGCCTGTTGCAGCTGAGCTGCCCCATAACTGACCTAATAATTAGCAAACTACGTAGGTGAGGTTTGCAAAGACAGCAGCATAATGCAGCTGCTAACTAGAAAGCCATCAGTACACGGCATTCAGCAGCAAGAAAAGTTTTCTTACAGAGCGCGCTGATAGGAGCACTAGGACACGGATGATGGGGCCGGGGGGGTGCGGAAGCCACAGGAGGAGCAGACCCCGGAGAAGAGCTGTCAAAGCAGCAGGAGCTAACGGCACCCGCATCGGCTGGTCAGTAAGTCCCGAGCACCACACGCACCTCACGTGCTGCTCCTCCGGGCATCCAGGAGAGAGGCAGCAAGGAAAGCCTGACGGCTCTCCGGGAGGAGAGTCATCCCGTTGGGCTCCAACAGGGGACAGAGAGGGTCTCCCAGACCTGCAGGCGTTGCCAGCCTGGGAAGCCCCAGCGTGGTGGGCAGGGCTTGGCAGTAGGACCCTCATGCTCCCCAGAGTCCAGTGAACAGGTCCGGACTGGACACGCTGCCCGGGTATGACGAGCATCTGGGCACCTGACTTCCAGCCAGGGCACGTGGATGGAGATACGCGTCCTAGTGCTTGCGACCATGCGGGTGAGGATCAATGAGTCGCATCACTTTTGTTCTAAAAAGGAAGCCTATTCCCCTCCTGTAAATTCTTTCACTAAGATTTGCTAAGCTGTTTCCGATGTTGCAACATGAGGTGCTTTGTTTGAGCCATAAACCTTTGCCACAGGCCGTTTTGAACCGACCACCCTTACAAAGGTGGGACCCGCACAAGTCAGCTGAGAACTGGCATCCGCAAAAGGTGTGCTGCTCCCGAACAGCCCTGATCTCCGGTAACGGCCTTTAGATTACTGCATCATCGTTTGTATTGTAACACAGAAGTACACCTGCATGGTAACTCACATTTTAGCTGGAGAGATGAGGGGAGAAAAGTTCACATTTTTAAAATCTGCCACAAGAAACTGCAGCCTGTGGGAAGGATTGTGGCATGCCGTTCAACGGTGTTCCCTTCACAGCTGTCACAGCAACGTGTCTCACAGAAATGCCTCTGCCTGTAGCATATGTCACCCAGCTTGAGGAAATCTGAAAGGAGGACGCCGAGATGAAATTTAGCAACAACAAAGCTTAAGATGTTTGCTGTGGGAAAGTATTCCTTGAGCTGACCAAAGGCAAAGGGTCGTCCTCGGATCAATTCTGATGTTCCCAACACCACATGTGTTACAGGTTCATCGGCGAAAATAAGTTTGTCTTAAGCTACACAGGCACACAGCACTCAGGAAGCCCCGAGCTGGTAAGCATTTTGTTAGAAAGTGCTGTAAACGAAAGCACATTGGAGAAGACCAACCCTATCTCATCAGAGGTCTGACCTCCAGAATAAGCAAAACTACCTCCCTTACAGTTTTAAAATGGCACCATTTAAAACTGGTTTTGGAGAAAGATTTGGTTTGGGTTAAAAGAGAAAAAAAAATATTTTCTTGCATCATTGTCATTTAGTCATTTCCAACCTGGCATTAAACAGTTTTTAAATGATTCGATCTCTAAACCAAGAGATATAGAAAGTTAAAACTATAGAGCTTTGGTTCTTCAGTTTCAGGCCTTCAGGGAGCTTTTGCAGTTACTTTTTTCCCCAGAAGTATGGCTGCTCAGTCTGAGTTTCTACTCCACAGAAGGGAAAGAAAAAAATTGTCTTTTAATAAGACAATTTATGAGTCTGTCCTTTAATTCTTTGTAAGTTTTAGTCATAGCTCCTTATAACCTTGCTCTTCCTTATTAGTGTTTGTACATACACATATTTCTAACTTGTTTTGTTATGTTTAATTTACTTGCATTTGACATTTTACTGTAGAAAGTGTTAAAAAACTAAAAAGGTTCTAAAAATTCATTGTTGTCATCTGGAAAACAGTAATGCAATCTCTATTTAGAGTGCACATTCTTAACAGCAGCAGTTTCGGTACCAAAAGCTTCTCTGAAGTATCTATAATGTCATGGCAACCTGGTATTTATATTGCATATAAATTCAATTATTTAACAGCTTTGAGTGTACTACCTGCAAAACCCTATTAATCATTTTATAAAACAAAAATAAATATCCTTTGTCCATACACGTACATTTCCAAAGTAATTCTTAATTCGGAATTACTGTTTATAACTAATAGAGCAATACCCTTTTAAACTCTTGATTTAAATTTCTGACTTTGCTTTTGGTAAGTAATCTAAATATCTGAGCTTTAAAAACAAGCTTAACCATATTGGGGGGGGGGCAGTAAGATACAGAACTGAATACTTGTGGTTACTGAATTTTCCAATTACATCAATATTTGCAAAGGAAATGTACTTACAGTAATGGATCCCCTGTAATCTTCATATATTTTTAGAGTCTCAGCCATGTAGACATACAGCACACAAACACACAAATGGTACTTGGATTACTTGAAAAACTGCAATTCACTACAATGTAGATGGCAATGTTGCCTGTACTATCAGTGAATCAAGCACAGAACTGGTTTTATGTTTTCATATTACGACAGCATCAGAACATACAGTTAGATAATGATGTTTCTGGATTAAATTCAATGTTCTGAATAAAGTTCATGCACTGTTTCTCTGTATTCTTTAGGAATACAATCTGTGACTAAACTGTAGTCTCTAAATGGATCAGTTTACCAGTTCTTACTCTTTTTGCCTCAGAGCGAGCCTTCGCACTTCCCAACAATTAGGCCTCCTATGTTGCATGAGCATTCCCACAACCTCCTCTGCAAGTTCAATCTTCCTATTTCCCCTCGGTCTACAGAAAACATGTACTTACATGAATAATTTTGGTGTTCGAATCCACTAATTTTTGTTACACTACTAAGGAAAAAACCAGGCTGAAATAGGCATGCATAGGAAAGCAAGTACTCTTGTCCAACCTGTCCAAGATGATGTATAAGTACATACATATATGTGAATCTGTAAATGCAATGAGGAACTTATGCTACGGAAGGCTTCTTCTGAGGAATGTCTTGACCAAATAGCACTCACTCACTCTGACAACACTTCTAGACCAAAATCAAACTGGAATGGAAAGAACTTAAGGAAGGAAACCTGAAATTCATCAGAGTACATCAGAGAATATTGCCTATGGGCATGCTGCCTCCTAAGCCACATTGTCACTGTTAAAAAAATATTTGAAACAGCTCTTAGGATGAAAAAATCACGCTTTTTTGTGCATGCCTGTTTCAATACATTTCTTTTCACATCAGTTTAATATAAATTGATTTTTAGATCCAAACTCCATCAATAGCATTTTCAACATTATTTCCCATAAGGGCAATGTATGCCACATGCAAGTTAAGAATAACACTGAGGTATTAAAGAAAATGTGATTTCAAGTTCAGTCCCAAGGAATATTCAAACCAAGCAAGGAGCTTCGTTCTCAGGTGTAGGAATTCCATGTAATTAAAATGTTACTGAACTACGTTTAACAAGAGAAAGTGAGATAGTATGTTTCAGAAAACATAGTTATTTAAAAGCAGTTTTTATGAAGTACTTCTTCAGTTGTCTGTTGTCTTCTGGATTTGGTTATCAGATAATGAACAGAAGTCTGTTTCCTCTATGCATGGAAAATGTTACTGTTGTAATACTCATCTGAATAATATGATTCACTATAACGTAGTACTGTAACTGTGTCATTTAGATAGACATAAGAACACAATGTGTGGTGATTAACTCTCATACAGCTACTGCTGTTACTACATTACATATTTTAAAACTTATTTGTTCTAAATAATTCTAAAATGTTTTCTTCAAAAAATTTGCACCGATCACCCGTTTCCACAGGAATACCTCTTGTTTTGACAAATCATCATTTTATATACAAACTGTTAGGAACAATAAGTACTAAGTTAGGTAGTTAAAATTATCCTGCATTTTTAATACATTTGTAAAGACCAGAATATATTTTCAGGTGTGAATTTTGAAAAAAAGTTTTAGTGGCTGGTTTCATTAGTTGAAGCATTTTGGATAATTAAAGCAACTCCTAGAAAATCAGTGCTTTTCAAGCAACCAGCAGGTCTGAAAAACTTCAAGGAGAATACTGTCTCCCCTCTGCACACCATATCACCTCCTATCATTAGTGTTCTCTGTCATATGATTAACTAAAGTGTTATTAAAAAGCCACATCTGCATGAAGTATTACTGATTGCTTTTTGTAAAGCGCATTCCGATTTGTGGATGGAAGTATTGTAGACCATAATAGCAAGGTCTGCTTAGCCAAAAGGTTAGCATCCTTCAAGGAATATTCAGGCACGTTTCAAGGACCTTAAACATGAAAAGTGGTGGATAGGATTTGTTTTGAATGTGGCCCAAAATCTTAATATTCTTTCTCTCCACTACTACATAAAGTGTTTTATTTTTTCTACTACACAAGCATATTTGATACAGAAAGGTTTTTATGCTTTCAAATTTTTTCAGTGAGAACATTCTTACCTGACACTTCCCTTTAAAAGTAAGCAAAAGTTTACAAAAATAGTGCTACATAGCTGCATACACTCTGATCATTTAATACTGCCCCTATTTATTAAAATGAATTATTTAAATACAGAATACGCTTGCATTCATCTGTGAAATATGCAGGAAATTTAAGTAGATTCCAGAGAAATAAACGCTGCTGCTATAGGTAGAGTGCTTCCTGTATGTAGATTAAATCCAGAGAGTTCACGTGCCTACACACATGTAGATACAGCACTAGCAAGCAAAACAAACATTTTATTTACTAACAATGGTTTAGTGAAATATCTGAACAAAAGACTGCACGTAAGCATAAGCTACAACTCCAAATTATGAAGATGTTCATAAACACCAGATGTTCTCCTGATGTGTGCACATTAGCAGAAAAGGTACCGAGGAGCTAAAAAGGCTCAATGACTTGAATTAGAAACGATACTCAGAATCAAGAGAACTGATGTCTTAATATCATCTTTTCTCACGCCATTCAAAAGAGAAAGCAACAAATAAGAATGTACCATACCAAATCAAAGGCTAAAATTCTAATGGCAAGAAGTTTTCTAAATCATGGTAAAAATATTAGATTTGCATAATACTAACGATCCAATTTAGATGAGGCCTCTAAATGATGCTGAAATGCTTTCTCCAGAAATCTTGCATCCCTCAGGAATTAGTCAAAATCACCACCTTCCACATGAACACCTTGTTTCGACAGATCACCATTTTAAACACAAACTGTATTGGGAATAATATCAAAAAAAGAGAAGAGAAAAAATATGGTTAACTGGAAATAAATTGTCCTCAAACAGAAAGCTCAAATACACTGGCAAATACTTATGTCTATTACCCTTACATCCTATTATACTGCTAATTCCATTCTTCATCTTCTTGATATTCCGTATCAAAATTACCTGCTGATCCCTGGGCCTGGGACATTGCCATCCAGCTGCAATGCAACTGTAACCTAAAACTTCTGTAACCTAGCAAAACTCTGTAACTCAACCTGATCTCAGTCATCAAGGAGTTGAGCATCCCCACCCTAAATGGTTCACATATGGATAGGGCTGCAGTTAACATACTTTTCTGAAGATGGCAACTGCTTCCTTAAATACAGTACCATAAGCCTACATGCACAATTCAGGTCAGTCTTACTGTGAATAACATTCCTTTGCCCTGGGCAAAATTATAAAAGTAATAAATTTAAACATACAGTATCTGATCAGAATTGTAGCCCACTATGACTTTAGCTACTGCTATACTAATCCCACTCCTGAATCAAAGGTTTTCTACCAGTAACTTTCCTTTAGATACCTCCTTGACAGAATCACTTCATCCTATGCAGTTTGCAGACATACACTGTCACAAGGTACAACTGTTTTATAGACCTACAATAGCTACAAAGATAAAGTCATAGCTGAACAGTAAACGGCACTCTGAAAGGGTTTGAATAGAGATGTATTTTAACCTGTACGCACAGAATAAAGTAACCCTAGCACCCTTACAGTGGTTAATTCTCTTAATTAAGTCAGACACCTGCATCAC
Source organism: Sagittarius serpentarius (assembly GCA_034782735.1). Lineage (NCBI taxonomy): Eukaryota > Metazoa > Chordata > Aves > Accipitriformes > Sagittariidae > Sagittarius > Sagittarius serpentarius. The sequence goes on along the minus strand of JAVKLA010000007.1, from coordinate 17,490,991 downwards.
TTAGAAGTTTCAGTCTAGAGGATGCAATACGCAAGACAACATGTAAAAATGTACACGCAGCTGAACACACTATTCCTGTTTTTTCACCCTGGGAAATACTGCAGTAAATTCACATATCTGGTCAACAGAGAAAGGTCAACACTTCCTGAGAGCCTCCAAAAAGCAATCCAGATGCTCTAAATAAACTGCTGAGATAAAATGGGAGCCATCAAGATACAATTAGGAAACAGCAGGTTCAGGAACAACAGTAGAATTCAGGGCATTTGAATACAGCTACATTTTCTCTTTGCATTTGAGTACATTTGATCTCTATTTAAAGCTACAATAAAATAGATGCAATGACCACGTACATAAATTAATTACGATTGCATTTTTCCAAGTTATTTGATGCAGGCTGGTAGGCTATGATTTTTATCTATAAAAAGGTACTGCTCATATATATTACACTGAACAACAGCTTTCATGTGACAAACACCAAGAACGATGTATGTTATAAAGTACATGGAAAATTTAGAGGGTTTTTCTTTGTAAATCCTCAGCTTGCAACACCAAAGTAATGCACGTTTCTTGAGACTGACCCTTCTTAAACTATCACATGTATTTCTCTGCTATGGATGATTATACAAAGGGAGAATTTCAGTGGAAAGTATCGAACATGTGAAAGGTAGGGCAAGTTACAAGATTTGACATACAGTAGAAAATTTTTTCAAATAGTTTGGATTTACTCGATTTCTTTCTTTCTTTCTTGGTCTAAAGCAGAGGAATTATGGACTTAAGCAGGGGAATTCAGCTACACACACAGACACATATACATAATTTGAAACAAATACTGACTATTTTCTATTTATTAAACCAGAGCAAATCTAAACAGCATCAAAATTCCACTGTAGGTCTACTGCTACTTAGCATTAAATGCACCTTACTTAGCAATCACAGTCAACCAGCCTATTATCTAAAAGGGTACCTCAGTAATCTCCCCTAGAACAATATGTAATATGAGAGAGCGTGCACAGTGCTAAATGGACTCATTGGAATGGAGAACAAAAAAGTGTGATCTCCTCTGTACCAAAAATATAGGGTTTTTTTCCTTCCCTGTTTTTAGAGTTTCATTTTGGGTTTACATGGTTTTCTTTTGCTTAGCATTCTTTTTCTCTTTTTTAAACAGGCCCCAAGTTCACTACTACCTTTCAAAAAGGCAGCTGTTGATTACTTTTTTGTTTAAAAAGTTTTTAAAAACCAATTCTAATTCAAGTGCAAATAAAGCAAGTGACATCGGTCTATTTGATGCCATCTTTTCTCCCTTGCAAGCTGAATTACATAGTGCTAACAAAATAGCATCATCATCAGTGCAAGCCTTCAGAGAGCAGATTTTGTGTAGTGGATCAGTAAGAGTACAAGAGGTTGTCACAAAAGGTCATCAAGAGAATTAATGGGTAGTTCTCCTAAACCATGCAAAGCAAACACAACAGTCATTATCCCGTAGCCAATGAAGTCAATCTCTGAACATCAAACAAAAGGAAACAAATAAAAGACAATTTAGAAAACTGATTTTTCTGTAATCTCACAAGAGGCTACACACAAATATTGTCCCATGTGTATTCAGAAAGCTCACCCACAGGAACAAGCTACCCAAAAGCAGGCGCCTATCAGCTACCAGAGGAATTGCTTTGCACGGTGCGATGTCTCTCATTTTTCTTTGGGTGAAAGTTATACATGAAGTCTCAGCAGAGTAGGTCATTCCTCCCATTTTAAGATCTTATTTTAGGACAACTGAGTATCCTGGTGCCTAAGGCAGGAAGCCTAGAACTGCTTGGACAATCGCATGACTTTTCCATGGCTTAGGTTAGATGAGATCAGCCCTACCTCGGGTCTCTGATGCTTCTGAATGCGCATTCAGACATACAACATATGTACAATCTAGGAAGAAAGTGAAACATCAGGATAAGCCAGGTGTAATGGGACATTTGCAGACTAATCAACCAGGATACACATTTAATTCTGCCTCTTTTCAGATGATACAAAACATTATCTCCAAGGGTGGGGAAGCTGTAAAGCTGCCGCACAAAGCAAAAGCACAAAGTTACTGTCCTTCAGCGGTTTCAGTAGATTTGCCAAGACAACAGGCTTTGTTACCATCTCAACGCTCTAAGTCACAGCAGATTAGAAAAGACAGTACACTACACACCATGGAGGGAAGGGGATGAAGGGTGAATATACCATGATTGTGCTCTAGTTACAACTGCTATTAACCCACTCTATAAGCATCAGCACCCACAAGTCCCATCCACTTTTGAGCCATGTACATCAAGAGCTGTGATAATTGGGCATTTGTTAGAACAGTTTCCAAGCAAAGCAAACTTAACCTAAAAGCATATATATATTTTAAGTAATAGTTTGTTCATGAAAATATCTGACAGTACATCCATTTATGAAAGAGCAACTGAGAAAAGATCCCTAAATTCCATTTTATTACATATTGCTACATTCTTTAATTGACTTGACAGTTGCTATAGCACGGATTCCAGACAACTATCCTGCTAGGCCTACCGATCTTACCAAAGAATCAGTCTCTTCATTAAAATATTGATTATATTCCAGCAGTTCTAATTTAAAGCTTTATTGAAGAGGATATAAAAATATTCTCAACATTCAGACACAGACACATACTTCTCAAATACGAGCTAACTAAAAAGAACACAAATATTTGTATGATAACATAATCTATAATCTGCTGAAATTCAGTGCCTATGTTTTCATTTAGACGAACGATGCTTAAGTGACAGAAGCATTAATTGACACAAACAGTCCTCATTTCTAAAGTGGCTGATTTGGTGGAGCTACTATCAAATATAATTCTATAATGGTTAAATTAGAGGGCATTTCAAGGCAGCAAATTGATCAAAGTGGTTATTTTTTCTTGCTTCTAACATATACAGCAAATAATTTTAGTGTGGTGGTGTGCTTGCATGCTTTGTACTTGTAATACAATGAGGATCTGTATTCTAAAGTAAAACGAGGATCCCTTTTTCTTCCTGAGCACAGTTTAAAAACAGTAAGATTAATAAATACGTGAAGATAATAAAGGTGGTGATCCTATCAGAACTTCTGCACTTACTCTTTCCCGATTTAGATTGCCAACGTGCAACAACAGAAGCTGTATCCATCTGAGGAGCTTTCTGAAGCCCTGGTTGCAAGGTAGGATTCACAGTAGGATTTGCATGTTGTCTTCCCAAAAATCTTTTCCTCTTCTAATTTTTCACTGAAGGTTCATCAGTATTTCCATTTGTCAAGATTTCCAGCCACACTATCATCACTAAGGCCAACAGGATTGCGAGGTAGACTTTAGTCCTGCCTAAGCAATGTTACAGACCTGATTTTATGTATTTCTCTCTAACAAAATCTTACAACTTTCAGTATTCACAAAGGCAAAAATTGAATGCACCACAACACTGCTTCCTAACAGAACAAAAGAGACTTCAAAAACCAGCAGAAGGTGATAATAGGGAAGATAATATTCACAGCTCCCTCAGACATCTGTATTAGCCATAATGCTTTAATGTGGAAAACTGAAACTCTTCCCCAGCTTGCAAACAGCATCAAATATAAAAACACTATAGATTTAAAACTTCGAAGTATGCCTTCTTAATACCTGGCTTCCCGATATTATTTCTTACTTTGCATCCCACACATACATACACATCTGAAACATGGCCTGTATGCTTATGCTTAAGCACAGAAGTCCGCAAAATATCAAATAGATTCTTGACCCCTATCACAAGCTGCTGTGAGATGATAGCTCAGGCCAGACAAAACCAACCAAACAAAACCCTCGCTGGAAACACAGAAAACACTTTCCCAGGGTTTTCTGGGCCAAGGGAAAAGTTACACACCTACACAGCATCAGTCGTCTTTTACCAGCAAAACCAATACATATCCCTTCTCCACTCAAATCTGCCTCTGAACTTCGCTCCATTTCACACAGCTACCATGTCCTGGGTATCCCCTTCCTCAAGAAAAATAAGAAATGGGAAAATTCTGCCTAATAGTACAGAGGAGAGATAAGAATTGGGAAAACAGGCAAACAGCTGTAAAATAATCAGGAGGAAAATGGGCATCAGAAAAGGAGAGAAAGTCCTCTAACCAAAGGAGGTCCATTTCAAACTAAAACTATTCTAAATTGTTTCCTGTACCTCTAGGTGTGCAACTTTGCTTTTATGAGTTTTATGACCAGACTGTTGATCGGATTACTGCCACTCAAAAAACCCTGGCATGTTGGATGTTGATCCCATCTTTTCCTTACCCCTCTACCATCTCTCACTCCCTCCTTTAGTGAATACCACATCACTTCCCCTGGGGAAGGGGAAGTGTTTATCTGAAATAGCTTTACATTTTTATTTATTTTAACAAAACTCTTGATACTGTTTATAAAAACTCTACAGGTTCTGTGAAACCCCAAATTATATTCCCTCTAGTCTAAAATGATGTGACTTAAAATGCATTTTTCTGATAGTTCCCCAGCTAGCAAACTCCCTTCTTTTTTTATGTTTCCAGATACAGGGACCCAAAAGGGTTTTTATTTAACAACAGCTCAATAATTACCTTTTCTAACCTCCCATCTCTCCACTATTGTTTCTGGCATATTAGTTTTCAAGGTCTCAAAGTTCATGGCAGTTTTTTTGCAAGAACAGTGATAAAGGGCTTGCATTATGAATAGTAATTTTATTCTCTGCTACTGTAGCTGAATACAGGGACACGCAGGCTACCTGGTTTCAATATTCCACTGCAAATTCCTTAGGGTCCTGTGTCAGCAGCAGCACATTTAGCAACCTTGAAGAAACCTTTTCTTTATGTTGATGGTTTTATTTATTTAAAAACGATGCTCATCAGGGTAGCCACACGACACACAAGGACTCACCGACAGGAAGATCCAATGGTATGGTGAACGTTCTAAAGTTCTCAACAGCTGCTAAATCAGATTTAAAACCTAGCACAGTTTCAAATGCTAGTTAGATATTGTATTTTAACAAGACAAGGACATCACATAATTATTCTGCTTTGAATGTCTTTGATCTGGGATGTGAGGATCTGAAGGATCTTGCAAACATTAACATTCTAGCTTGCTCTTGCTTAGTTGGTGTTAATTAATTAATTAAATCGTGTTATACTGAGCACTGCCATCTCTGATTTAAAATATGAAGCAGGTGCTTTCTTCTTTATACAGATTACAACTTCAAGTTATGCATGTATTTAGTTTCAGGTTTGTGCGGTTGTACAGAAATAGATAATCTTGACAAAATCCTAATTTAAAAGAAATATTTTCATCACTATAAATTGCTTATGAAAAAGAAGCAGTATCTACTGAAGTTATTTCATTTCAGTTAGCAAAATAAAGTATCAATTTCGTGCTTGAGCCAACCCTCACAAATGAGACACTATTTAATTTACTTACACAGAAAAATATTCTATACTATTCCTTTTCCCCCCCATATACAGTATATAGTGGGAACAATCCACTGGTCTCCACAAACTATATTCTTAAAACTATCCATCGAAAAAGTTATTTTCATTACACAGATTTAAATGTGATTCAAATAGAACTTCACAACAGTTTTTCCCCAGTATACTATCTAAATATATACATATTTGTACTTTGAACTACAAAACATCAGTTTTTGAAAACTAACCTCCAACCAATACAAAATGAGAAATTCTTAAACCCAACAGATTTTTTAAACTCAATTAGATCTTTTTAAAATAGCATAATCTGTCAACATGCATAAGTGGCTAATAGGAAATCTCTCTTTACGTGTGTGTGTGTCCATCCCCCCCCATTTATTACTAAATTTCAGATTTTATCCTTGTAAGATGTTTCCATAGATTTCCAGACGTTTTAAGACAGTAAACTTTTATTGTTTTTAAGTTAGACAGCAAAAAATTTCTGCAGAAATCTATTTGTTGTATTTCCATTATTGACACTCTAAATAAACAGCACAGATTAAAAAAAAAAATCTCGTTCCTAAACGCTGAATTATTTCTTCGAACCATAATTAAGCTAGTCTCAAATCCCAATATAACCAAGTTAATTCCAGGAAATAACTTTACATTGAAATCAGCTACCTGAGTTTCAACTTGTTACAAGTCCTTAGGAACGCTTATTTTTTAATGTGTAATTTTTACCAGCTCCATATTTGTATCACAATTCAGTAATTTTAATACATCCTAATTCAGTGTAACTGGATGTACAAGGCAGCAGGTAAGAAGGGCTTCAGCTCTTCATGAAGAAGCCTTCATGACTCCTGCGCTTATGCAGCAAAGTATAAAACCTGCAGCTAATTTAAATGGATAGAATTGCATAATATCTAAATGAACATATTCTTGGATCAGAAAGTGACAGGCTTTGAATATATTATCCACAGTAACAGTGAGGATACTATTGCTCTTCCTTATGCTTGATGGGCTATGCCAGCTAACATGCCTAATTTCACATTCTGAAGTTCCGATGGCTTCCCAAATTAGATAGTGTGGAAAAAGCATTAACTGAGCTTATTCTGTTCACCCACCTGTTACAAAAAATAAAAATAAATATTGAACTGGCTAGGCAGAGAAAATTCACTAGCCAAGTTTTACCATATCAAAAATGAATGAGTTCTGTCAGCTGTGTTATCTATATTTAGATAAATTTCATAACAATAATTTTTAGCTGCCTCTAGCCCACTAAAAGGAAATTAAAACTACATTCACAAGGTTAAAACAGTCTTTACCCCTCAAGAGCTGGAACCCAAATTTAGGAGCACTAAACACTTGCCCTGAATCACAAGACGAGTTCTAATTTTGAATATTGAGAATATTATGAAAAGATCCGAATACATGCACTAAATGTACACAGGAAATAAGTGAACTAAGGTTTAACTGAAAGTTTGGGAACAATTTGTTTAACAAACCTCATTAATAAATTCAGATGATCACATTTTCAGCCATCTCAGGCCTTACATATTTGTATTTCTTATGCAGGATCTCTCAAATTTGAACGGGAACTGATGAAAAACACAGATGTTTGATGTGCAGTAAGCTATGTTTTGGTATAAATCCAGACTTTACAACAGCCAGAAATACTGTACATTGAGATGCATGGTCATTCTTTGAGGAATATGAGCTTGGAAATTCTATAGTGTCTCCACACAATTAAAAAATCTGCATTTCATGGAAGCAAAATGAACATCACATTAAATTAAGTTTCTGGGGTTTTTTTAATCCAGATATATTTCCTATACTGCATGTTTCCAATACTGGCTTAACCTACAATCACTAGTCTAACACACAGCAATTTTGGTGTCATTTGCCCTTCTGAAAACTTCTTAAAATGCAAATACACTTGCATGAACAACATATTTTTCCTGTCACGTTTTCTATTAATCATCGCTACTAGTAATAAAAACATCACATTAATCATTAGAAATAAGTTAAAACTACAAGACCATTTCAGGGGAAAGGACAGGGAAGGGATAGATACGAAGATTTCGGGTCTGTGATGATAAGGAAGGATAATTAGAGATTATTAACGTACTCCAATTTTTCCCCCCTCCAGTGAAATTCTTGTAGAAATAGGTCAACTGAGATTGATTTTGCAGTGGCTTTGAGCTGTTTTCACACCACATGCCCATCTTTTTGAAGGGCAGAAGTACAATCTAAGTGCTAAAAAAAGTATTTACAGAGGGCAGAGTAAAGTAGATTTTTCAGACATATACAGCCAAGAAAAAGTAATCTATTGGCACAACGCCGGTACTGTATATGCAGTACCAGGTCAAGGAAGGCTGATCTCCCATCATGAATAGGGTGGAATATCCAATCTCCTAGCAAGTATCTCTGCATATAAATAAATTTATTTCCACACTACTTTATCCTCAGAAACTTTCTTAAAGAGTTTTAGAAAATTTGTTTCTGCTTTACCCCAAATCAGAGAAACCATCTGAAAAATGAGATGCAAGGATTAAAGGAGAAGTGCAGGTAGACAATTTAGGCCAGAAGAACTACGCTATTTAGGTCAGAATAACAAACTGCACAGATACGGACGGGGTGAAAAACAAGAGTCTAAGAGACAATTTCTTTTCAGGAAATTACCTGTGGGATATAATGGATTACATGTGAGACATGCGGTAGTGAAAAAGGCAAAAACTTTTCCCTGAATGTACAGGCAAAGAGTCTTCAGAAGATATGAAAGTTACTTCTTTCTACTTTTCTGAGCTCAGTACTGCATTCAGTTTTGTACACTGCACTTCAAGACTCTGTCGTGGTTTAACCCCAGCCAGCAACTCAGCACCACGCAGCCGCTCACTCGCTTCCCCCTCCACCCAGTGGGATGGGGGAGAGAATTGGGGAAAAAGGTGGGGATTGAGATCAGAACAGTTGAATAGAACAGAAAGGAAGAAACTAGCAATGACACTAATAACAACAATAAAGTGACAATAATAATAAA
>JAVKLA010000007.1:17446539-17469072 GCA_034782735.1 Sagittarius serpentarius | reverse complement strand
TCCCTGTGCCCCTCCAGCCTTCTTGCTGGCTGGGCACAAGAAGCTGAAAAGTCCTTGACTGAGTCTAAACACGACTTGGCAACAACCGAAACCATCAGGGTGTTACCAACCTTCTTCTCATACTAAACTCAAAACACAGCGCTGTACCAGCTACTAGGAAGACAATTAACTCTATCCCAGCCAAAAACAGGACAAATGCATTAAAAAAACTAAACAAACAAACAAAAAAAACCCCAAACAAACAAAGAAATAAATGAAGAGCTAATCCAGAATACAATTTGTTGAATGGGTTTGTTATTAAGCATTGTTAAGAAAGGTCATATCAACACTCCTATTAAAATGAAAAATGAATAGTAACAAGGAGTAGAAATCGTAAGTCTACTTTTTTTTTCTTTTTACCCATCCAAAGAAGTCATAGAATCTTAACTGTAAACTGTTAGAATACCATACTGAACACAACAACAGCCAGATGTTTAAGGTCTCTCAGAAAGACATGATAAATCCATTAGTGGCTATTAAGCACAATGATCTGCAATGCAATTCCTCAGGAAATTGCTAATCCCATTGATTGAACATGTGAGGAAAGGATCATTCTGTTCTGCTCCTTCTGTATTTATTGGATGCTGTTGAAGAGGTAAGGTATTAGGAGAGATGAGTCTACAGTCTGAATCAATATAGTGGTTGTTTTTATTCTTAAAGCTCATGATGTGTACCCAAGACCCACTGTAACCATTAAGTTTTCTGGTACATCCAGGATACTGACAAAAAAGTGCAGGTGATAGTAAGATAATATGGAAATACAACAACTGGTAATTGTGTTACTCTTCAGAGCATGCTAAAGACTGATTTTGAAAATCCCTACATTCAAACAAGAATGAAGAATGAAAAATCATAAGTGGATATGCTGACACCTACCTGTTGTGGAGCTCAAGACGCTAGTTTTGTGATCTGTGGAAAAGGGGCGACATCAGCATGCACACATAGAGAAGCTATTCGACTAAACCAAATGCTATTTAAAACAGCCTGACTATTCACAACAGCTGAAAAGGAGAGTGCTAACCAAGCAAACACAGCACATTTGGGAGTTATGAGCAAACCTGGAAAGGACAGGAAGAACAAATAAATTTGTTTTCATAGCCATCATTACAATCTGGCCCAAATAAGAAAAACATAGAATCATATAATAGTTTGGGTTGGAAGGGACCTTTAAAGGGGAAGGGACACTTTCAACTAGATCAGGTTGTTCGCAGCCCCATCCAGCCTGGCCTTGAACACTTCCAGGGATGGGGCATCTATCGCCTCTCCGGGCAACCTGTACCAGTGGTTCACCACCCTCACTGTAAAAAGTTTTCCTCGTTATATCCAGTCTAAATCTACCCTCCTTTAGTTTAAAGCCATTACCCCTTGTGCTATCACTCTGGGCCCTGCTAAAAAGTTTTCCCCCGTCTTTCTTATAGGCCCCCTTTAAGTATTGGAAGGCCACAATAAGGTCTCCCCGGAGCCTTCTCTTCTCCAGGCTGAACAACCCCAACTCTCTCAGCCCTTCTTCATAGGAGAGGTGTTCCAGCCCTCTGATCATTTTTGTGGCCCTTCTCTGGACGTGCTCCAACAGGTCCATGTCCTTGTTATGTTGGGGACCCTTGAGCTGGATGGAGCACTGCAGGTGGGGTCTCACCAGAGTGGAGTAGAGGGACAGAATCACCTCCCTTGACCTGCTGGTGACGGTTCTTGTGATGCAGCCCAGGATACAGTCAGCTTTCTGGGCTGCAAGCGCACACTGCCGGCTCACGTGCAGCTTTTCATCCACCTGTACCCCCAAGTCCTCGTCCACAGGGCTGCTCTCAAACCCTTCATCCCTCAGCCTGTATTGCCCCAACCCAGGTGGGGGACCTTGCACTTGGCCTTGTTGAACCTCATGAGGTTCACATGGACCCACTTCTTGAGCCTCGTGAGTATGTACTGCTGAAAAGAAATGGAACAAAGCTGGTATTACTTGAAATACTTGGATGACAGACTGAAATGTTAAAATACTGTTTAAAATACATCTGGGATCAACATGGTATAGAAAATGCACATTAAAAATACAATTGCTTTTTTTCTTTTTTTTTTTCCTGGATAACAAAGAACCGCAGACCTTGAAAACGCACACAACAGAAAAATACAGACTAGAACTGTGTTACAGAAGATTGACGAAAATGAGACTAGAGAACCTCTATTTTAAGGTCCAGCCTGTAATGCAGAAGAAAAAAAACCCAACAAACCTCAACTTCACACTACTGAAAATTTCAAATGCTGCAAAGTATAATATAAGCCTCAGGTGACTCATAACTAAACATCATCGATGACAATGACAATCATGGAATAGTTCCCAGTTTTTATTTTTTCAAGGAGAATGACAGATACATTGACTATGGATCAAGAACTTCTTTTAGATCAGCAAGCCTCACTATGTAGTGCTCAGGAGTTGTAAGTGAGTCACCTGAGGAGCTTCCCAATTTGGAGACACTCATTTTGCAGAACTCATACGTAACAGGGATATTCTAGAGGTCAGGGGTTTTCAAGTCATGGTTTTAAATGGCAGGCAGCATCATTAAGGAAAATATGGGGCAATTGGTGCAACACCAACCACGGGAAAAAGAAGACGGTAAGTGTCAAAGAACAGTAAACTACGTTTTACACGGTTTGTACAGAATAGTCCATTCTGGCTTCCACAGAAAATGATATAAACTGATAAATACCTTTAAGGAGTCTGATTTACTAGCATATATTGCTTGGTAAAAAGACCCTTAAACTACAGTATTAGCACTATACAGTATTGCCGAAGCTTACACTAATTTGAATTTAGAACAGATTAGCAGATATATGCCCAAAGCAGCTTTCAGGCAAAAGTCATTAGTCAAATATAAATACAAGTATGGTTCCTTGGAAGTTAAATTTAGGGATTATGTTATGCAACATATCAATCATTAAGAAATTAAAAAATTATGGGTGATTAGCTCAAAAATGGCAGTATGGTAAATGATGTTGAGGACAGGCATTATAAAGAATGATCTCAAACCATACAGAGTGAGGTAAAAAAATTATTTCACTGCTGCTTGTAAAAATGTTCAGAGATGTCAGTCTGCTCAGTTCATCAAAGAAAATTTGAGAGGTGACTTGACAGCAGTATATGAGCACTTCCAAAGGGAGAAAATATGAGCTTCTACAGGTCTCTAATACAAAAAGGCTTAACACAACTCAGTAGCTGGAAGCTGGAGCCAGACAAATTCAGACTAACCATTAGAAAAAAAACTACCAAGAAAAGTCATTCATTTTCTGCCTCTCGATATCTTCAAATGAAAACTAGACACCTATCTAAAAAACACACTTTAATCAAACACAAGCTATTCTACGCAGTGACTGAATACACTGGTGAAAGAACTGTCTGCAATACTCATAAGGTCAAAATATATATTCACAGGTCAAGCTCGGTCTTGTGTTTTATACAGCTAGTTTCAGCAACTATGTATACATAACACTAAACACTGTTCTTCTGTTTCATTTTCTTTGTCATGAAATGTTTTCTCAATCATACCAATCCTTGCTCTTGGAAACATTTACAAAGAGAGACTCCCTATAGTGATATTTATGTTCTTTCTAAGGTTCCGATATACCATTTCTTACTGTTAATAGCCTGAAAACTATATATAACTGTTTTACACTTCAAATTACTCAATTTACCTGAGATTCTTTTTTTACTTCTGCCAAAGACACATTCTGAAACTTTTTCATTTGTATACAAGAATATAATGTCAAGGTTTCTTTTAACAGTTTTCTATGTAAGAGATTTCATTTTTTTGTTGTTCAGTTTGATACTTCTATTACTTTCCACCCTCAGAAAGAGTTACAGCATGTTCGAATCATTATAATCCTTTTTTCACGACTCGCAGTTCACCCTATAATTCTATTCCAAATTATACGATGTGTAAAATACACACTCAACAAAATGTGTGAATATTCTCAGCTCTATTACAAACCAATCTAACTTCTTTGGTATTTCTTTCTCAATACCAAATGTATTATGCTCAAAAATTCCTTGAGATTGTTACAATACTAGGACTCTGAACAAGGCAACAATTTTCGCTCTTACTCATACTTCTTTTTTCAAATGTGAATGCATAAAGTTCTTGCAGTCCCTTCTCCTGCACAGTGCTACGTTTGGCACACTGGAGCTGTGGACTATCTGATTTTCGCATTTACTATGCAAAAGTGTGATCTATTTCTTTGAAAGCTTAACACTTTTAGGTTGGTGAACTTCAATTACTTCATTTTTATTTTTTTAAAAACCTTTAGGAATACATTTATATTTCATGCTGACACCATGTAATACTAACAATAAAAGCTCAGCCACACTTCTGGTCAGTCAACCATCTTTCTTCAACTGCTTTCCAGGCACTGCCGCTACTGTCTGCCAGTATAACAGCATGCACATCACATACCTGGGAACTGTTGAGTGAAAAGAGTTGCAGTCTCTGCCAATCCAATAGAAAAGTCTCATCTTGACTGAACTGTACCATTATCCAAAACAGCATTATCGAGCTGTTCTTTGTTCACCATGCCTTGGATATTAACAAAGGCATCCGGGCATGCTAGAAGCCTTAGTGAGCTAGTGGTAGACTTTCAAAGCATTTTGAGTATTACTCTGCATCCGCACATAAATTAAGCAACTTAAAAACAAAGTTTGACTTGCTTGCTTTTGTGCTATCCAAATGTTTCCACTTATTCAGGACGGAGATAATCTATTTGGAGAAGCACAGTGCAGTGTTTATTAAACAAATGCTGTATAAACTTAAGTTCATCAAATACGTCATTACAGAGTTGATACTTACGAAGAACAAAAAATGGTCAACTGCAAACACAGATTCTTGTGACCCTACTCTCATGAAATACAGCTCATTATATGAGTGGCCCCTTGAAGCCAACAAGTGGAGCAAAGTGACAGTAAAGCACAGTAAAAGAACCACGAATCTGAGTATTTGACAACTAAATTAAAATGACAGTATCACAAATATTTCCTGTGCTAACAGAGGAATTTCGTATGTGCTACGTAACAGCCAGCTTCAGAAGAAAGAAGCTACCGATAGCTGAGCCTATGAGCCTTTACTCTGTTTCACTGCAGACTGAACCAGGCCTCTGTGCAGATGACTTGGAGACTTTTGTTCCTCATTTTCGCAATCCACACAGTCTACGCAGTGCTTACCAGCTTGCTTCTCAGACATGTATGCCTAAATATTTAATACTTCTGTTACTACTGGTGTCACTGTAGTATGACTTCTGTAATGACTGATATGTGCTAAATAAAATGAGCAAATAAGGTGTAACTCATGATACTCCTACTTTTTGCTCTTCATGTTCATATTAATAGTGACAGTTTTTTCCCATCTTTAAAATTAACTCCTTTGTGAAATTTATTTACTCTGTGGTTTCTAATTGAAATTAAGACATTTTAAATTTTTTGTGCTTCAGTCACGGAAGTTATGATTACATTGTCAAGTTTGTCGAAAATAAACTTTAACATAGTTATATTCCTGTAAGATATGTAAGATTATTTCTGCCTTCAGGCATCTGAATGACTGAAACCAAACTGTAAATACTAGTGAAGAGCAGGCAAAAACAGTATGATAAAAAAGATTTTAAAAAAAATCAAGACAAGTTTAAAATTAAATTAAAACCTGTGAAGTTCACTTAGTTCTGATTTACCTCACACATATGCATAAAGATTAACATGTCTACTCCAGTAACTCCCTATCTACACTAGGAAAAAGCCAATCTTTTCCAGGATCAGAGCCAACGTTGCCCAAATTACAACCATACTTTTCTCTCACAGCATGCTAAAAAAATTTACATTTGTCATAATTAAGACTATTATCTGGATTGTCCTGCCATTTAACAGATGAAGGGCCCACATGTAAATATTAAATTGCTTAAAAACCAGTTACAGAAAACACAATAATCACAAGAGGTGAGAAGCCACAAATTCTGAAAACTGAAAGCCATTTTTTACATTTATAGAGATATAAGAAGCATGTTACCTATTGCATGAGAACTTTTTTAAATAGAAAAGATTTTATTTTCTATATACAGTATGCATAAAACCAAGCCACTCTTTTATTGAGAAGGCTAGTATGCAGTGAACAGCTTTTTCTTCATCAGTTGTAAATATCTAATTTACTATCCTGAAGACTGAAAAGTAGATTTGCGTAACTCATATTACTAAAACTGACTTTCACAAAACCATTATAAAGATTACTATGTTTTCTTAATATCCTACAGTAGTCACAATTTCAGTGAAAGAACGAAGATTAAAGAAGGATTTTATGCTCATTCTCTATATAGGTAAATCCCTAAACTAATGATTGGTCATAAAAGCTGCAGTCCATTAGCTAAACACCGTAATAAGGGGCTACCATCTTGATTATATAAAATTCTTTGAATGGCTGACTACAGGAATTTAGCCTTTTAAACTGATGGAGGAACACTCACTGTTTGCTAACCTTTAATGCTTATCCAACAGCGTTATTTTTAAAACTGCACAAAAACATCAGTTTCTAGAACCTTTTTTCCTAATTCTAAAGTCAGTATTTGAACCTTGCTAGAGTGTTTCTGCTTTTTTTCAATCAATGAAATAGCAACAGATTTTGAAAAATTCATACGTTTAAGAGTTTCCATAGCTTTTTTAAAGTACTGACACAACTGGAAGACAGAAATGGAGTTCATCTGAAAAGTCGTTGTGGACTATTAACGTTATTTTTAAACAAAAGAAAAATGTTGTGAGATGGCAATGGTGCCTACTGACCAGCGATACATAGACCTTTCCCACCATTCTACAGAGACCTAAAACGATTGCTGCTTCGCCGTACTTTGTAAGAGGAACTATAATGAGAGGCAGACATACCTGAAGTCCTTATTCATTCAGTATTTAGCCAAAATATTTTCCAAACTTCATTAGTACATGCGGAAGCGCCATGCAATCTGTTTATTTGGATTTACCAGGATAAGCTACTTGCAAGAGCATGTGGTAGTATTACTAAATGGCAAAGGGGACACTGTACTCACGGCTTAGCGTGCCACTACCATCAAACCACTGAGATCACTCTGGTAAATAGTGTTTGCTTGTTTGTTAACTTACTGTGGCAGGTTAGTCATTTTATAAAATAGCTTCTTCCTTTCATTCAGTTGGTTAGAATCACTAGGAACATTTTCACAAAGCAAACATACACACACAAGATCTGTTTCTTTCTTCTTTATTGGTTCCTGTTGTTATTCTTCATTTAAAATGGTGGATCGCATCTTAGATAAATAGGCAAGCCTTTACCAAAGGTAATTAGAACAGGAGGATGGTATAAGCAGCAACAAATTATTTCAAGCAAAATACAAAAGATGGATGGGTAAGCAACTGATGTATTTCCTTAGATATTTTCTCAAATTAAAAAAGAAAATCATTAGCAAAATTTTTTTCAAATGTAAGTTTTCTTACTTTTTCTGCAGGCATTAATAACTATGTATTACAATGTTTCAGCTATTCACACTTTAGTTACATGAAATGATATTTTAAAGACAGCTAAATCAAACTAAAGTCTTTGTTTTCTTCTCTGTGGATTCAGCTGTGGGTTAGGCCAGAAATGACAAGTTGGTGCTAGCTCAGTACACTGAGTGCTAAAACCTCTGCGAACCCAGCTAGGATAATGTGTTTAAAAGCAATACACTCTGATCACCAGGTGATGGAAAGTCTCTTCCTTGTGGATGCAAACGCTGATGATAAGAGGATGAAGAGGAAAGATTTAGGGCATGAAAAATACATCTCTTGCCTTCCTCTCACAGAAATTAATAATAATACCCCCTCCAAATTACAAATCAAATTTGAAATAATATATGCAGGATTTTCTATGGTATCATATAGCTCTGTCTCACAGAACACCTTAACACAGCTCATCATTTGCAATCTAATGTAGCAGATAGGAATGCAGATACATGGTTTATCCTTTTTAATTAAAATACAAAGCATATTGCACAACATGTGCTTGTAATTTATTCACTTAAGAAGTAACACGTTCCAAATATGGGACTGAAATCTGTACAAGTAAAGAAAATGAGTCATATGGATGAGTCACGTGTAACTAAGAATTGGGACCAAGAGGCTAAGAGCTTTCTCTGCTTTACTACTTGAAAGGACTAAACCAAACAACAGTTTCTGACAGTTTTAGCACAGTATCATTTGTATCTCAGTTGCACCAGCATCAAACCTCTGCCTCATTTTACCTTAACACAACATCAAATAGAACTGCACAGTAGAAGTATACTTCTGGTTAAAAAGTATGTCTGCAGGAATTTTCAAACCAGTTACAAGTATGTAGTAAACAACTTAAGTCCCATTCCATAAAAGTTTGATTACTGATCTGCTTCTTGGTTTTAATAATTTTTTATAATTGTTACATATATTTCATGGAGAAACCCAGACTGTTTAATTCTCTTTGCTGTGCTCTGTCAAACCACATTTCTTGTCTTCAAACAACAGGATCCAAAAGGATTTTGCATGAACAGGGGTTATAGTTACAGGTTACTATTTTACCTTAGGGATGCAGAGAAAGCAATAACGGGCAATGAATAATGGTGACTAAAAGAAAGCATACAATCTGGATAGAATCTAAACAAAAACTGCAGCAAAACCTTCACATGTCTTAAGTGTGGGAAGCGCTGCTTGTGATTTAAAAACAGTAAATACTGAACACATGATGAAAAGGACTATAAAAATCAGCAAAAGTTGTGGACGCATGCAAACACACCTAAGAGACTGTAAGATTGTAACATTAGGGTGGTACTAGAAGTGTAAAATTCCGCAATGTCAGATGAATTTAAAAGAATATGAATTTAGATGAAGTATCAAGAAAACTTATAGTGATATTCAATCAGAAATGTTATTTGGAGCAAAATGATGGAAATTCCTTTTTCGAGCTAGTTAAAATTGGCAATGAGCTGGAGAATACATGAAAGGAAAAATCCTGTGCTGAGAGGTAATTGAGGAAGGAAACATTGACAGGATGACAGATCAGTTTGTTTATAATATCTGTGATTTCTAAAGCACTGTCAATATCCTGCAGGAATATACTACTAATGCTTTGCAGAATATGTATTAAGGGCTAGGAAACAATACATATGTTGCACTATGCTACTACATCTTTCTTCTCAATGACCAACTGAACTTTATGAACGGCTGATGAAGTCTACAGTCAATTCTGAAGTCCTGACTTCTCCTTTGCCTTATGATTTTCAGCGCTTGAATGAATTTTACTAATATCTATTCCGGAAGCTTTGCAACTCCATTTCTCCAAACCCATAAATACATTTCAAGGATTTTTATGGGTCTTGTAACATTTTAAAACAAGCCATCAACATTGCATATTTACAAGGCAATGTAATTTTGCTTAATGAATAAATTACTGATGCTTTACATCTTTCTGGGGCAAGACAGGACACCACAAAGGTTAAAAAACCCATAAGCCCTGACCCTTACTAATGTTGCTGTCAGCAGTAGGGATGTAACACACACAGTTGCAGATCATATTTTCACCACTTTAAAACATACAGAAATGGGTAGAGATTCACAATGATTCACTAGAGCAGCATCAGAACCATTTAGCTGTAAAATCACTCATTGGACTTACACATCACTCTGACCACAAAAAGTCTCCCTGATTTAAAAACATACTGGAAGCATTTCAGAGGAGAAGGACCGCTGTGCTATGGGACAGTATTCCGTGCTTCTATAGATAAAAGGAGCAGCTTCGGTCCTAAAAATCAGCTTCAACTCCAACACAGCTGAACAGCAGAGGGGTCATCAGCCCAGGTATTCACAGGAAACACAAGGTGAGCATAGCCAGCCCCTTGCCTCACCCCTGTCGTGCTAATGATATTATCACAAACAAACAATGAAGCCAGGAAAACATCATAGTGGGATGGTTCTTAGCTGCCTAAGGTATCATTAGGAAATATGATTATTACATTGAGCAGATTACAAAGATTCTAGCCCATTCATCTGTTTTGGATTAGCCAACTGAAGACTTAAGTATCACAATGGGTTTCTTAATGATTTGGTTCACACGGCATTATCAATCATAAACTGTCAGAGCGCACTCGTATCATTTTGCCAGACTTTTTCATGAGTTTTACAAATACACAAAAATACAAATCCAGACATCTTTTTCATTGAATTCGAATGTATGTCCTTACATACTACATGTAGTACCCTCTCCTGAAAAGCCAAAAAAAAGCCAGTACTCCTGGATAGGCAGTACTCTCTAATAATATAGCGGCAAAAAGGGTATCTTGACAACATGTAACACTTAGGTGATACCTCATATGGAACAACCACATCAATTCTCCACTAGCTAAGGCTAATGAAAAAAGCTACTTCTATCAGATAAATCAAACTGTAAATTTATGCCCGTATCTGACATACCCTCTTAGACATATATGCTGAAAAACACCTGATGACATTTGTGGTATGTGACATACATATACAGGAGATTAAACATGTTTCATCCACCTTTTAGTCCTATGATATAACAAATCTAAATAACAGTTTCAACAACAGTTTCAGTTAATTGTTGAAACAGACTTTTGGTATTAATATTCACTTTCATGCCAAAATCACTTACAGGAAAAGCTTTTAAAGCTTTTTCATACAAATTAATAATCTAAATTATGAAATCTATTTAGTATATATTTAGTAATATAGTAAACAAGTATCTAGAAATACCCCTCTAGAAATTCAGCTTACACTCACAGGCACTGTAACTTTATCACAAGTGTTACAACATTCAACTTTTTTCTTTCTCAGTAATTAATGGTACTGGAGTCCTGAATTTACATGAGAAATTCAAGTTTCAATTAAAACCAAGCAAATGAGTTTCTTGACAAGCAGAAAAGTATTAAATCCAACATAAAGAAGTATTTTTCTACAAACTAACCAAATCTCATACTTTCTTACTCACAAGGCAACAATCATTTATTGCATTTATGTATGGAGAGAATGCTGTAACATACCCACAGATGCAGAGCAGCATCATATCACTAGCTAAAAAAGAAAAAAACCTTTTTTTTTGTATG
Source organism: Sagittarius serpentarius (assembly GCA_034782735.1). NCBI lineage: Eukaryota > Metazoa > Chordata > Aves > Accipitriformes > Sagittariidae > Sagittarius > Sagittarius serpentarius. The sequence continues at coordinate 17,457,927 of JAVKLA010000007.1, read as the reverse complement.
GAGATACATCACTTAAACATGTAACTTTCAAGAGTGTAATTTCCTGTATTTCAGAAACTTACTACTGTAGGCATTGACATAAGATGTAGCCAAACAGAGATTCTGACCAGATTTGAAGCTTCCTGAACTTGATTCCCACTATTATCTCCATTTGATTTCCTACAGCTGGCCTGAAGAGGAGTAAAAAGCTGATTAGATTGGAGACTGAAACATTTTCAGCAGGTGGAAGTAGAGAGTAGAAAAAAATCCATGCTTGCTTGTACACAAAGCAGACAATTTGGGGGGTGATCTTTTCTTCTTTGTGAAAAGCTATTTCGGCTCTTGCTAAAACCACTAGCAAAGTCTAAAGAATCATTTACCACGGTTTTACTAAGTTATATAAGGCCTGTGAAAGATGCAAGAACTATGTTTTTCATGAGAACTCAGTTCTCTCCAGTAGGACAGCCCCTACTTAAATGCTCACCTCATGTTTTCCTTCTTGTCTCTGAAATAGCACTACTTACAGTTTAAATTATTACATGCAAAAAAACCCCCACCAACACCAGTATTTCACATTGAAGTAAGATCCCCTACACAGCTCTAATACTGAGTATTTCTGCTAAATTCTGGCTCAGTCCTATGGCAATTGGGACCCAGTGCCCTTGAGCACTACAGAAAGTCATCTTACTGGACGAGGACAAACTGCCTCAACACTGCTGACATACAACGCACGCAATACAATGCCTTATGATTAAATGTATCAGTTACATATGCCTCCTGCTTCTTCCTTACATCGTCACTAAAATGACATTCTATTTCTTATATATGTCTTTACTGTCTCTCTTGACTAACCTGCTACTTCAATTTGGCTGGCAATAAATGAACCATCACTGAAACGATACCATTCTTAGTCATTCTTCAAAGTCACGTCCGAGAAAGTTTTTCTAAGATAATTAAAACACTTTCAAACGTTAATAATTCCCTTTGTTACAACAGAGATTTGCTTCTTTATTAGCAGCCAGTGAAAAATACTGAAAAATATTTGCACCTGCAAATATCTTCCCTAAAACATTGAAATCAACCCTATAGTACATATGCATGGAGTACTGTATAAAGCACAGTTCACCCTACTTTTAACTGTTTTCTTTTCTTAATAGACCTAGATAATAATTACAGTTTGTCTTCAGCAAGGAAATAATACAAAAGATGTTGTAACTCTGATCCTAATGTTATTGACTAATTTCAAAATACAGGGCTCAGTACCACACTGCCATGATCAAAAGTATTAGGCACAGATTCCAAGTTAAAAATACACACTCAAACCAAACATTCTGATCCAGATTAGTGTTACTTCTTTGCAATCTCATTAAAACTTCATTGAAATAATGCACATGGAATAGCCAAAACAATACAATAAACAGACCCCCTTCTTTTTAATCTAGTCTGTATCTCCAGTTGACTGAATCAATTTATAATATTAAAAGTAAAAAAATAAATTACTCATGTCTACGCTTCATTTCTTAATGGCTTACTTTTCTTCAGTTCACAAAAGCAAACTAGCAGTTAATCAGGTAATCTGAGCATTTCTGCCCACAAAAATGGTATGCCAATACAAGCAAACTGGAACATGAGGATTTTTGCACCCTTGTGGTATAGATGCATTGTGAGGTGAGGAAATCTTGTTCTCTCCTCTGCCTTAAAAGCAGCAGTCATGCCCTCACAAGCTTTTTCTTGTGAAACACAGACACGTAATAAAGACAAACTAATTCTCCTCAGCCTCAGAAGTCTGTGTACAGATATCTCCAATATCCAGCATGACCTCAGAGCTCACAAAACCAAAAGAGGATCAGACTGAGGTCCTCTCTTATACAGTGAGAAATAAATATCCCTCATTCAAACTTGTCTTTTTTTTCAGTAAAGTTACATATAAAACAGAACAAAGTTCACTTTATGCAAGACAGGCTGAACCTACAAGCATGCATAGTGCCCTGATCAATACATAGACAACAGATACTTTGGAGATGGGATGCGGGAAACATTTCTTTTTCTCTCTGGAATTTTTGAAAATTGGAAGCATGTGTGTAGAGGCACGTCTGCCTATATCTACACAGTTCAACAGAACTTTGCTGAGTATTTCCTACTGTACTACTGGAAAACCCCTACTGTGGAAACAGTTTCCATTGCAAGACCGTTTGGCACAGCAGCCATGCAGCGCGGCCTCCAGGAGCTACGGTCAAGCTGGAAGTCACAGTGCGTGCCTCAACCCCCCGGGGCAAGTAAGGAGCAGCAGCAGCTTTCATCTCTGCTACCAGACAAGTCTGCCTCCAGGGCAGGCCTCTAACTTCACAGCAGGTATTTTTTCATGCCAGCCCCACAGCTCAGCATCCAAAGCCCAGCAAGACCTCTCGCCTCGAGTGACGCAGCTCTGGCTCCAGCGTACAAACCCAGACGACGCTGTGCCTCGAGGCAGGAGCAACAACCACCCTTTCCTTTGTTGCAATGATTTAACTTCTCTTTCCACCACAACTTTGGTGCCTTGTCTGAAGTGGAAGACCTCAGTATTACACTGATGAACCATCCTGGCAGACACGACATCCCCACTGCAGCAGGCTCGCATGCCAGAGCAGGCACTGGAAGCCACACTGGTGGCCTGGAGGGCCTGTGGGCCCCGGAGCAGAACCATCAGCACCGTCACCTTCTGGGACACGATCACCCGGCCGTTTTGTCAACCTCAGCAGCTCCTGCCTCAGAGAACCCGCATAAAACCAGCGGCTGCAATCCTGGTTTGGAAGCACCCTGGCAAATGACACTTTCCGTGCCCGCTGCCTGCCCAGCAGGTACTGCTTTGGAAGCAGACGTGCTGTACATCACAGTAACCATCCAACTCCCCTTTTCTGGCAGCATAACAAAGTCCCACCCTGGAGCACTATCACTGCAATTTCTGCTTTTCAAGGTAAAGCTCTCGTTGCTACGCCATCTGCACTACAGGTACACTATAACACCGGGAGGGAAATTTGGAGGCAGTGTTGCAATGCTTCCCTGGAAACAACCAGTGAAACTCATCTGTGAAAACTAGTGAAACTAACCCATAAAAACCCGTAAGACTGCTCATAGGAACTGAACCTCACTGGAGGGAAGGACTTCAACAAGGCCCACAGCTTATTTCTGCCGGACGCCTCTTGTTTGGTCCTTAAAAGAGCATCACAAATGAGAAACAGAGCTGCTTCTGCGGAACGCAGGAAGCCCTCCCCAATCTCATGTTGCATTCATTGAAGTGTCATATTTTCCATGCGTGGCCTAAATTAAATATAATCCTTTGTTTGCCAAAATATGATTTTTCTTTTCTAAACCTGCAATAGATTCTTCCATCTTTATTCAAAGTAAGTAAAGCTTTCCAGTATATTGGCTAAACTCACACCATCTGAGTTAACTGCATGTGTAAAGACATCCATTTACCTATAAAAATTATTTCTATAAATACATATATTTATATACACTTCCATACCTACATTTAAACTAACAACTTGCAGCACCTTCACAGATAAGACGCTACTCAAAATAGTTGAAACTATGGCTACTCATGACTGGTCTTAGCGCGTTACAAGCGTTACAGCTGTTAACGTTTTGCTGGATGATCTGCTGTTTCAAAACCACAAGGACATGATCTAACTCAATTATAACCCACAGCTGACCTGTGAAGCTGTATTAGCTGAACTTATAAAAGAACCGCCACTACCACAAAATAATTCAGTACACATGAGTCTGATCTTCATGGTTCATGTGTCATGTTTCACCGGTCATGGAGATACCTCTAAAAGCACATTTAGACAGACTAAGTACAGTATGCAAGATTAACAGAGCAAACACAAACAAAATATCACTTTTCTTCCTGTAAGTACAAAACAAAAGTCTACTTTTTTAGAAAATCTTTATACCATGTCACAGCACATCTTTCTCAATGGAAACAAACACTTTTCCTCCCAGATGTACTACTTTTCTCAAACCACATAAAGTGCTATATACCTTACTGTAATATTGTTTGCAAAGATTTCATCAGACAATCTATGTCAATTTGTAATTTATGGAGAAATTGAAATGACTTTGTAAGTGCTGTGTGTAAACAAGAGGAAACCTATCAAATATCCACAAAAATCCTTCAATTATTTTTTTTTTCCCCTTCCTATTCCTCATACAGTCCTGGGAAGCAGTGAAAGAGATGGGGGAAGAATGAACTAGGGCACGTGTAATTCTGAACGTTTACAATGGTGTTAATTAAATGTGTGATATTGTGTAGTTCCCAGCAATCCAATGCTGCAATCAGATAGCCGTATATACACACAGGAGCAAACATCTGGTGTAAACTTCATTGAAAAATAGCAATAATATTAAAAACAAAAGCCAATGAGCATTAGATCTTTTGAAGACATTTCAAGACTATACAAAACGGAAGTGACCCTGCTGGCTACTAATTTCAGCAGCGGCTACTCTACAGCCAGATTGAAATTACTGACTGCCAAGTCTTTACTATATATTTATAGTACATTTATACATATATAAACATATTTGTCCATTATACAAACTTTTATAGTTTTTTCCCATTGTTGATACACTTTTCCATACGAACCCAATAGGAAGGCTACTTACGTACCGACAAAGTGTTCCTTGAGATGCGGGGGCCATACGTACCATTACAATAGGAGTGTGCATATTATCACTGTGAATGCTCAGATGGGCTTCTGTTCCTCAAAGACTATGCACCTTCTGCGTGTGTGTGCATGTGCGCATTTGTGGGAGCATAAGCATGTGTAAAACTGTGCTTAGAGAGGCATGTCACAACATCCTCGAGCATTCTCATTAACCTGAGGTGGTTTAGCCTACAGACTGTTAACAGAAATATTCAAATCCCACAACCTTGTCTAGGTGTAAGACTGCACTACAGCTTTTTGGCCTGCATTTGTAGAAGCACTATTACCCAGCTGTCACAGATTCCAAAATGAGCAGTGTCTGTTCAGTGCTTGTGAAAATGACACCACATGAATTTGTCACAGTATGACACGAATTCAACCCACTGTAATCTGAGAGGTCCTCCTGAGGTGCAAAAGGCCAATAAAATAGGCTTAATTTAAACAAATTCTGCAAGACAGTTGTTCTGCAGTTCTCTGAAAACAATCCTTTCATCACTGACACTAGTGATATTTCTCAGCAGGAAAAACTCTAACTTATTTTTATTCTTTTCATTGTTGAGTTAGCAAGAACCTGAATTCCTAATAGTAAGCTGCCAAACCCCCTAGATTTAAGGGAGAATTTTATTCATCATTTCATATATATGAAATAACAGTTCCTGCACAGAAGAAAAAAAACCTATGATTTTTAGATATCTTCACAGAATTATTGCTGATGGGATGAGATTATTATTAAGAGATGACTTACTTTAAAAGCAGATAGAGTGCATTTTAAAAATTGGTTTACTGGAAGACTTGAGTCTTAATGTAAAACAACATGGTACTTACAGACGTCATCCCAGTGCAGTTAGTATTGTAAAACTAGAAGCTAAACATTGAAAGCAGAAAAAAACATATCCCTCCCTAGTCAAAGCTCTTTGTAGGGTGATAAATATTTTGGAACTGATTATACATTTGCCAAGAGAGTCTGTTTATTTAAAACCATTAAGGGAGAGTATAGCTGCCCATGGATATTAAGATTTATCTCACCTGGGTTTAGACTGTTGCACTAGACACATCTGTTTTTGAACTAATCACCCTGAGCGCTCTCTAAAATTCTTGAGGATAAACAGGCACTTTGTGTGATGTATGTGGCCTGTTTCAGACATCCACCTCAGGATGAGATGAACTATATTTTAGAAGTGCTTATTTTTCTCCATTTGCTGTAAAAATGATGATAAGGACAATAAGCTACTAGTCTTGTTTAAACAAAAGCAATGTCTATAGCTTGGTGGGATGTCACCTGTAAAAAGTAAAGCCAACTTAAATCCAGCAAGGTTGTCTATACCCTAGAGAAGGGCTACCTCATATATCTGACCTTGGTGCTACAGCCTAATGGGCCAGGCTAAGGATTCAGACACAGTAGTGGACTAGGCATACAAAATGGTACGCTTGAAAGCATAATAGAAGCAAATGCTTGCTCTTGTTCTTAGAAAAAATTATTTAATAACCTAATAGCAATGCCATTCAGAAAGCTGGGTAGGGTCCTATGGTACCTTGACCACCAAGCACGGAGCTACTAGTCCATCATAAGGTCCAAGTTGTTCTTGATGCATGGATGACTAAACCCTGCTTAGAGACTCTGACTCAGTAAATGTTCTTTCACGTTTACTGTGATATACAGAGCAAGCTTAGGAAAGATACAGTCACTTTTCGTTTGAGACTTTTACAGGCTATTTGCTTCTTAAACTGAAATCATATCTATGCTATTGCAGTTCACTGACATGTAATTCTTCATACATTATCAATTGCTGACATGGTTTGTCAGCTGAGTTTATATTACATGTAGTAATTGTTAATATGACAATTATTTCATTAACTTTGTTTACTTTTTATGATACTGGTTTTGATCACTCTGTCTACTCCAACTAAACAAAAGGTCATCAATTGTTTTGTCTCACAAAAGTGTATTGCAAGGCATGCAGGCTTCCTGAGCGGCTAACTTTCACTCTAGCTTGTACTTTAGAAGAAACAAAGGTGGATAACAGCCATCCCCCCAGCCTCATCTGAATGGTTTCCATCAACCCATAAGATAGATCTCACTGAGTTAGTCTGATACTATGAGCATTCCCTGTCCAAAATTTAAAAAGACAAGCTATGTAGCAAAGATACTCTCAATATTTATTAAATAATTTACAAGTACACACCAAATAGTGTAAAGCATCAATAGATGCTTCAATTGCATGAACACCCAGCTGAGTTCCAAGTGGGAATAACCTAAGTGAGGTTACATTTTTTTTCAGCTGTAGAAGATGCAGAGGCTGCACTAACCCACAACTGATCGTACTTGAAATAGATTAACCTTAAACTCATGTTTGAAAAGATTCATTTTGCTAAACTGTCCATAAACGGAGTGATATGCTTCAGGGCTGCTGGAGCTTTGATATCAGGGGGAACAAGGGCACAAAGCAGATGTACTGACCCAGTCATACCATTCACTGCTCACCATTCACGTGTTCGGTATTTTTGGTATTTTCAAATGCACAAGTGGCAGTGAGATGCCCAAATTCTACTTGTTTTTAAAAGAACTGAAGCAAATAGCTGTCCTTACTGATCCTGATTCCTTTTCCCAGGCAGCCACAATATAAAATTTGTAGAGGGTTTTGGTTTGGGTTTTTTTTCATTATATATAGCAAGAATGGACTCTTTTGATGCAGTCATCAAGTTAGGCAACTGATTCATATTGTGGCATAGAATACTGTAATATATAGAATGGAGTGTTATGGTAAAGAAGACAGAAGAAATTACCTGGTTAAAATTTAAGTGGTTTAGAGTTGTGGCTTTTTAATACAGCAAAATATAAGCAAAATTCCAAATAACGTTAAATAAATGCTAAAAATGTCATTCTGTTCGAGAGAAGTTGGTTTATCCCTTTGGGAGTTCAAATATTTCTTAGGCTAGATCAATTTTCAAACAAGACCTGCTGTTTTAAATAGGAAGTCAAATGTATTGCTTTGCATATATTGAACTGAAATGGTCACCACTTCTGATACAAACCATCTATTTAAATGTATTAAAAATGCTTTCTTTTCATGCGATAAGGAAGTTGTCAGATACTTGAATTTGCATTAATCTCAATCTCCTGTCCTGTACAATGCTTACTTGTACTTCCAGATATACTTTATATACACTCATGGTATTTGCTTAAAAATCCAGAAATGTTGCCGAAAGGCCTTACGTTATCTATGGAAGAAAAAAACATGTGGATAGTTCAAAGTACCCTTTGATACTTGGTCCAAAGACCAAGGAACTACTTTTCCTTGGTCCAAGTAGTATGCTAAAACAATCTAGAGTAAATACTATATTCTCACTGACACTGATTCAGAAATAAATTGCCATATTTGAAGAGAAGATTACCTTGATTAAAAATAATATAGGCTATGTGGCATTAAAATTTACATTTAAATGCTGTTAATCAACGAAATGTGAGATAATGCAAGTTCAGTAATATTCAGAATGAAATATCCTGGCTCAATAGTTTAATTAAAGTCACACTTGCATTGGCTGCTCTTTAATCTTTGTTCTTTAACATTTACTGAAATGTCAACAAAAGGATGATGGAAGACTCACAATAATTAGAAAGACAATAAAATAAAAGTAAAAATAAATAGATGTACTAGAGCAAAATAAATATATGTGCTGGGATTCTGTATTTTTCTTCCTGAAATGGGAAGACCACTAGATTTCAACTGTTCCACAGTCTCAAACAGCCTCCAGTACGGAGAACTGGGGTACAAGGACCATGAAGTGGACCACTAACTAAACTCTGAAGCCCTGATACAGTCCTGAGTTTCTAATAAGGCTAGAGAAGTGGAAAAGGAAGCTCCTTTGCTGCTATAAAAATGGAGCTGGCTTTGTATGAAGGGAAACACAATAAATGATACTATTCACCTACAAGACCACAGAAGACAGCAATGAAAAAAATACTGCTAACTTGAGGAAACAAAGCCAGAGGTAACAAGGGGATGATTAATATGAGAAGTCTAGAAACGTTATTCAGAATTCATCAAGCAGAAAACACTATGCTGAACTGAAGAGGTAGGCTTGTAATACAGAACAAAGAAGAAAGCCCAATTCACTCCACAGATAGAGTAGCTGTGCGACAGACAGATTAGTAATGTGCATTCTAGTAACTCTTACATTTGGATTATTGTTGTTCAACCACGCCTATGTCATTAGAATCACCACAAGCAATGTAGCTCCAAAGCAATCACAACTTCAGAATTAGAAAAGCAATCCACAGAACTCACTAAACCCAACAAAAAAAATTAAAATCACAGTAAAGCTGTGTGGGTTTTTCTGAGATATAATTGTAGACGCCATCTATCAGACTTTAAATAGGAAAAAACATGCCTTCAAAAAACCCCCTAAAACATGGTGGGGGCATTTGAGGAAAGACAGTTGAGAAGTTACCGACCAGAAGCTCTTTTCCACCAGCGCAGAGGGAAATACTGGACATAATTGTAATGTCTCTTTAAAATATCTAAAGCAACTACATAAAGCCACCAAGTGAAAACCAACAGCATGAAGAAATGAAGGTTACAAAAAAAGTACTTCAGAATTTTAGCTAAAGACCACAGTTGTCATCACAGGTTAGAGGGAAACATAAGCATCTTGTACAGAGTTATGGAAAGGACTGGTTTATACATTGTGGAGGGATGGATGGATGGATGGATGGATGAGCAAATCAACAAGTAAAACTGCTTAGGTATCTCAGTAAAACTCAGCATTGCTGTATGATCCACTGAGAAATAGCACGGTGAGTAGCAATCTCTAACAGAAAAAAATAATTTAAAATTTACTATAAACTTAAAAGAACCTGACTACCATTGCTGAAACTGTAATCTTTACAAAGGAGAGCTCCACGAGGCATAGAAAATGTCAGCCATTATTAAATGTCTTGAAACTAAGCACAACTGTTCCTTCCTGAGGGCTAACCAAACTATTTTCAGATTCTTTTTGAATCTTTGTGTCGTTGGAGAAAGAGGGAAGTGATTTAGAGACAAATTCTAAGTCAGTTTTCCTTTCATTTTGGCAGTTTGAATTTAATAGGAAGATTATGCAAGTCTCGCTGCCTTTTCCTTCCATCTCATGTCAGTTGGAGTGGAAGAGTTTGCATTATTCAAGGTCAATTAAGCCATGCAAATGCATTCTAAATGATTTTACAGTAGTAATAATAACTCTCTCCTCAGAAGGATGTGCTGAATTTGTTAAAAAAATTAACTTACAATAAAAATGCCGTAGGTGTTTTGGAATTTTATTCTCTGCTCAAAATAACCAAATAGATGTATGAATATAATAACCTTGAACTGGTAGTGGCACAGGTTTTACGTACAAATTCCTCAAGAACTTGATCCATAGCTCTATCCTTGGAGCTACAGTGACATAAGTCATAAAAAATGTCTCACATTCTGCTGCTTGAATTTCAGAAAAACTGTGTGTTTATTTAGTTATCTAATTATAGCAATATTTTAGCTTGAAATCAGGTTTTCAAAAGCATGCTCTGATGACATTCAGTCCTGAACATAAGTTATGGAAAAACTGAGATATATAATTCACTAATGTTTTTACATTCTTAAAACTACGTATTTTGATAAACATTGCTTCTATCATAAACTACACCTGACAAGCCCTATCTCAATGAAGATGGCTTTGCCAGTATAAATGTACCATTACATATCATTACATCATGGGAAAACATTCCTAGTTAATGGGATTTTTTAAACCAAATAAAACTATACTTCCCGTAAAGCTTAGTCTAAGCCTCTCTCCCCAGAACAGAGACAGGTATATTGGCCAAAGGTCAGTTCTGCAGCAAACATCTTCTGTTCTCACACTGTAACCCAGCATAACAAGGGGCACGTCTGTGGCACTGTGAAGTCAAGCTCTTGAGTACCAACTCAGTCATGTTGTGGTCATATTTAAAACACACCGTAACTACACAGCAATTACACTTGCAGTTACACTGACATAGGGTTTCACCCAGAGCATCACAACTAACTGCTGAAAAAGGCAAGGAAACGACCTCAATCTGCTTTTTTGCTGTATCTGACAATATGAACACATCTAGTCCCTTTCAGAACAAAAGGGTTGTAGGTTTAGGCTTAAAACCACTGAAGGTGGTTTGAATAAATGTTTGACCTTCCCTTGACATGGCCAAGTTACAGCACAGAGGAACTGTCCATCTGAGACCCGTTAACCATGTACTTCTGCCTATTCCATTCCAGTATAAACCAGGAGTAAATAAGCAACGCAGAACAGACCAAAGAGAAGGGATCACACAGAAATACACCATTCTCATCCAGGACAGATATACCTTCCAGGTGAAACAACAGCCCAACTGCGAGATCAACGGTCTCTACCCCACACCAGCATAAAACAGCATTTGAGAAGGAGTTGTGGATGCAGTTGGGGGTCTTCTCTCGGGTGGGAGGCAGCAAGTAACTACTTCGTCCCACCCACGCCTACCAGAGGCTCCCAGGTGATGGCAGTTATCATGGTTTAACCCCAGCCAGCAACTAAGCACCACACAGCGCCTCACTCTCTTCCCCACACCCGCCCCAAGTGGGACGGGGGCGAGAACCAGAAAAAAAAAGGTAAAACTTGTGAGTTAAGAACAGTTCAATAGAACAGAAAGGAAGAAACTAACAATGACACTAATAACAACAATAAAGTGACAATAATAATA
>JAVKLA010000007.1:17426779-17446439 GCA_034782735.1 Sagittarius serpentarius | reverse complement strand
CATACTGAACCCAAAACACAGCGCTGTACCAGCTGCTAGGAAGACAATTAACTCTATCCCAGCCGAAACCAGGACAGCAATGCAATGTGAATCACTCCTGAAAGATACAAGTATCTGCATTTTAATTATTTTCAATGGTTTATAAAGGTGCCCATTTCTCTTCACCAAACACATTACATTGTAGAACTGTACCTTGAAAAATTACCTAAGCTAGAATTGCATTCAACTCAATCTTTTTCATAAAAATATGGCATTGAGAGCCAATTCTTGGGGAACAAGGGTTAGGAATTTAGGGGCGAGGGGTGGCTTTTTTTTTTTAGCAGAATATATTGCACTTTTCTTTGAAAACTATAGTAGAAAGATAAAACAAAAGTCATTCATTTTATATTGCTGAAATTTAGTTGGAATCCTCCATGCTGATTAGATATTTAACACAAAAGACTTGGAAATTACACCTCTTCTCAACACTCATTGTATTTAGCCCGTGTCCCCTTTAATAGAGAGCTACAATATTTACCACATATTTATATTAAAATCACAGATCTAAGGATTCATTCACAATTCCCTCTTTTATGCAATTATGATGTTTGTGAAAAATGCAGATGCCTCATTGAATGTGCACATTTAAAATCATGTGATTGTATTCACATCTGTACAATATTTAAAGCCATATAATACATATAAATAGAGTCCTCAAGCTACTATGAAATGCCTAACACCTGGCAGATGAGATAGCGGCTCATAGTAGTTTAAATACTGTATTTTAATTCACTTTTCTGAGGCAGTCAGACTATGTAATTACTAAGTCATAAAGTTGAAAATATGACTGCATAAAACATTCCCCTTCAGATATATCTGACAGAACACACAGGTAATGTTTAAACACTTGTACTTGATGTCTTATGTCTTAACATACGCTTCCTTCATCTCCTTGATTACTCTTTTCTGTTTCTTTTTCATGCCCTTTTGCATTCTGATGCCATTTACCTGGCCAATTACCTAGCATCCCCTCATTCTTTTTTGATTACTCTTCCATTGCCCATTATGTTTTTCCCTCACTTTACTTCATTTTGTTCTGACAATTTCATCCTGTACTTTCCACGTTCCTTTGAGTATGCTGGATGGAAAATGAGTGCTTTTATTCCGTATTACCACCTGAGTCTAAATTGTGGTTGCATCTAATGAATGAAGCCAGGTCTTCTTGTCATTTGGAGTGGCCATGTCAGATGGTCTCACGCTGTGACTGCAAGAAGTAGATAAAGACGAAGTTTTGTGCATCTACTCCAGACTGAAGTAGGAGGAGTAAGAATGGCAATTTGTTCTTGCGTGTTTTCCACACTCATCTGCACTTCTATACAGCTCTTCCTGCTACTTACGATTTTTCATACGACTAATCAAAGTCTAAGATACAAATATCACTAACTCAGGAGAAGGGCTGCAGGGAGGAGGGGAATCTGAAGAAAAATGTGGTCTACAGCTTGATATATGGAATCTTTAACGAGTGTTTATATTATAAGACAAGTAAACGTGGATATGTTTTAAACAATGTTTCAAATGTGATTCTAATTTAGCTCATTAAAGGTGAATGAATAACCAAATTAATATTTTATACCAGGAAAGATATAAAATATTCATCACATTATAGTATTTCTACATTATTTTGTGCCACAAAAAATACAATCAGAGCACTGGTGGGTATGCTACATTCCAGGAGCCCTTCGTAGCTGCTATTCATTCCTCACCCATGCTGTAGGACAGATACTGTGGAGTCCACGCTTAAAAGCTTGTCGCGGAACCATTTCTTTTCCTAATGGAAAAGCTTTAATGAAACCGTGACTCTTGGAAAAATGCCAGGTTTTCAAAAATGAAACATTTCAGTCAAAGACAGCCAGCTTTGAGACAACATCCACGGGGAAAGAAGGCAAACCATGTTAATAATTTAAGAGCTTGACTTGGGATGTCGGCACAGGTACTTGACTATCACACAGTGGTGTGTCTGAGGTGGGGTTTTTTTTAATGCTTGTCTCATCTTATTTCTCTTCTATATTCCTCTTCTCTGCCTATGAAAATCAACTTCTATGCACACTCACACACACACTTGTTAAGCCTTTTTTGTCAGTCCTTAAGAAAGATGGGAGGAAGAACTTGAAAAGTTGAAAAGTTGCACAGTATAGAAAACTTTTTTCCCTGTAGCCTCTCTCACTGCTGTAGTTAAGAGACTCTATTATTGCTTAGGGCTGAGGCCTGTCTTCTCAATACAGAAATAATGTTGTAAATCCTAAAATATGAAAACTGCACAGCACTGTATTATTTGTCCAATATATGGAAAACCTTCCAGAATTCTTTCAGAAATCCATACCACTTCTATTTTAGTATGTTCTCCCAGTGGCTATCCGCTGCTAAAAACTGTACTGGCTTAACAAGAAAACTGCATAGTCTAATTCTAGATGCATAAAATTCTTCCATTGCTCCTACAGGTAAAAAGGGTTGCTTTTGAGCATGAAGTACTGAAGCGCGTAGGGTACTGAGACAGTGCTTCTGGCAGTAGTCTTTCAAACAAAGGATTCTACCTATAGTATTCTCTTGTTTGCGTCAGGGATAATATCTGCTAGACATATAATTCTTTCTTTACATGTTTTACAATAACAGTTGCTAGGTATCTGTCAGTTCAGGTATTCAGAAGTAATACATATATATGTATATGTTAAGTAGTAACTGTTCTGTTGTTTTCTTTTACTATTTTAAGTAGCATATTCTAATAAAGTGGTTTGTAAAAGCTTTACCCTAAAAGATCCATGTTATTCCATAATGTAGATTATCACCCATTAAAATAATGAAATCAATCACCAAAACTACAGTGGAGTTTTTGTCTGTATGTGTGCATGGCAGTTATAAAAGAAAGCATCCATTTATAAAAATGGGCCATTTGGGTGATTAAGCAGATGTGCTCTTTGCCCTATATCAGGACAAATTTCTGAAATGAACAGTCATCTGCTTCTGCAGATGGAGAGCTCTAAGGGAGGATTAGTGCTTTCCCATCGCTCATTGTAAACAACCTCAGCCCCTGAGAAGCACAGAATGATCTCCGGTGACTAACTGTGATCACACGAGCAACTTACTATAAAATGAATGTCTCTGAGCACGTAGTAACTGGCCTATATGGCACATGCATGCACAGAGTAACAATCAGAATTAATTTTACAGATACATGCAAAGGAAACATTCCATCATTGTATTTCATAAGAAGCAACAAATGCAGTTTATGGTTTTAAAGTAAATTACTTAATTGTCGTTTGTTTTCCCACATGTAAAAAGAGGAAGAAAACCCCATACAATTAGTCCAATGAGCATTGTGATACTGAGAAATAATTCAGTTCTTTAAATGATAGCTATTGAGCCAGGGAAATAAACCTTATAATCGCCGAGGTAGGAGGAAATGCAGCACAAACGAGAAAGGATTAGCAACCTGCCAGTTTACTGTATGATCATTAGGGCATAGTTGACACTAGTTTGTATTACAGATAACCACAGAGCCACAAGTGGCAAGATATCAATTATAAGAAGTTTGTCCCAAGCCAGAAAGTAACTTCCCCAAAATCATAGAAGGGACACAGTGATGCTCTCATTTGAAGAATGAAGACAGTACATAAAGATCGAGCTGCCAAAACAACCAAATAAAACCAACCCTCATTATACCACTTTTGGGGATGAATTTATAGGGCATTTGCTTAATGAAAACAGTATTGCATACCTCAGAGTAAAAGCCAGAGATTAAGGAATCCTCAAGGAGTTTGGAATGTTCTTATTGTAAATTGTACTACTGACTTCATTCCTCTCACTGTGGATGCTCTGCAACCAGCTGGGCTGAAAATTGCAAACACTCAAAACTACTGTTGGAGACCCTTTGCTAGAATACACATACAGAAGTATAGGGCTAATGGTTTTCTGGAAACCCTGGGGAACATGTTAATATTTCTGTAGCTGAACAGAAACTGTAGAGCAACAATAGCAAAAATCAAAATAATTGCTGAAGATTTTATCAAACTAACTTATCAAATTTCTTGCAAGCTGGTAATTAGTACACAAGGAGAGGAGGGTACAATATCCATTGTATCTTTACATTAAGAAATTAAGCAAGCCATCAGGGCAAATATTACAAGAGAACAAAACAAAAATAGGCAACAGAATCTTCCATCTACTATTTAAATTCAATACTTAAAAATACTTTTGCTTGAGCATACTTTCCTTGCTTACCATTTTTTTCCTTGAACACATTCATTTCTTCGAAAGATGAAAATAAACACAAATAAATGTTAATTAGTGTAAATATTTATTTAAATAGTCAAGCATAAATTTGGAGAGCCTTCTAAAAACTCTAATAAAAAAGAATGTGATCCACTACAATTAATACTCATTCAGCAGCGTCAGATTTATGAGTACTAACGCTGCACATTAAAGCAACTACAGCAGGTAGACTTAACAAACTAGACATTTAAAGCGACAGAGTAATTTAATTACTTGAGAGAAGATTCAGAACTACATATGTGAATACAGGCAAAATTCTTGAAAAGCTTGTACAGTGCAACTGAATGCCACAAAACTGTCAGCTGGGAAAATACACTTAGCAACAAGTTCCAGCATTTTGAATCTACTTGTTTTATAAACCAGCCATTGTTCTGTTTATGAAAGGCATTCTAAATAGAGTGCTCTCTTTTTGCAGGAAAAAGCCAAAACTCCTAAATGACTGATGAAAAGAACTAGAAAATGCACTTTTCCGCTAGAAAAAGCAGGGAGAAAATGCAATACAAATAATCCTTCCCTAGAATCCTTTGACTGGTGTGAGGCTGGTAGCACTTACGAGTACATCTGGGTGCCAAAGCTGAAGCAAAAGGGGAAAGGTGCTATCAGAAGCTACAGACATACAAACACAAAGGTACCTGACAGGTCTGAAGGCAGACTCACGAGTCTTACTGCTAACAATTTATCTTTTTTTCTGCCAACACAGAGAGGTGGCGGGGACCTCCTGGAGCAAGACTTTGTGAAGTGTAGCATTATCTGAGATCACATACCAGACTAGTGAGAAGATGCTGGAAGTAATCACTGAGCAATTTTACTTGTGGTTTGCATCACCTTTAATCAAAGACTTCATAGCAGAAGAACTCTTTGACTGAACACAATCAGAAATATACCCCACATATGTTCTGTTTTAAACACTTTCTGTATTTAAAAATATGCTTTCTTCAGTACTGCATTGATGTGCTACCTTGCACTTTGTGTTATGCAACCACTGTTTACTTCGAAATCAATGATAAAAATCCTGGTGCTTCCAATAAAAATATGAATTAAATAACTACTACACGCTCTGAAAATCCTGTCATAACAACAGGGTCTATAACAAAAGCCACAGGGCCTCACTTTTATGTAATACTGCGGACATAGCATCTCCATAGATACGTATCTGTGCTCTGCTCCCTTACCTGTCCCTGGATTTCTATTCTGATCTGTGTATGCAGGTCATTTACATTTTATCTAATTCTCTTCATTTCAGGGCAGCCTTTATGTAGGCCTTAGATAAAGCCAGAAGTGAGCAAACTAGGGAGGAACAAAGCTTCATTATGGAGTAGATGCATACAATAACATCTGGTTTGTAAGATTATCTATTCTTCCCAGCAGAGTAGGGTCTAGAGATCTCTGTCATGGTCTAGAGATCTCTGTCATGTTCCAGATCCACACTACGTTATGCCTTTCCACAAACAGACCTTGTCGCCTAGGTTGGGACTAGCAATATGCTCCAGCCTGTAAGGAAGCCATTACTTCCGTAAACCAGAAATGAACATGTGCTTAATCAGCTAATCAGCACTTGGCTGGGGTAAAAAGTAAGTAAGTAATGCTTGACAAGTCAATAGCTTTTGATAGCCTTTGTGCATACTAACTGAAACTGCCACATATTCAAAAGAGCTCTCAATATTTTATTTTTTGTCCACTGATGATTGACTAGTTTCATCCTCTGATAATTCCAGTCACTTCAAGTGGAATTTACAAAAGGGTTAAATTTGGCCTCATGTCCTATGGCTTATAGTGAGAATGACCCACCTTTTCTGGCATTTGCTGTATTTTACAGAGTAAAGCATGACTTTCTTCTCTTCTGGGAGTCTTTTGAACTTGTGTGAAGTAGCTATTCCCAAGTGATTACTTCCTTTCTCAATTGATGCAACAAAAGATCAGCATATTAAAAAAAAAAAAAAAAAAAAGAGTCCCACAGTGATTTTTCTTTTGAAGACACAGGCAATGCTGGAAACATAAATGCACATGTGCAAAAGCTCTCATCTCTTGCCCCTTTCTGACATCTATTAGCTCCACAGGAAAGTAAAAGAAAAGGAGCATATTAAAGCTTTCTGCATCATCAGGGTGAATCACTCTTTTCACTTTTATTATTGCAAGGATGCCACTGATAACTGAAGAAAAGGAAGAACATACCTGTAGTTCTTCAAATTGTCAGAGTTTAAAGTAAAGTCTAGAAGGTAGTCCAAAGGGAGGGGGAGGAATCCACCTACTAGTGAGTGCAAGTCACTATTTTTTCTATATCATTCCAGACAGGAAAGCACTTGTCTTTCAGGCTGCTTCTCCTTCCTTTTCCCATCTGGGAATCTCTTTGGTTTTTTGATGATGATGCGTTGTGTAAATTCATGCCTAGAAACAAGCAGAATACCTGTTAAAAACCGTGGCTGAGCAGGTAGTGCTTTCTTTACTAAAAACTGATCTAAGTATCACCTACGTCCAGTCTCACATGAATAGGGAAGTGCATGCAGACCATCTGACAGTGTCTCCATTTCTATGCATGCTGTTCACTGGAAAACTTTAGATTACATCTGATGTTTTCCAAAAGATATCCTCTTGCTACAGTAAAGTAACTGTAAGGAAACCAAACTTAATTCAAAGAATTTCATAGGCCTTTATTATTCAGCAAGTTAAACACCTTAGTAGGCGATCAGTCTGGCTTCAGATTGGATTAGAGCCACCTCCTGCCTTCAGGTCCACACTACTAATGCTACTTGTGCATTTCACTGTAAAATTCACAAGTAATCCCTGAAGCTGTGACTGCCTTCAATGACCTGACGCTTAGAACCAGGCTTCCTCTAGTTTATTCTTACTCCTGAGACCCCAGTTTGCATTTCTTTCTACTCAGCGGCCTGTTACGAGAAGAAGCAGAGAGGATGGTCCAATCTGTAGCCCCATAGGCTGTACAGTTAGGACACTTTTATAGCTAAGGGATGTGGTGGGTCCCTTCTCCCTCACATTGGGAAAATTCTATAGCCCAGCTTTCCGCTTCTTGGGCAAGTTTTCTAATCAATAGGCTGTTTTATAAGAGCTGGGAAAACCTCTCCCCTTGCTACATTTCAGGTCAAACTCAGTGCTATTTGTCAGTGTTCGTTTTGGCTTGAGGATCACAAGGCCTAATGGATTTGCTCTTTCAGTAGATTTAAAGAGGTTTAAACTTTAGAAATTACAGTTTAAGTGCCTGTTTCTTACATGACCTTAAGCATCTATCAGCTAAAGCTGTAAATTTTTGGAGCATGTGCAGCAATATAGCTTTATTTACCAACTATACACAGACGTTTCCAGACCAGAAGACCTTAGACTGCTATAGGCTGAATTGAACCTAGACATCTCAATCTCACCTAATTCTTCGTTATTTATCACCGTGGCCATCAGAAGAAATACTCTTACATCAGAATCTATTTGTAAGAAGTTCACTTTCCACAGTAACAGAAGAATAAATTAGACTATTTCTTTCTTCAAATGTAAGCATCTCTGTGGTTGAAAATTGGTGATGGATAAACATTTTTAAAAATTTCTCAAACACAATTTTATTCATAATTTATCCATAATTTCATGGATTAACTAATACGGCAAAATAGTAACATATATATCATTGATATAATCCATCAGCTTGTTTTCCATCTTGGCAGAAAGAGAGATGGATTTGTTTTATCCAGCTGAACTGCAAAAGTTAAAGCAGTAGCCAGCAGATATCCTTCAGATTAACCAAATTATCCAGGTCTTAACAGAAGCTGCAGATTTCTGACTCAAGATTAGAGTGTCAACAGGAAATTAAAAAAAATAAATAAAAAAAGGCATTTGTAGTGCTAAGAAATATATGGGTCAATTCCAGAAAGTCTGGACATTTTAACCGTATCCTGATAGGCATGGTAAAATGAGGCAGGATGAAACTATTCTTCAGAGACAAAATCAAATAATCGGAAGTGTTATCAACTCTACTTTTCTCATCAGTACATGAAAAACTAAATGCCAGCATTCTTCTAATAACGAGCTACACACTTGCATTTGAGATGTCAGCTTAGTATTGGTAATTTTATCAATTGTCATCCCCTGTCTAAACTGCCTGTAGTGAAGAAGGTGACTGAGAAGTTTATGTTAAACAGCTGTTAAGCCATCTGGCATCTTTGACTTCCATGACCCTTTTCAATCTGGCTTTCAGCCTAGGTAAGGTACAAAGACTTCATTGGCTTAATTGGTCTATGATCTCCTCTTGGCAAAATACAGAGGTCAAGTTTCCATGCTGATTATTGTAGATTTGTCAGCAACCTTTGTTAACATGAACCATTAAGTTTTGTTGACTCATCTGCAGACGCTGGCAAGGATGGCCAAAAATCAGTGTAATGACTCTGGTGTCTCCTCTCCAGGAGGTCTCGGAGGGTGATGTCGGGCAACTGCTCATCTGCCCAGAGGGCTCTCACAAGCAGGTTTTCATCATTCCACTCTGTTGCCTTTCTTGTTCAATGTTCACGTGAAGCTTCTCAGGGACAGACCAAGACTGTCTGGGGCTGCCATTTCATCAAAACGCATGCAACATTTACCTTTGCTCATTGTGCTTTTCCATCTGATGCAGAAGGTCAAGTTGACCCATCTCCCAGCACTTTGCTAGTTTGGAGATCAGGGCAAGCAGACTGGTTTAAATTCTACTCGCACTACTTATTTATTTTTAAGAAAGTTATTTGTGAGTGCAGAAAAGCAGCAGGTGAGGCTGGCTTGGAATCTGGTAAGTCACAGCTGTAGGTTGAAAGTTCAAAATTATTATTCGGCTCAGTTATACACAGAGGCTGCTCTCAAAAGAGCAAGAGAGTCGCTAATTACACTGTTTGAAATGAGGAGAAATTAAAACAATTTCTTAGTCAACAAGGAATACTTCAGTCCTGAAAATATGAATTTAGCTATTTATCTTATTACTAGACTTTTTGTACAATTCTAAAATACGTGTACTATATTAAGGTCAAAGTAGTAATATATGTTGGCTTTTTTTGTTAATATATGCATATCTCGAGTTTGCAAATCAGGAGTTTAATACTTGAAGCTGCTTAAGAGGTATTAAATGAACTATTAGTGCTGGAAAAGCAAAACTGCCAGTGATTATTTGCTAATAAAAAAGATACTAAATGATTATGAGAAGTTCGGGCAATTATTCAGTTATTTTAAGGTAGACTAACAATAATTCATTGCTGAAACAAAAAAATACAGCTAGTTGTTCACTGACCACTCTGCTCAAATAAAGCTATTATTGTACCAGTCCTTTAGACTTCCTCCACAGAACTGGGAAATACCTCTGCATTGCCTCATAAAGCGCATGGGGGAAAGCAGCAATATCTGCATCGTATCATGTTCATCAGTTATGGCTATCCAATGAAATCTGCCATTTCTTTTGTAGAAGTGTTCTATACACATCACCTTAGCAGCTACGCAGTGTTTAAACTTAATAGTCTTAACATTTACAGAGATCTCATATTGAAATTGGGGCACTCAGAAGCAGAGCTTTACACAAATACAATCTACAGTGCAAAAACTATTTTTAAAATAGTAAGCAAGCACACTCCATATCATTAGGTAGCAAGCCCCAAAACAACTATCACTATAAAAAGAATACATTTAGTAGAAACAGATTTTTAGACTGTGCACAAGACCCAACATTTGCCTGTTTGGTGTTCTACCCACACACTAGGACACATGCATTAATTTATACATTATTCTATTTGACCCAATGCTCTCACTTCTCCCCCAAAGCCCTTTCTGCCCTGTTCCTCCTTGCAGAAGGCCTAAGTTATGAGCGGCTATGACGTGCCAAATGATCCTGGAGAAGGTGAGGGCAGAGACCTCAGGATGATGTGGGAAGAGGTAAAACACAACAAAGGGTTTCTGGGTCCTCATGACTGCAGGACAGAATGGAAACTGCCCAACCTCTCCTCCTCTCTTAACTGTCCGTGTCCTTCACTGTGAGCTCCTGCTGGTAGGTTTTAATCTTCTCTCATTCAATACTTCTCTAGCAACAACATAAAACCAAAAAAATCATACTTCCTCCTGTGAGATCTGGACAATGGAAGTCAAGAAAATACTTTGAGGATTCAAATCTTCTGCCTGCTCAGACAAAAGAGACAGAAGAGTGTGCTTCCCTGCTCTTCCTTAACCAACCAATTTTATGTGAGAAAAAATGAAAGGGAAAGCGTCTGAAGCTTCTAATGTGGAAGCCTGCAGTCTCTAAGAGGCAGACATTTTTGGTGCTCCTTGAACAATACTGGCATTCAGATAAAGACGGCCAGAGGAATACCATTAGGCTACTCCTGTTTCTTGGGAAATTACACACTAACGTCATCTGAGCAACATCGTATCCTTCAAAATCCCCAAGCCACTTGAATATCAACATACAGAGTTCATACATTTGACTTGTTAACAGTGGAGGTGGTCAAGTTTGGAAGCATGACTGCAGCACGACGTAAGATTCAATCACACACATGAGCTCAGTCTATTGGGCTTGTCAAAATCTGCTGTACAAACCAAAAGCATTATTCTTCCCCTGCTCAAGATTTTCATATTTGTTTGTGGCCATACTTAATTACAATACTTTAAATCCAATAGTAATCTATTTCTCCTGCTGAAAGTAAAGCAAGATCATGCTCAACATATAAAACATGTTCAATTTTCCTGCAAAAATTACACACGTGGGTATCTAGTACACACAAGATATGTATCAGAGAGTATATCTGTGTTGCACACAATATAAAAGTATTTCTAATTACTTACTCTAATTACTTAAGGTGTAATTACAATTACCAACAATTTAAAAGGTAAGCTATTAAAACAATATGAAAATTTGGGCAAAACGTAGTAGTACATGAATATGAAAAAACAGTTAAGTTTAAGGTAAAAGATTTCCAAACATGTAGATTTCCATACATGAGAGGCATCACCTTGCTCCTGTTACTGATTCTATGCATTAATCATGAAGACATGATAAAAGCCTTTTAGTGACCAAGATGCCAGCTTGGAGAAAAGTGATTTTAGAAGATAAAGATTTACTTTTTTCTCCTGGTGTCACTACAGGGCTGAGTTAAGGTTGACTATCACAGGTCTCTGCTTCTGTAATTTAAATCTGTTTCAAGACTTCTTTCTAAAACACATTGCAAACAGAGAAAAAATATTGTATCCTTGCCTTTAAAGTATTAATAAATACTGTTGCCTAAGTTTGCATTTTTGAAAGGTCTCTTTTCTATATTTAACTGCTGAGGAACAACAAAAAACACCTCCCGCTCTCCTCCCACCTCAAATTCCATATTTTCCACCTTATTTCTGTTTATACTGGTATGTCTTTACATGTAGGAAGAATAATTTACTCATTTGAAAGCTCATTAATTAATTCAATACACGTGTTTATTGATCCTTTAGAGAATTCCATTGCCCTATGTATGCGCAGAAATTTTCAGTTTTCTATGGCACTTTTGACTGAAGAAATCTCCACTTAATATTTTCTCCTCATGAGTCCTATTGGATATTTTACACTAGTTAAGTCAATGTACAAGCATGATACGTATCAACTGTAATTTTGAAAGCAGATAAGAGTTTGGATGGACCTTCAGTTCAACATACTCACAATGAAAAGACTTGTACTCCCACTTACTTATTTGCTAGCATGCAGTTTTAAACATTTACAGTTACCTTAAGCAACTAACTGATGAAACTTCAAAGCCTTCAGAAAGAAATCAAAACAGGTTTCTAAGTCACTGACTATATAACAAATACAAGAAATATAGCAAATTATAGTGATGGCTTGAATAATATTTGTTTTCTTAGTATTTAGTTAGGCATGTACTGCATAAATTATTTCAGAGTTCTAATTAAAGACTCTTAAGAATTAAAATACCTTTATTTTTCTCTGGAAAAAGTTTAAGTCTTCATCCTACCATTAATATTCCAACTTTTATCTGTACCTACTCAGAGAGGTGAATATTGCAGTGTGGAAATTCACTTTTTATCAGAATAGATGGTAAACTGTTCCACTGCTGCAAAGCTGAATTTCAGAAACCTCATCTACAACATAATTACATACTGAATTCATAAAGTATCTATATTTCACATAGATTTTCAAAACCTGGCAACACAAAGTTAACTCAATTACAGTATTTATTACAGAAGTTGATGTCTTTTTTTTTTTTTTTTAAGTACTGACATTCACTGCCAAATACAAAGGAAGTTCCTCTGAAGAAAGACATAAGGCCACACATTAGCCACCTACTTGCACACAGAAGCAGATGCT
This sequence comes from Sagittarius serpentarius, assembly GCA_034782735.1. Taxonomy (NCBI): domain Eukaryota; kingdom Metazoa; phylum Chordata; class Aves; order Accipitriformes; family Sagittariidae; genus Sagittarius; species Sagittarius serpentarius. Next base: position 17,433,838 of record JAVKLA010000007.1, on the reverse strand, counting down.
GCTGTTACTTGATGATAAAACTAGTGGATGTGTACATAAACAGAATGCGAGAAAACGTGTGTTCCAAGGAAAAGCCAGGTGGAAAGGAGGCCTTGAACTTATTCTATTCATGACTTATTCTATTACATTGAACAATTTGTTTATATATGCTTATAGTGATAGTACTTAATTCTTAATTAATTCTACAGTTGTTTATATTTTAATTAAGACTTACTTTTTTGTAACTGTGGTATTAACTTTGGTTTTACTTACCATTTTCTCCCAGAAATCTCCCTCTAAGGGATGTTTCAACCGGGGCTGCCTCCTAGAAAGTCACCCTTTTCTGAGACAGGACTCGTTGGTTTAGCAAATATTTAACTTTTGTTTATTTTATCTGAGTTACAGAAAACTTGAACAAAGTGTAGAGGGGCAAAAAAATTAATTTTGGCCTGCTGATCCTATTTGCCATAGCACGGATAAATAGAATATGCAGTAAGGTAGCAGTTCTGAGTATCAAGAAACTGAGGAAAGTTTACTGTTTTCTATCCATGGGACGTTTTGTGTTTTTCTGCCTCAAACTCTGCAATGCATAAAGAACAACAATAAAAAAAAGCATCATAATTTCTAAAGAGGGTTGGTTGCTTGTCTTTTCTTCCTTCTGATTAGTGTGTAGAGGGCTAAGCATTGTTGGTCAATGAATTAATATGTGCAAGATTATATGAATTAGGGATTTATGTTAGTGAAATGTTTTCGATTTTAAAAAACTATTATTGCCTGAATGCCCTATACTTCTCAATATCATACTCCACCATTTACATAAAAATCATACTAGCAATTATACCACAGGTTATATTTATATGGAAAATACTTGTATGTACCTTCAACACATTAGCATTTTACGTGATCAAAGAACAGCAAGAGTTTCAGCTCTGAAGCCCAAGTGTGTTAGCAATAGCATTCTTTTTATCACTTAAGGAACTGATATTTGAAAGTGTTTTTAAAATGAAATATTTCAGTAAACGTAGTGTCATATCACTCAGGAAATCAGTTACAACCTCATCCCTGGTATCAGCCCAAAATGACTGGTTACCAACCATCGTATCATGTCTGAAAAGACAGCCAGTAACAGAGTGCTTGTCTTAATCCCATTTATAGGGCTGGCAGTGTCCATCTTTATATATAATACAAATGTCAGAAACACACAGAAAGGTTTTATTCTCACATTGAACATTATCCAGGCCAATTAAAAATAATATTTGGTGTCACACTGCTCTCACAATACATATTTGGCTTGCCTAGTTGTTAACCTACTTGGATAGGTGACAACTGCATCTACCAATGCCCAATGGATATTAATGCTTCTACTGCTAAAGTACAAAAAACAGTTGAAACTGATTTCTTGTAATATTAAAGACTAAGGCATTCTTAAAAGAGAAGAGAGGAAGTAAATCCCCTTAAATGAAAGCTATGCAAGGTAATTAAAGAGTGTGGATCCCCCAAACTGCAACTCCTTTCCATGAGGGAGATGTGACATCACAAGGTTGCAAAAAAAACCCCAGATCATCAGCCTACAAAACATCTGTAAAACATCTGTCAACTTGTCAGCTGTATGCACAGAAAGTGAGAAGAAAAAACAGAGCTAATCTAAATATTTAGTAAATACAGTTTTGTTTTTCATTGTCCTCTATCTGTACCTGTATAAAGTTTTTCAACTGTGTTTATTCCACAATCTTGTAAAGGGAAAAAAATAAGAAAGACTTTTAGTGACTTTATGTTAATCAGGACTTTTAGTTACTTTATGTTAATCAAGACTGAGTTAAAGCAAACAGCTAACATCAACACAGTCTGTTCCTGAACTCAGTGATTCATGAAACCAAAGTTCAGGAACGACTTTCACAGAAAGCAGAACCTTTATACACTGAGTATATACAAAGAAAAATAGAAAATACTGATAGTGCAGTTCTTCATTCAGCTGCAAGGGCTAGTTTGGGAAGTGAAACAAGCTCCAGTGACCAGAAATGCCACACTGCAATACCAGGGAGCCCCTGATTCCTGATCCTGAATGAGTAGTGTAAAGAATTATTTTAAAGCTCTGAGCTTATGCAACCAAAAAATCAGATAAAAGAAGAGCTAAGAAGAAAAACCCTTATGACTACTTTCTTTTTTTTTAACAGTATTTTTTTTATCCCTAAAACTGTTCTTAACCTATACTACTCACAGATCAAATCTGGAATAGCTGTAGTTAAGATTTAAATTTCCAGATTATAAATCTATAAATCTCTTAAAGAGATTTGAATCCCTTGTTTCATTCAAGATTTTAAGTTAGGAGTTGAGGAGTTTTCAGAGACAACCTGAAAGTGTTTGTCCAGTAACATCTCTGATGACTGGTTGACTAAAGCTCGACTGTAAGAAAACATTTCTTTCTCAGACTTGGCAGAGGTGGCATAAAAATGGATTTTACAGTGTATTGGAAAGGACACTGAGCTATTTTGCCTATATTAGAAGAACCCTTCACTTGCCACCAGTAATATTTCCTCTTCTAAGCACAACCAATGCCTACCAGGGATTCTTCAAGTCAAGTCCCAATCCTCATACCAGTAAGATACTCAGGGTGGAGGGGCAGGAAGAAGAGCAATCTCTCTGGCTTCCATGTTAGCTAAAATAAAAAAGCCAATGAGTAAGCGCCGCCTTTACTGAATCGGACCCAATGACGAAATAGCCAGGCGATCCATTGTGGCAGTGCAATGTAACATACATACTTCATGGTATACGCTTTCCTTTTTTATGTGTAATGCAGACATGAGGAACATTCAGATCAGAAGCAGAAGAATATTCCCCTCTATGTTATTCCTTTTCATACAGTTGCCATCTTCTCCTGGGACACAAGTAGCAGTTAAAAAGGTGACAGAAACTGCCTTTAAAGTAAAGGCAGTGCAGACCCAAATATTATCAGTGGCAGAAGCTGAATAATATAGGACGTAAAAGCTCACATACCTGATAAGGTATGCGTTTTATGTGGGCAATAAATAAGTGTGGGGTTTTCTTTTCTTCTTTTGAAGTATCTCAGTACCGTTGAGATTGTATCTTTAAAGCAGTCAAAAGACTTTAATTAGCTCTGAATTAGAAAAGGGGAAATAGTAGACAACTCAAGGTACTGCTGTGAAATGCATTTAGCAGACATGCAAAGCACATCCAGTATCATTGGGTCTGTTCTTGTCTATTGTACAAAATCATGAATTAGATACTGAGGACCAAGATAATCTAGAATGGAAATACCTAGGAGGCTCTTTAAGTATCTCACAGGTCTGCGGCAACCCATGATACAGATTTGTTCATCAGATACGACTTTTGGCACATAATATGGTGTGAAGCTATTATTTTAGATACATTGTTACACCTAAAAGGGTACTCCAAATCCCACTGAAACAGATCAATAGGTCATTCAAATGTAAATTACTGTAAGCAGATGACAACAATACAAACACCCAAAAACATTCTTCAGATTTCCTGACAATGGTGTTTTTAAGACTGGCTGGGTATTAAACAAGCCGCTCATGTATAAAGGTATAAATCCCTACAGTTCAGGAAAACTTGGGAGTTAAAGTGGTAATAATTGAGGAAAATAAAACCTGGAGGTGCAAGTGGTAAAAAACATATATTATTCCCATGGAAAAATAATAAAAGTTAACCAAGATATAGAAGATCTAAGAAGATAAAATATTATAAAAATAGCATGCCATTTATCACTAGTTTCCAGTGGTTATGTAAATTTAATCCATAACACCTCAGTAAAAATAATTTTTAAATGCACAACTTGCCAAAACAAATTAAAATTTCATTAATATTTTGTGGTTTCGCCGAAGAAATATTAACTAAACAGTTTATGTTTGTGGCACGTGCACGAGAGAATTAGGCCAACAAGCTACAGAACGACAGGACAATAAACAGTATTTTAGCTAATCTTTTGTGTTGCACATACTAGATAAAATAGACATGGATAAAGAAATGCTGATTTTGAGGAAGGGAAGAACATTTCCCCATGTTTCACCTACTCAATGCACAGGTACCTTCCTGCTGCACATCTCTTCTATACTACCTCTCCATCTTAACTGCACTGATAAGACTTCCCCAGCTCCACACCACTTTTTAAGTACCTTCTCAAGCTCTCTTTAAAATACCAGAAGTTTCCTTTTCTCTCCAATTTCCTTCCTTTCTGCTTTTATCATAACTTCTAATCTTTATAGTTTTTTAAGGGATTCTATCCTATGATATGCGTGGGATATGCATGGTTTTATGCTTGAACCTCTTGCTTCTTCTGTTGCTTCACTTGGTTATGACCGGGACAAGCCCCATAGAAAGGGGAGGCAGATAAGACAGCCTTTTTTGGTTTTAAATAAGCCACTTTAGCCTTCATGATTTAAACAACTAATCAAACTTTTTTTTAAGCTCACACAAATGACATCAGATTTTCTTTCAAATAACTGAATCATCTGCTTCTCAAGCACAACCAATCTACTACCAGGAAAACCAGGTACACTTTTGTGTACACTCTGTTTATCAATCACACGTCTTCACATGGTTTCAGGTCCCAGCTTTGACTTTTAACTGCAGACTTGCAAAATTTTTTCCTCTATCAACTTCCAACTGGTAAACTGAACCCTCCTCTGGATTTTCTGCTACGACTTTTAAAACTGAGCTGCAGGACTGATGCTTGCTATGGTTTTAAAGCCAGTTTCCCAACATTTTTGGGGGGAATTGCGTTCTGTGCCTATTTTCCTTAGTAAGCTATGATCTATTGGCCAATTTTAACCCAGTTTGAGAGAACAGAGATATCAAAAAGACAAAGTTTCTACAAGCTTTCTGAAAAATCAGTAGGAGTCTGAAAAACTGATACAGGGAAAATACCCATATTAAGTGTTTCCAACATGAAAAGGCGAGCATGACATCAATAGTTAGCCGTGTTTTCTGCACGGCCAACTCGAATGCATATACTTGTTAACCAGGCAAAAGATGTACTCTTAATTAAGGGACACCAGGACAAGCTGAGACTACTGGCTGAAAAGGGATAGTTGGGCAACTGGAAGCATTACAGAGTTATAAACTTCAAAGGGAATAAAGGAAGAGCTGGAATTACTGCAGCACAGGGATCAAAGAAAACAGACTTTCATTTTTACACTTCATGAAAAAACATGTTCTCTATCTTGATGCTTGATGCAATGTCTCACACTGACTGAGATACTAGACTTACTAGTATTAAGTAGTAACTTCTGCAAACCTCTGCATTTTAAAACTCCAGGCCAGTAATTTAGGAAACAGGGTACTTCTTGCATCAACAGCGTGCTAAGGCTACAAGAGCTTGTAATATGAAGATCATTTCAAATACCTGCTGGGCTACCAAGGTATGACCTAAGCTATCCTATGTATTCTAAGATAATTGTGCAGTGAAAGCAAAAATGTATTCACTACAAATCTCAGGCCTCCAGTCGAGGACTCAGATTCTCTACCTACTGAAATTTAAATATGGATCAGATATCAACAAGTACAAAATAGAAAGGAATGAGGACAAAAAAGAGTCTGAACAAGTTTCTCACTTTTTACTGGCATGTAATCCTATTGTTCTTTGCATTTTGGAGTGCTACCTATCTGAGAAAACCAAATTACATTTAATAAAGCAGATTTCTCTACTGTCCTACATTACAGACAAAGACATGCGAAGTTTTATGTTTTTTTGTTTTGCCAAAAGCGCTACGGTAAACCTACGTGTTCTTATACTAGAAGAGAATTCCCCAGTTATGGATGGAAATGGTATTCTATGTTGGCAAGATCTCCAAGGGTAAACATTATTTTCACCCACAGAAGGTCACAAATTTTGCTTTAACTAATGTGGTGCTAAAAATATTAATATGTAAGATTGAGAGGCCTAGCTAGGAAGTTCTCTGTACTAAAAGAACTTTCCTCTTGACTAAACGCTAACAGTCTGTGATTGTTTGTAACTCCCCACTTCTGAGCTAAGTTAATATCGGGTGTGCCACTCCCATAGGCTGCACCAGAGCCCTCTCTCCATGTTATCTTCCGTTTGATTCCTTCTTCCAACTCTGGCAGTTAGCAAGCTACTTCAGGAGTCCATCCCTCCCAGTGATGCATACCTGGCTTTGTTAACATAGAACTAACTGGTTTTCATCACCTTCCTTTTTTTCCTGAAACAGTAGAAAGGGGGGGTGTCTGCAGTCCCTTGGCAGAGAAGGGAGGAGCAGAGGGGGAGAGCTGGCCAAGTGTTCTCTCCCTATGACGACAGTCAATAAAGCTTCTGTCTTACCTGTTCTAAATCGTACAAGTGTTATTATGCACTTGGAGTCCATAGGTTCTCTGACACCAACAAGAATCACGAAAGCACTAGGACTCAGTTTTTCTAGAGTTTTTCCCCATTCTGTCATCAAACCAGTAACAGAAGTAAAAAATAATAGTTGATATGCTCCACTTATGTTTGCCCATTAATACTGTAGGAGTTCTTCTAGGAATACACCATTGCGCTTTTAACTTCAATACAGATACTATTTCCCCTTCTTGCTTATAAGAATTTCATAGTTTAATCACAGTAATTCATAACTTTTTCTCCCTAATAGGTCCATTAGAACTAATATTCTGTCAAGGCAGAAATTACAACGCTTTTGACATAATGATTTTGGCAGAACAGCTCGGGCTGTTTCTTCTCACCTTTGGAGGCTTTTAAACTGCTTAATAAGTTATTTCAAAGTTTGCCTTGTTACCAACATTAGACTGACTTGTTCAGAATTTTGGACCTTCCTTCCTCTGCTTCTGTGTGTCAGATGACGTCTATTCAGGTAGTCTCCTATTTTTACAAGGATCACTAGAATTTAATTGATTATAATATTATTAGATCATTAGTTTGTTGATTTTGGTTTATAACTATTGTAACCATAGTAGCTGCTAGAGTCCTGTTGTCGTGGTTTAACCCCAGCTGGCAACTCAGCACCACGCAGCTGCTCACTCACTCCCCCCCAACCCAGTGGGATGGGGGAGAGAATCGGAAAAATAAAGTAAAGCTCGTGGGTTGAGATA
>JAVKLA010000007.1:17416149-17426574 GCA_034782735.1 Sagittarius serpentarius | reverse complement strand
AATGACACTAATAACAACAATAAAGTGACAATAATAATAAAAGGATTGGAATACACAAAAAAAGTGATGCACAATGCTACTGCTCATCACCCGCTGACTGATGCCCAGTTAGTCCCGAAGCAGCGCTCCTCCCAGGCCAGCTGCCCCCAGTTTATATACTGGCCATGACGTCCCAGGGTATGGAATACCCCTTTGGCCAGTTTAGGGCAGCTGTCCCGGCTGTCTCCCCTCCCAGCATTCCTGTGCCCCTCCAGCCTTCTTGCTGGCTGGGCAAGAGAAGCCGAAAAGTCTTTGACTGAGTCTAAACACGACTTGGCAACAACTGAAAACATCAGGGTGTTACCAACCTTCTTCTCACACTAAACCCGAAACACAGCGCTGTACCAGCTGCTAGGAAGAGAATTAACTCTGTCCCAGCCGAAATCAGGACACCACGTTACTTAACAGCGTGATACTAAAGTCCTTTTTGTGTATTGAGACAGCTTGCAACAGCAACAAAGTTTACCTGTGACTAAGCCCCACAGTTGAACACATTGCAAAATTCTTTGCATACCTTTATCAACACCTGTTGGCTGTACAAGCCCCTTTTTTAAAAAACAGAGCTGTTCAAATCAAAATCCAAGATGTGATATGAAAACAAGGACCGTAAGTACTTCTAGTAATAAAGATTATTATTTCTCACAACATAAGGTGAGAAAACAAAACAGAAATTACAGCACTGACATAAGACAGCATCTGCACTTTTCTTCGTACAGTCTGTCCCTAAGCAGTCCTTTAGCAACGTGGAACTATAACAGGGTCTGGGTGAACAAAAAAAAGGTGATAATTCAGTAATTAAGCACCATCCTTCTCTTCAGCCCATGATCTGCTTGATGTATTCAGTGAGACTAACACATTACCTCCTATGACATATAGGATCTCACTACAGCTTCCAATAGTGTTGACAGTGGAGCACTCGGGTAGCTCCATATGCAGAAAGTGAAGCAATATTAATTGTAAAGCACAACTGGGACTGAACTGCAGAGCCAACGACCTGCACCTGATGGGAACCAAGAAACTGAATAACTTCTTTCATCCTTTCTTTATAATCCCCTTCAGGCATTTCAAATAAGCCCCTCATTTTCAATTTTTTTCCCACTGACAGGGGAAAAAATCACAAACGCCGTTTTCAACAAAAGCAGGACACTGACACTCAAATTATGAATTAAGTTTGCCACTTTGATGACCTCATTCTCAAATTATCTTCACATAATCCACTCCTGAGAGAATGTTCTGGGACTGACTGTGTAATTTGCACCCAGGCAAAGTGTAAATGATAAAATGCTAGCACTGTTTCACACGAGGAGATAATTACAGTCCATCACGGTTTTGCATTCACTGAGAATAACTCTATATAACTGAAGATAGGAGGTTTTGGGAAATATAGTGAGTAACTTCTTTTTCCACAAGTCTTTAGTCCTTTCATATCAAGAGGTTAAACAGACTGCACATCACTATGCCCCCCCCAAAAAAAATATTTAACATCAAGATCTACTGTAAAAATGCTAAAGGAAGATTTTTTTTATAGCTATCATCACCTTTGTATATTTACCTACAGGGATTTTATTTATTTCATTAATAATGTTCTAAGAAGAATGAAGATAGTAACACCTCTCAATCAAACTCTGGTGTTTTCAGGTTTTTTACCTGGTTACTCATCCATTCTACAGCACAAAAAGAAGTAAGATTCTCCTGTCCATTTCTTTGCTTCATCAAGGCACAAAAAGTTGCATAAGTTTATTGTTTTGAACAGGACTAGTTAAGCTTTTGTTAGCACTCTTTACCCTACTGCAGACTCCCCTCATTTAAAGAGCTTTGAAGATGCAGCCATTTATCCTTCTGGCAGTCCCAGGGAGGTGCTTTCAGGGAGTGCTGTATCTCCCACCTTGTCCTGAAGATCCTTTCCTCTCGCACTTCCACACACAGCTGCTTACTACCTCACACCAGCTGAGCAATTAATGAAGTAAACAGGTTCACTGCATCCGCACAGCATCATTTGAGAGCAGTACCCTCCTAATCTGGACAAGGTCTGTGAGAATAACTCCCTGTAAAACAGGGGGTCATGCAGAACTAGGCCTAAACAAATGAGCTTGTCTACTGAAGCATTTTATTTGCATTTTGACCAAGCTATTTTAGTCTTTTGGAAAGGATACATTTGCAAAGCTTATCTTATTTCCAGATAGCTCAGTTACCACCAGAAGGTACCGTACTGTACAAGACTGCTATGCATTTGCGGGACCTTCAGATTGGCAGGTCTATGGCACTCCATTTCCAGCACAGACAGGAGTGAGGGTCCTGACACACCACCAGCTCCAGGGTACAATTGAGATCCTGACTTGGGCAGTTAAATTAAATACCATCAGTTAAAAGGATATGATTATTCCTCTCAGCATGTAGCAACAGGATTAAAATCAAGTACATCGAATACTAAGACAACTAATGTGCTGTTCCACAGCTGAAAAGAAAAGGCTGGTAATCACTGCGCTTCAAGCAAGTGGTTTCCACAAAGCCTAATCCAGCTCAATGCCTCTGCAGGTCCCAGCAACAGAACAGGTGAGCCAAAGTATTGATTTCCAAGTTGAGTTAATGGGACAGCAACTGAGGAAAAAAGGCAGATTCAGAAGAATGATGCAAATTCACTGATACGATTTTGCTTTATGGGGGTGGGAGCTAGTCATGACAAAATCAGAGAATAATATAGTTTGGAAAGGACTTCTGGATGTCCCCTGGTTCAGCCCCCCACTCAAAGCACCATCACTTCAAGCTGAGTGAGCGCTAGAGGGAGATCCCAATCACAGGCCCACACTGTAACTTGTCACCAGGCTCCGAGTGAAAATCTGGTACCATCTCACAGTCTCTGAGAACGCCTGGGTTAAGGAACTGTTCCCCTTTTCCCCATTTTGTAGTGTCCAAATGTGTGGTGGCAGTTTTAGCTAGCATACTCGAATAGTATTTATCAAATCATCTAAACTAGTGTCCAACGATCTTTAATTATGTCTTTAATTAGGACTGGACACACACTGTGTCATCTACAGCATGAGTGGTCCAAGCAACTTTTTATAATGATAGTTTGTGACCAATTACTGTCTTTTGAGACTGGTAACCTCAAAAACAACTACTAGAAAATCTTAGAGAAAGAGCTTTTTCTGCACACATTTTTCATATTAAGCTATTCATTAAAACAGCTGGGGCAAGCAAGGAGAAAGTATAAGCACAGACAAGGGCAATTTGGCATATTGTTTTATTCAGTGTAAACACAAGAGTTTTTTTGAGGCATTTACTCAGCTGTAATTATTCTAATCTTGTATTGAGAAAGCATGTGTAGGAAATGTTTTTTCAATCAAATGATCAAGAAAGATAATCCAAAGTGCTCTACATCAAATGTTGCAATTAATTCTCTTAAGCTTTAGCTTTATTCATGTTAAAGGCACTGTGAAATTCTGTGAACTATACCTCATCCTCCTGTAGGTATTATTTTGTTATCACCACTGGAGCATAATAAAGCATTGGTTCAGTTATGTGTAATGCTGAGAATGATATCAAATACAGCTAATGCTTCCTTTGCATTTAAATAAATTGTATTGACCAAGATGCTGTTTTTCATTAGGCAGTACACCTACAAAAATATGTTGTGATTACTAAGTTATGAAATAAAGAATGATACAAAAGACCAGCATTTGGAACATACTTCTAAAAACATATGCAGTAAAAGTCAAAATACGCCTAGAGCAAAATTTTGCCACAATGTTTATTAATTAGAAAAGTGAGATCTGATACGTGATTTGGGTATACACACCATTTGTCTTTCAATATGTCCCAGCAGACAGAACGTTTTCTAACTAGCTTGCTTTTCATTAAGTAAAACTTTAATAAGATAATGCACATGCCACTGTGTACATTACTAGAGAATGGTAAATGCATTTAATCAAACTTTTCAACTTTTATGATACTGTTAACATAATGAGATGTACATGTAAATGGATATGTATGCAGACATGTTCCTTCTAGGAGGTCAATTTATGTTTTCAGATGCTGCACATATAGCTGAACACTTAACTCCTTTTCGAACATTAAATTTCATTTGGAACAAGTAGACCACTCTGTTTTAAATTGTTGACCTTAAATAGCTGATCATTAAAGTGTCAGCCATTTGTCTGAAAATACTAAAATGGATTTTGGATGGCTTCCAGAATCTCAAAGAATTATGTGTCAATGTAAAATGGATTATATATTTTTTTCAATGATGACTCCAGCCTGTCAATTTCATTATTTCTCTTCGTGCTGTGTACCCAAGATATACATTATGCTTTGGAAACCTAAAGGTCAGATTTAGGTGGTGCCAATTACACAGATAACTCCGTGCTGTACCTTCCCATTTGTTCTGTTATTTCTGCTGGCAATGTTAAAAATGAGTAACACTTACTGCTCTGTCCAATATTGAGTTTCTGATTCACTCTGACAGGATACCATTAGCAGATATTCAGACTTTGGCTGGATACTAAATTTCATTATATTATCTTTTAAGGTAATAGTGAATAATACTGAACAATTTCGTTGGAATATTGCATGCAACTCAATTTCCTCTGATGTGAATGGAAGTCAACAACGTGCAAGAAGCCTCCACAAGACATAAAACTCTTGTTCTGGAGTAAGAATATTTAAACAGGAAAAAAACAGTATAAAAATAATAATTAGCAGCTGCCTGGGTTATTTAAGCAACTAAAAGAATCTACACAAAGACATCTATAAAGATTTTGTTTTGTTGATTTTTCAAGGGGGCAAGGGTTCAAGCTCTCTTAAGCAGCATATCCAATTGAAAACATTTGACAATCAGGAAAAGTTTTGGTCATGTAATCAACGACACAAAAGCATCCTACCAGACACAGTACTGTTGTGTCCTATTCACTGCAAGTGCAAATTAATTGTTACAATATCCTAAATATTGTATTACATCATAAAGGAACTATTTCACACAGTAAAATTACAAAGCAAGAATCTTAATCTCTACACTGTCAGAAGGCTTTCCAGTTACACGAGAAAGAGGGTGGGGGAATTGGAGAAAAAGAAAAAAATAGGAGAATGGTCTGTTTAACTTTTGGCATCCTCCTAGGGTTAGGTTGCAACAACAGGAACAGACTGTAAATACCTACCTACATATTTAAATATAATGACTTTCAAAAGCCCAACTTGCCTCTAAGTATTGACATATTTTTTTAAAAACTTTAAATGACTATCATTTAGAAGTAAGATGCAGGATAAAAAAAAACAGCCAGGCAAGTGCTTTAGGCACTGAGGTACACAGTATAAAAAGAAGGCTTAGAAACCTCTTGATTCTAATCCTCTAACACCCAAAATAATTTTCTTGACAGCTTGCTGAAAATTCTGAAAACAAGAATGCTTCTCTGTTACCCAGAACTGTTTTTACTTATCAGTCATATAAAAATAGCACGCTTTTACAGAAATTAACATAGATTACATATCTGTATGGAATACTCCTGACTTCCAGACCATGCAAAAGACAATTTTTGAAGAGTAACTAAACCTGTTCATATATAAACAATAACAAATAATATTATGCCCAGGTGGAGTCCTGAATGCATTACATCAAACGAACTGCTTTCTTTTAAAGAAAGGAAACATCCCTTCTTCAGAAATGGGTTTAATGAAAGAACTGGTACAACCCACAAATCTTTTTAGCCTTCATGAAAAGCAACTGATGGTCTGTTTCCATAGGCATTATTTTTGTAACAAACATTAAATTGGGGGCATATGTACTAATTTATAGGTATGCATAACTGTTTCCATCCTCTCAAATACACAGAGACTGTTGATGCACCTGTTGACACAAATAAGACTCCAGCAATGCAATACCAGGTTATTAGCTATCGAAGTTTGTAAGAATCAAAAACTCTAGGCTGCTACATGACTATTTTTCAGCTCTTTTAATGCTAATAAATCTACAAAGGCAGGTTTACAACTAACTAATCCTTTGATCTCCCGACTTCTGTCCCAACAGCCAGACACTAACATAATTTTGACATCCAAACGAGTAATTTTGAAGTATAGTTAGTAACAACCAAGGGTTTCTGAAGCTTCTTTACAAATGCACTTCTTTCAGGATGTTTACTTCACTACACAGGTTATCAGGAATGATTTGTGAAGAATAGTTGGCAAGGCACTTCCATAAATAAGGGTTAACTTTACAGCCTCGTGATTAGAGGAGACGTGTGAACGAGGTGCAGAAAAGTCAGTTAGAGGCCCAAAAGCTTGCAGTGGTATTGATGAAATTAAAGCAAATTTGCAAGAAGTACTTATTTATGCTGACACTTGGCAGAAAGACTAGACAAGTGATGCAGAGTGAGAAAGCACGTATTTCATTAGCATTGTATGTGTGCACCTGTACTGCCCGCACATGTGGAGTGCTTTTCAGCATATCCATTTTTTTTCCATGAACTACAACTCAGCTTCTGAAAAGTGCATGAGATGCTAATAACTCAGAAGGAAGTATGCAACCACCATATGAGCGTTTATGTTTTAAGTAATAACTGCATTACACAAAGCCACAGCAAAACATTAGTTCACTGACACCAATTTCTCTGCATTCTTCCAGTCAAATACAGACACATTCTGAACTTGCTATATATTATTATGAAATTGTAAAGGTAAGATGTGGCTTCCAGAAAGGTGTCAGAAAAACAATGTTATGTAAAACTGTGCAAAACCTTCATTGATTTTCATCAGTTTTGCATTGCTGGAAGCAAGGTAGTGAGACAGCAGGGGTATCTAATCAGTAAGGAAAGAAATCTCTGTCATTCCTTCACAGTACAGTTCTCAGGATTTTTGGGGAAGCAAATGGAATCAAAATAAAACTGCAGGAAGTGAAGGGCAGGAAAAAAAAATTAATTGAAATGTGCATTAAAAACCATGGCTTAGAAACTCTGATGGAAGAGACAATATTACTGCCTCTGGTTCTGGGAAGATGAAGCCAAGCAGCACATCAAGAGAACCCTGTTAGGAGTGAACTAGGGTTCCTGGAGGAGACCATGGACAAAGCATAACCATAAGGCCCCCACGCGGATTGCATCATCTAGATACGCTGACCTCTGAGGATCCAATAAGATTTGGAAGAAGGCGTTTACCTCTTGTAACAAAAGGCAAGCTTGCCTAGGTTTTTTAATTCAGCAAAATAAGATTTTGCCCGAATCCTCATGGATGCACAATAAAACTATGTTTCTCCTAGCCCAGTTTCTTTGGCTAGGGAAAAAAGCAATGAAAATGTTTTCCTTAATTGAGAAAAAGATAGTTTATTACATGGCATGGAGATTTCTGCCTCAAGACTGTTTTAAGAAGTGGTTTAATTTCTAGCTTCATATCAAATCAGGATAATTCTTGAGTACGAAAATATGAAATTACTATAAGATAAGCACCAGTGACATCTGTACTCCCCTCACCCCCTTCCCCCAACCTGCAGAACATATTTCCTCAACAATTCCGTAAACAAGCGTGCGCATGTGTACTGATCTTTCTTATACGTAAATCTTTTTCTCCTTAACTATATTTATATTTGCTACTTCAAAGCCTTTTAAGTTGCACAAAAGGCAGGGTGGAAGACCTTTCCGGAAGGGTCCCCGAACAGTCTACACCATAACAAAGATTATCTTAGTTACACTGATCAGATTAGAAATAGACATGGATTTCTCCAAAGATATTAATTTGACATGTAGAGCCTTGTCCAGAAAACAGGTATGAGAAACTTCATACATTTCATCATTTCTCTGATCTTTTAACCCATATTCATACCAACAGTCCCACTACAGAAAATGGGATCAGGGTGCTTAGGAGGGTAAAAAAAACAATTTAAAAATGGTTTACTTGCTTGTATTAGGATTACTCACACAAGAAATGAGTTCCATGATTATAATCATAGCTAGTAATGTTCCTCATGTGCTTGAGAATTTCTGTGATCCAGCCTTGGACAACTGGATGAGCTGGGGATTTCCATAATCTTGTCATAAGAATCTATGCATAAGAGATTAGAAGGTGGTTCAGCTTTGTTCAGTGAGAAGCTATAGTACACTACCCCTGCCCCAGCATCATTCTAGAGAACAAACAAATCACAATACCATAAGACAGCTTTATCCCTTTCTCTTGTCAGATTGGCATTAAGATGGCTATCTTCATAATGCTGTGGAATAATTGCAGAATTAAAGATTAACTTTCTCTTTGCCTTTACAGAATCTTACTTTTCCAACTCATCAGAAGGATGGCACTAGTAGATACAACTCTACATGTGCTACTAGCGGTAAGAAAAACAATTCCAAATTCCTAAATATTAAAGTAGGTTCCCTTTGTTCAGCTTTCTCATTGTATTCCCAGAATTACTTGGCTTCTTTGTTTAGCAAATGTTTCTAAAAAATGTTTTATCAAGTTTTTTTGCCTCCCAAATGGGAAATGCACTGCTAGAGACATGTTGTTACCCTGAAATTAGGAGATCTATTTGGGCAAGCTCCTTTTCTGTGCTTATATATAACTTTTTTTCTTGTAACTGACAAAACTGTAAGAATGTCAAGTTAGCTACTGATAGACACAGTTGTTTTTTTCTTCCTGGTGCTACCACTTTTTATGAAAAGTTCTGCATTACTTTTGCATTTTGACATTATAAACTAGTGTCTAAAAG
Organism: Sagittarius serpentarius; assembly: GCA_034782735.1. NCBI lineage: Eukaryota > Metazoa > Chordata > Aves > Accipitriformes > Sagittariidae > Sagittarius > Sagittarius serpentarius. The sequence goes on along the minus strand of JAVKLA010000007.1, from coordinate 17,417,858 downwards.
CTTCCTCCTTCAGCCACTATCAAACTGAGTGCTGAATGGATCAATAAATATATAATATTAACCTTGAGCACTCATCTTCAAAATTCTTCGCAAAAAGTTTAATTCTTATAATTTCCTTTTTTCAGATGAAGAAGAGTTACAATATGAAAGCTGAATGCTGGGCAGTACAGAACAAAAGCTGGTGTAAGTATGCTACATGTGCAATGATTTACTCTTTTGTATCCTTTGGTCTTTGAGCAGAAATGGACAAACCTAGTTTTGCTGAGTCAATAGCAATCATTTCACCTATGCACACACAGGGAAGATGGGCATATGATATAACTTCCTCTGTATTCTGGCCTGGGACGTTCATGGCCTCCTTAGGCTGCCTCCACATGGGTTCCTGCTATCCAATGTCTCTATTTTTCTTCCATGACTTTCTTAATGACTTGCTTAGGCACTAGTGATTTTCCAGGGCCATCAAAACTGCCAATCACTCTGAAAACTACACAGGAAATTAGACAGTAAGAATATGTTTTTGAATAATCTGATCTTGGATGTCATTCTAGGATATGCAAAGCATTGGTTGACACAAACTTGGAGTTGTTGGTAGTGCTTTGAGAGCATACAGAACATGCATGAGCTATCAAATGACTGGGCAAGGTCAAAGACAGTGCTTACCTCTAAGAAGTGGTAAAATATCTTTCCTGACGAAAATACTGATCAGAAGGTAAAAACGGGCCTAAAAATCCCCAGAAGATTATCGATTAATCAAAATGGATCAACTTACTTAGTGCAGTTCTGAAGGGTTCTTTGTCTGTTGAGATCACTCAGCAGTTTTAGTCACTTGTTTTTAAAAGCCAGGAAGTACAAATACTATCTTTTATGTAATAGCTTAAAACATGTTAGGGAACTCTCCTGAAAGATATGACTGAGAACTAGAAATCTCTCACATCCTGCATGAACAGTTCAACTTCCCGGCTATCTTACTCCATCAGGGTAAATCTGTCTCTCTTGCTAATGTTATTAATGTGCCATACAAAGTAGAAAAGATAGAAGTCAACGAGTGAACACACCACACTATCTTGGTGCAAAGACAGTAGTAAAACAGGATATGAAAGCGTGGAGGAAATTGTTGCTGCTGAGAAAAGTGTGTCTGAAAAAAAAAAATAAATCTAGGTTTTGATATGGTAGAGCATCACCTGCTCCAGCAGATAGTTTCAGATTATAAAGTACCAAGCACCATCAAGCTTTGCTCTTACAACATCACATCTATTTCTGATCTGCCCAGAACAATCTCTTTAAAATATCGTTAACATCAATATGGGGCAGGGGGACGGGGGGAAGTAGCACTTTGTTGGCTTCATAAGCTTTAGCGACTTTGGCAACATCTCAGATTTGTATTCCCTGGAGTCAGAAGAACTCTTGGTATAAACTGCTAAGTTTTTAGATTATAATGTAATTAGTACCTTTACTAATTTTTTTTGGTCTATATGTCTCCATAACCTATGAAGTCCAACAAGTATGCTTCTGTCTAAAACTCAGTTATTTCCTTTTCATAGTTTATTTACAGAAGTCCCAAAGAACAAAGCACATTCTGTGCACTCGCCCGGAGGAACTTAAAAAAAGTATTAAAGCCTGAAGAGATGAGACAGACCTGAAGGGCCCCTTAAGCTGATTTCGTTAGAGCAACCCAAATTACTGTTAACTTCTGCAGTCTAGCGAAAAAA
>JAVKLA010000007.1:17404418-17416049 GCA_034782735.1 Sagittarius serpentarius | reverse complement strand
AAAAAAAAAAAAAAAAAAAAAAAAAAAAACACGAGACTGCTAAACACCAAAGCATTATATAGGCCCTCCAAATTATGTGTGTACATACGGGTTTTGGTTTTTTTTTTTTTTCAATTAAAGAATATCTTTGTAGTTTGTAAATTTACTTCTTATTTTGGAAACTTGCAGAGAAATTATTTTCAAGCAAGCTAAAGCTGGGCCAAACAAAAGCCGATACTTTCTTTCAATCACCTGCTCCACAAGAAAAACACCTCACCGAGCATCACACGAGTCAGCGAAACAATGATTTTATAAGTCAGTGTTTTACGGGTTATTTTTTTAAATATAGGAAAGACTTAGGCCCTCCCTCGACAGTCAGCGTTCCCAGTAGCTCTCATTTTACTTTAAATTAAGGGAGCTGAAAGCTCAGCAGAACTAGATTTAATACCGGCATTGCTCCTTAAAAGGCGGGCAGGGCAGCAGGGCCAGCCCGCTCTTCCCGCCCGGCAGCACACCGGGCCCGGCTTCGCGCCAGCACCGACCCCGACCCCGCCGCGGAGGAGGGGGGCGGCGGGAGGCCGCTGAGGCGGAGGGGAGGGATGCGGGAGAAGCGGCTCTGCCCCACCGCCGCGACACCCACCCGAACAGAAGTTGCCTCTACCGACATCAAACGGGTCCAACGCGAGGGGGGTAAAAAAAAAAAAAAATAAACTAACCACAAACCACACTGCCTTTTCCCCCCAGACCCGGTGGCAGAAAGAAGGGAGCACCCCGGCGTCAGGCTGAGGTTCTACCTGCGCGCCCCCCCGCCCCCGGGCAACCTTTCCGTCCCTCCCGACACGCTCTCAAGCGCCGAGCGGTTACTGACTTCGCCCCTCGCCGGCGGCCGCCCTCCCGCCCTCCCTTCCTGCCCCCCTGCCCGCCGGCGGCGATGGCGGCGGCGGCGGCGGCTCCGCTAACGGCGGCGGCAACGGGGCGGGGAAAGGGCGGCCGGGCAGGTACCCGTCACGCCTTGCCACGGCCCAGCTGCGGAAAGCAGACCCACACGAAGCCCGTTTACCGTCTGGGGGAAAAGGAAAGCGCCGTTGCTACGGTAGTCACCTCAGGTTTGTCGCTGCCGCCCTTCGCAAAGTTGAAGGGTGGGCTCCTGCCGCGCCCCCCCCCCCCCCGGGCGTGGTCCGGCCCGCCGGGAGAAGGACCCCGGTCTCGCCGGGCCCTGGCCCTCACCCAGGCGGCGCAAAAGCTGTGCTCATCTGGGGCTACGCTAGAAAAGGGACACCCCGGCAAACAGGGGTCAAGTACGTTTCCCTTGTGTTTGAATTCGAACTTTCAAACGGAAGGGAAGCGAACTGTCTAGTTCCTCACCACTGGAAAACAGTTTTCCTTTTTTCTTTCCAGTGGCTTGCATATTCAGTCCAGTAACAGGCTGATCCCCACTGAGGATGCACAGCTGCTTACATCCAAGAAGCACTTCAGAAATGCTGCGTGAGTGTCTTTTCACCAGAGATGGGAAAAGAAAGAAAAAACCAAAGGTCTGTAACATCAGCCATAGAGGAATGGTGCAAAAATTTTAGCCCTTGGACACCGTTTTAGGTCTTTTCTGTTCCTGTAGAAGATGTAACTTCTGTGTGTCGTCTCGCTTGACAGTTATGGGAATTTATTAATCGCAAGCCAGATAACCCATTTCATTTTCCCTTCTTTGGTTACCAAACCCACAGCCAGACAAGAGACAGCGGTAAGTTTCTCTGGCCAGGTTTACTGGCGATCAATCTGCACTGTTACTGTAGCTTGCCTGGTTGTAATGCTCAGCAGGGAGCATGTGTTCCTACATGCTTTCTGAAATATTAATACACAAAATTGTACTGAGGTTTCTGATAGCAGCAGATTGGCTTCTCTGCGGTTTTCTGATTAGAGGTGTATTGGTGATTCCGAGAAGCCAGTGGCGCCGAAACGGGTTAAACCTAATAAGGTTTTGAAAGCTGATAGCATAATTTAAGAGGGCTCAGAGTCACAAAGCTACAGACCTGGCTGACCCCAGCAAATTACAGTGTTTGTTAATGTTCTGTTATAGACATCTTCTAGTCAACCAAAAGCAGATATATTAAGTGAAAAATTGACTTGTGGTTCACAAAGATAGGCTAGCCTTTCTGCCTTGTTTTTGACAGTTGGTCGACTTAGATGTAAAGGAGGGGCATCATGGCTTCTGTTTTTACCAGGGCTCTTGGGAATGTAACCTTCAAAAACATTAACTTCAGCTTCCAACTAAAGAAACATAATTGCCTTAAAATCTTTATCATCATAATCTTACACAATATGTGCCCCTTGGGAAATCTAAAAACAATTTAAGGAATGGAAGGCATGGGAAAAATCCTTTTACTTTGAGCGTGATAATTATAGTCATATAAGCTTTAGAATCAGGGCAACTGGAATATAGAGTGATTAAAAAAAGCACTAAAATTTATATTGTGCTTTCAGGACCAATGTTAATTAAATGAAGTGGTGGCCAGCTCACGGTGTTTTAAGCTGAATCTTCTTACTAAATGTTTAATGACAATAAGATGGCTTAGGAACATTTCTTGCAGTCTTTCGAGGAGGGTTTTACTGAAATTCTGTTTCCAATCAGGACAAGCTGACAGCTTTAAGAATCCAGTAACTGAACAGGGAAAAGGGATTTTCATCGTTACTAAGTCTAAATTAATGCAAACAATGAACAGAGGTAACAGTCTCATGACTCCTCTTATAATCTTGTTATGCTCTGAAGAAGGCATCTGAATTCCCATGCCTCCCCTGTTCAGTAATGAAAACACTTTCCTAGGCATAGGCCAACACGAACGGGAACAGCAGTCAGCAGATGAAAAGACTGGGCAAAATAGGAATAAAGGTGCAAGATGTCAGTGGTGCAGACCTCAGGTTACGCGTTAGCTGACATTCTTGAGACAAACTATAAGGCCTCTTCTACTCAAAGACTATAGCATCAGCTGCACCATTTATTCACTGTTTGCTGAAGCTCAATTTATAACCTTTATTACAAAACAATAGCCTGAGTCCAGGCAAGGCTGAACACTCCATTTTGGTAGCTTTTCAGGCCAGAGAACCTTGCAGTCCTGATAGGCCTGTCTGAGGAAGCTAATCCCTCACAGCAGAGGCAATATTGTCAGGGAGAAAAGCGGGTACTGGCCAAAGTTACTTGCATGCTGCAAGTATGCTGCCTCTGCCCTCCCTCCGGCTGCACAGACTGACTGGAAAGGTCCCAGTATTAGAGAGAGAAAAGAGTTCACAGGAAAGCTGGGGGGGTGGGGGTGGGCAGTGTTCAACACTGTTTTGGGAAATGTGGGGAGCCAGGGGCCACCAGGCTGGACCGCTAATGAGTTTAAAATGTGCACTGTTGCTGTGCGACATGATAATCTCTCAATATGTCTTCCCTCAATATGTTGCTCCAGAGGCAATTGATTCAAATGTAAAATTCTCTTCGTTAAATAACCTTCTGACATGCCCCTTTTAGCAAATGAGAATTTAAGTACAGTAAGCAATGTGAGTAGCCTGTGATGATCACAGAGACAGAATTTGAGTGTAAACTGGGATTAAAATCTGGCAGTTTCCGACTGTCAGTGCTGTCTGTGCAGAGAGCCCACCTGCTTTAAGAAAATGAAAAATACTCTGTTGGGTCTGCAGTCTCCAAAAATAGCATACTTGGTGAGATTTTTACACCCATTTGCTTTAAAGTTTAAGCACTCGCCTGAATTCACTGCATTCATCTTCTATGCCAGTGACTACAGTGTCACTGCTGTCAGTGCTGCCTGAAGGCCCAATGCCTTCAATGATCAAAGTATTTTCTTCTCTGACAGTGCTTCTGGGGACATCATAAAGGTTCCACAATTAGCCTCAGTAGAGAAGCATTCAGTTTAGCTCTTAAAGTGGCCTCTCATTCTTATTCCAAGGTAGATTTCAGGGGACAGTACCTTGGCCCATTGAAGGCAGTATAAACACTCCCGTAGACTTCAGAGACCCGGGAAGTCAATTCTCTTTAATTTTGTTACTACTCTGTATAAAAGTTAAAAAACAAACAAAAGTTTCTAAATAATCCATAATTTATCTCATCAGTATGTGGGAAGGGATCTGCCTCTGCGTTATCTGTGTTTAGAGAGCCCTCTAATTCCAAAAGCTGAGATATAAATGTTGAGAACACATTATTTTCAGAAAAAATAAAGGCTCTAAAAAAACCCAAACATGCTACCAGTGAAAACTGAGCACTGCTAATTAGTGATTGCATAAAGATTTACAGAAAAAATAACCAATTACATGGAAAACCATGGAATCAAACTACTGTTATTAAATCATCCTAATTTTCATATAATGATAAGTTTCAGTAGCAGGTCCACTTCTGAGAATGTAGAAACAGCAGGATAATGCCACAATAAAAGATGAGATACATGTGTTGACACACTATTCAATGACTGACTTCTCACTCCTCCAGGTTGCAAATTGTTGACTGAGCAGTGAGAGTAAAAATCTAATTGCCTTTGTCTTCTTGAAGCCTTAACTCTGCAAAGTATTCTTCCTCCATTTTTTAAAATGTTTTTCTCTCTTCTCATACTACTGATGGATAAATTAAGACTGCCCTGTTGGTGATGGCAGCTCAGAATTTAGCACCACTTTGAGACAATGCAATACATTTCAGTGACTGTCAAATGAAGTATAAAACCTTAAATCAAATTAAAGAGAAGTTGCGTGGTTAAAGCTGTAAAAGCTTATTTTGTGGGAAATAAATTTAGAGGTTTTTATATAAACCAGTTGGTTTTATCTATTCCTGCTTAAAAATATGCACTGTCAGTGTATGACTATAGATTTTTACTCCCAATTCATAACCACAAGGGACTCTACAGATCTAGTACTGAGAGCTATAATAATGGCAGCTCCAGTGACAAAAAAAAACCAACAACAAATGGCTAGGCTATTTCCCAAGAACTTTAAGGGAGTATGATAAGACAAGTCCCATGCCATTCCTCTTAAGGCTTAGTATAGGATTACATCAGGCTTTCTTTTTTTCTTTTTATCTTCATAAAAAATGACAGCCTAACAGGGAAATTATGAATCAATGATACCTAGAAAGATAACGTAAGTGAATTAACACTTCAAGGAGAGGATAACCTGGTGGAGTAACCCTCAATTCCAGAATGCCTGAATGACACCTGTGTAATCTGCACAAATTAGACTGTACTGCCTTCAGATGTAATTCCTGTCTCATGATAAAGTTTTCACTTGAGAGACACCTAAGTTCAATAACTTCATGTATTTTTACATGAAGTAGACATTATGTGAATAGCTAAGGTATCATTCAAACAAGGATTAGGTATCAAGACAACTCTTACTGGTTACACAGCCAAGCTAACGCTGGTAATCTTTGCTTGACAAGTCTTGAATTCTTTTAAGTAAAATGGAATAGCTTCAGAAAAAATAAAGGAAGGCTGCTTCCCTCTGTGCTATAGCTCAGCATAATTAGGATTCTCTGGACAGATGGGATAAACAGGATTAAGAGGTATTGGGCAGAGGAATGATGTGAATCCAGCTCTTGTATTTGGAGATGGTTTCAGCATTAAGATACTATATGAAAAGCACCACCACTCAGTGACGAGTGGATAGCTGTTGTAGTTATGGTCCGTGAACCTGTGATGAACTGAGATCTTCAGATCACATCATCTAATTATTTCTGCTAAAAAAATATAATATTGCAAGGTCTGGCAGCAATGTTGAAGGGTTTCCAGGAAGCAGAATATTGTGGCTACCTGCACGCATCCCCACAGTGGCTGAATATGTCTCTTTTAAAATAGGAGTTTAAAGCACTTTCTCATAACTTTTGAAGGTGCCTGTCTGCCATGGAAAAAAGGGAAAAATTAGATTAGGAACAGAAGATTTCCTTAGGCATCTTTCTAAGAGAATAGACACATCTTGTTTAAGGTGAACCGGTAATGTATTTTATTTTCATGGGGGAAAGAAGAGAAAGAAAATAGATTTGTTGAGTGAAGTTTACCATTTTCTTCACAAAGACAAGCATGACTATATTGGCATTTCTTTGGTTTTCAAGAAGTACAAAATTTTCATAAACCATAGAAATGATTAGAAAATATTTAGCAAAACCTTTTTTATCATTCCTTTTTTCTTCATCCCTCTATGGCTGAACTTTACAAAGAGCATGGCTGTTTCTTCTACTGCAACAGGAGCTCCTATCAACACGGTTAGTTTAGTCAAAGAAAAAAGAAATGGAAATGCATATAGTTCAATAAAAAACAAAGACTTGCACATGCAGCAGATACTCCCTAAATGGGCTGCAAAGGAAAGTAGGCTGTGAATCTTAATCTGTAAGTATAAACAGCTTTAGAAAGGTTCACTAAAGGGTATGCTTGTATAGCAAATGACAGTGGGATGATAATAATAGGATCTCTCCTGTTCCCAGAAAGAGCTGTAATGAACTGATTGGAATTTCACTTTTGAGATCACCTCTGGTCTCAGTTGTCTTCCTTAGTATGCATATTATTTGATAACTACTGGGATGCTAGTGACAATATCCCATCAGCACTGCAAAATTCCCAGTGCAATCTCTGCTTGATGTCTGAAAATATGTGTGCATTCATTGACAGGGAAAAATATTTTAAAGCATACTAGATTTATATAGCACCCTTTAACATAAAGGATTTCGGTAAGATTCAGAAACTACATGCCTTTAGCAGACTTAAAATATAAATCACCACTGGGATGGTTTGTAACAGCTCAGGAGCAGGCAAAACACTAGCCAACAGCTTGCTTGGTCATATATGAGAGTAGTAGTAGCAGTTTATTTAGATGAAATATTCTGTACAAAATTTTTACAGATTTTTTACTGCACTTCCACAAAAAGTGAAGTAAAAGTTTTCCTATCTGTGATAAAGAAACAAGTTTATTATTTCTTCCAGTAAGAACTCTGAAGTTATTTATATGGTATTCAATTAATTTACCTTTGAAGGATGAAAGCGACAGTCAGGTTTGTCTGAATGAGGATCCAGAGTTCCAGAAAGTCTGGAGATAAGATGTAGTGTTCAGTTCTATGGATGCAATTCCACTGTATTAAATTAACCTCTCTCAGTATTCATACTAATGTAAGAACAATGTCAGTATCATTCTTAAAATCTTATCAATCCCAGTTCTTTCAAGCTAGCTGTTTATTTCTCTGATGACTCTTGTTCCTGCTGTCTTTATTGTCAGCTACAAAGACGTCACCATCTTCAGTTCCGTGGAGTAGTACCAAAATTGTAAATGATCTTGTTAAGGATCCTATATCCTAATTCAAAAAGCAGCTGTATGTAATAGAACTGTCCAATATTGATCAACTTTTTAGTTAGCATTATATTACTGATACTATTACTACAGATACTAATTGAATGCTAAATAGTAAGATCTGTGAGTTAAAAAGTTCAGAAATTCAAAGTTAACACTAGAATAGCACTTTTAAATAGACATCAAATACTGAAAAAAAGGAAAATAAAAGTAGTATTCTGGATCAAAGGACTAAATTTAAGTATCCTTTAGATACTGCAATGAATTACGTTCATCATTAGAATTAAGGTCACACTTAGCTGTTTTGCTACATTAGACTCAAATCTTTTGGTGTTTATGTGTGTCTTTGCCTGTCCCTCAGCTAAAGCCAGAAAATAACCCTATTTCTTTATAAAGAGCATTTTAAGCAATCTTTGTCCTAGCATTTAGGCACAATAATGCACAGCTTTAAAAGCATATAATTATACTACTTTTGTGGAATTACCTAGTTAGCAATGAATTTAACTTTTTTTTTTTTTTTTAATTTAGAAACTTCACCATAGAATTGTATATTACAAGTGAAAAAATGAAAATTTTAGAGGCATAAAAAGATCAGTCATCCTCTACTGATGTGCAAAATGTATGGTTTGAAATACTTATTTTAGAATCCAGCACTGCGCTTCTCCTTTGCTGTAAACCAAAGCCAGCATTATAACCAGACATGGTTCAATAAATTACCTTTAATGTTGTTACTCAAATTTGCTAAGTCCAGATCACCAAAATGGATATAGTAAAATTTGTATATAGGCTTGATCAGAAGCTGGTGAAACCACTGACAAACGTGAAAAAAGGTCTGCAGAAAGCACAGATTGGCCACAAATATTTAACTCATAGAAACCACAGATGATAAAGAGAAATACTTCCTAGTAGTGGCAGATGGTAAAATGAGGGACAGCGGCCACAAGTTTTGGCTTGGAACATTTAGGCTGGGTATTAGGAAAACCTTCTTTACTAGGAGAGTGATACAGCCCCCCCAAAAAAGCTGTGGAGACCACATTGCCCCAAAGAGTTGTGGGCTTCCTATCCCTGGAGTTTTCCAAGACTGAGCTAGACAAAGCTACAGCTGTCCCTTCCGACACCTCTGTCCTTCTCTGAAATCTACACAGGACTGAACATCCTAAGATTTCTGCTGTAGTGGACCACATCCTTCCTGTGATCCTAACACATGTAGCTCTGCTTATTAAATGGCCAACCCTTTCTGATGGCCGGGACTGTAGGAGGAACTCATGCCCCCAAGCAATTCCTCAGATGACTGGTTCCAGCAGAGGACAGAGACGAGGAGGAAAAGAAGCAAGTCTAGCTACTGTGGTGGTGAGTGGAGGTCTAAAAGGTACAGCGTTCACTTCTTTCTGCCACCTTGCCAAGAGTTATTTCACAGAGCTGAAGCCAAGCAACCAGCCAGCCTGCTTTCTCCTCTGGATGATGACAGGATGACGTAGGACCTTGCCACTTTCAAAATCACACATTACCAATTTCCCAGCAGGTAATCCACTGCATCCTCCTGAGGAACATTTACACTCTACTTGTAGGTAACAGACATTTACACAGATCTGAAGAAGAGCAAAAATAACTCTTGTTACAGTTCAGATAAACAAAAGTGCTATTGACAAGCAGCTACTAACAGGTGATGGTGACTGCACAGCACAGTGGGCTCTTTGATAATTAATACACTATGTTTTCCTTTCTACATGATACACTTTGAAAGCAAATGAATGTGAGTGAGTGATAAATTTAGTATTTTTAATGGACTGTGGTGTTAAGAGATAACTGAGAGTCACTGATGGGTGAGACTGAAGTTATGGAGTAGTTGTATGCTAATACATACAGCACAATATAATAGCTAAATCACCAACTTCATAATGAGTCAAGGACTCTGAAGTGAGGGTCAGACTCTGAATAGATAGAACAGGCATAGCAAGAACAACCTTAATCCTTAAACTTTGTCTGTGAAGTGTTGCCCAGCACTAAGGCTCTGGGCCTTCTTACAGGAGATGAATTTTAAAGTAAAGAAATTTCTCTTGTTGCCAAGAAAACTGAAAATAATGTTGCAAAATCAGTAAGGCTGGATTAAGGAAATAAAAAAGAATACAATTGGTTTGCTTACTAGTTACCAGGAAGAAAAAAGTTTCTCTTGCCCAGTTTATGTTAACATAGTAAGAGCCTGCCAAAACCTTCAGATGAAAAGCAGAAATCCTGGATATACAATTCTATGATACACATTATAGATTTGCCCACACTATTAATTTTGTTGCCAGCTATTCACATCTCTGCATTTTACATCTCCCAGCTTCTGCCAATCCACAAAGAACTTTTTTTAAAAGGGCTGGATTGCAGACTCTTATTAAATAGTGTTGTAGATTTAAGCTCAGTAGTTTAGACAGATGAAAAATCTGACTCTCACAGCCAAAACAAAGCAAGGGAATATTTTAGCCCTTTACAGAAAGCATTAAACCATTTTACTAAAATCAATACTAGAGGATACAATACCAAGTTTTTGTTTTTATATCTCTTCCCTCCCCCATTCCCTTGAGAGTACTATACTGAATAGTTCACTATCTTTCTGGATACTGTAATAGTAAGTAATATGTCAAAGCGATATTTTCAAGCACAGTAATGCTGTGATTTTATATCAGACCACAGGTTTCAGAATAATCAATGTATATTTATAATGACTTAATTACAGTGATGAGGTATGTCTCTGCTGCCATGAGGAAAACTGAAAGGAAGAATATAGTTTCAATTATATATAGTGTAACGCAAGCTGAGTGCAGTTGTGCGAAGTTTGCTATTAGCAAAACCCATTTTACCTCAGTGAAAATAGCTTTTTCAGTAAGAGACTCTGGAGACATACCATGCATTACAACAGGCTTAGGAACTGAACTTGTTGAAGGCATCATCTCACCTGAAGCAGCCATCAAGGCTTTAACTAACTGTGATGTGGTTGAAACACTCACTTGGAACATCAGGAAAACCTGGTTCAAATCTTTGTGATACACTGCTACAACATGAACCTCATGCTTTGCTTTGAAGTTATAGCAGACGTAAAAAAAAGTGATAGCAAAGTTCTCATCTTAGAGTGTAATATTGATACCCCTTCTGAAACTCTTTACAGATGCTTTCTGAACTAGAAAACAAAAAGTCATGTGAAAAATAGCTGTTTGTTTCTTAATTTATTAACAACACACCACAACAAGAGAGACAATAGTTAAATGAATTTCTCTTGTTTACTCAGGTGATTGTAACTTTGAGGTCCACAGCTTTTATCTGTGACAACCTGAAGCTGAAGGTAGCAAAGGAAGCGTGCAGGAAAGATGTTTTGTACGGATGCAGTTATCGGTATCACTCAGCTGCCTTAAGCTATTTAGAACTGAATGGAACTGATGAGTTAAAAAAAAAGGCATGTATTTTATTCTTAATGGTAGTCCTGTAAGAAAGGAGCTCCAAAGATTTCTCACTATTCCAATGTGTGACTTTTGGTTGCTATACAGTTCAGTGTTAGGAAGTTTAGCTTATCCACAATGCGAATTAGAGGTCTGTAGAAAGAATCCTTTAAGACAGAAAAGAAAAAAGAAAGGATCATGATGCTTTCCATGGCACTTGAGCAATTAGTCCATGGTTAGTCTATGACACAGGCAGCAGTTCCGGACTGTGAGCTGTCACCTTCTGCACAAGGCTGTCAACCATTCATCTCCTCCCAGATACCACTTCCTTTGTGCAGACAGAGTACTCAAATAACCCTGTGCTCCATTAACAGTGGCAAAAACACTGCCTTGCAATATGGGTGTATTGGTTTGCACAGCAAGGTTTTAGTAGCCAGGGGCTACAGGGGTGGCTTCTGTGAGAAGCTGCTAGAAGCTTCCCCTGTGTTCGACAGAGCCAATGCCAGCCAGCTCCAAGATGGACCCACTGCTGGCCAAGGCTGAGCCCATCAGTGACAGTGGTAGCGCCTCTGGGATAATAGATTTAAGAAGGGGCAGGGGGAACCTGCGCAACTACAGCCGACGAGAGGAGTGAGAACATGTGAGAGAAACAACCCTGCAGACACCCAAGGTCAGTGAAGAACGAGGGGGAGGACGTGCTCCAGGCGCCGGAGCAGAGATTCCCCTGCAACCTGTGGGGCAGACCCCGGTGAGGCAGGCTGTGCCCCTGCAGCCCAGGGAGGCCCACGCCGGAGCAGATGCCCACCAGCAGCCCGGGGAGGACCCCACGCCGGAGCAGGGGGGTGCCTGAAGGAGGCTGTGACCCTGTGGGAAGCCCGCGCCGGAGCAGGCTCCTGGCAGGACCTGTGGCCCCGTGGAGAGAGGA
>JAVKLA010000007.1:17376441-17402415 GCA_034782735.1 Sagittarius serpentarius | reverse complement strand
ATACTGAACTGAAAACACAGCGCTGTACCAGCTGCTAGGAAGACAATTAACTCTATCCCAGCCGAAACCAGGACATTTTCCTACCTCAATATCACCAACCTTGAATTCTCATCAACCATTGTTTAAAATATATGAAAATTTCATGCTTTAATGTATCTACTTACTGTGCAGTGAAGTAACCAAACAACGGTCCTGCTTGCTTTCAAATTTGCAGTAGCTTATTATCACTTCTCTGTTGAGGATGGTGAAAGTTCTTGGAATATTTAGTCCAATAGCTGTTAATGCTAGCCTGAAGCTTTGAAAACTCGGGTAATTCTGTGCTTTACTGGAGGCTTGCTGTGGTTTGTTTTTTTATTATTTGGGAGAGAAAAAAAAAAAAAAGAAAAGACTAGCACGTGAATCTAAGCTTGTTTGATACTTGATATACTTAAAGCTTCAGAAATGTACTGGGAAAAATTGTATGGTAGGCATAATATTATATACAGATTTGAAATGTGTGCTTTAGGATTAATTTTCTTTCCTCCAAGGATTTGTGTCACTTCTCTATTTAGGGTACAGTATGTTCTTGAAAAGAAGACAAATGTTTGGTCCAATAGTTATAGTGCTAGCCTGAAGCTTTGAAATCTCAGATAATTCCGCGCTTTGCTGTAGACTTACTGTATAACCTTGGAGAAGTCACTTTGTCTGTCTATTGCAATTCTGCATCTGTAAAATGAAAATAATAGCAGTATTTCTCTTATCAGTGGGGTGTTGTAAGGGGTGCAGTTTTGACAGGGATGAAAACTGCATCAGTGACATTAAGTACCTTTGGAATGATAGATCATTTTTAATTAGCAAAGACATTTTAGACATACACTGAAAAAGGAGGGTGACTTTATCATTGCTGAATTTGTCAGCCTTGAATGGAGGCAGCACAAGTCCAGCTAACCGTGTGGCACCTGAAAAATGAAAAGAGCAATGTGATTCATGGAAGCCCCAGAATGATGCATGCATATTGACATGTAATGCAAATCAGTAAGGCAATAAATACTGATGTTACACAAAGAGCATCAGAACAAACAAATGTAGCTTCAGTATTACGGAACCTTATCATAACTTTCTTTTCTCATGTTAATGCATTTTGCACGCAGCAGAAATTATACTTCCGAGAAGAGCCACTTTTCTGTGTTCTCTAAAGATTATTCCTTTACTCAGTGTTGAATCATGCATATCCCTTCCTGAAATCATTTTAATCTCCCCTCTCAAACTCAGCTGCATTGAAATGTGTATTCTGTATGAATGCTGCTTTGGTGCAGCAATTACTCCATTTTGATTAGAGATGTGCTTATGAGATCTCCACAAACTAAAGTCCATTTTAAATAGAATTCACTTTTGATACGGACCTGTCTCTTCCTATGAGACAAGTCTCCTGAGATTTCTGACACCTTTTACCACCGGTGAGCTAGATATAGAGAATGGCTTTTTTCATTCTAGATCTAACTGAAGGGGGGCAAGAGAGAAAAAGAATGTTCCAAAACTTTATAATCTACTAAAAAATAAAGGTCAGAGAGTAAAGATGTATTCTGGCACTTTCTCCTCATGAACATGATCATGAATGATGAATATGAATTCTGTGCTGTGAGAAATACGAAGTAAAGATAGTATACAAGCATTTAAAGACCCTGTTGAACAAAACATCCTACAGTTAAGTAACGAAAAGAACTGGTTCAAGCAACATGCAGAAAGTAGAGGGAAGTCTCTTCTCCCTGCCAAAATTTTCCAGATGATCAAGTTCATTTTTCTGGCACTGCAGCAAGGTTCCTTTTGTGCATATAATCATCTGAACGGCATAGAACAATACGATTTGGTTCAGTCTTTCTTTCCTTCTCATATTTTTTGGTCAGAAATGAGAAGCATGAGATTTAGAATATAAAATAAAACGTAAGGGAATCCTGCTCCTTAGAAAAAGAGCCAAAAAGAGACAGAGAGTGAATAATAAGCAAGTTATGAAAGGATAATGTGAAGATTTTTACTGCTTATATGCTTCTTTAAATGATCTCTGTCTGTTGCAAAAAAAAAAGGGGGGGGGAGACAATCTACTTCACATCAGGAAGGAATGATATAAACAAGAAACAGAAACAGGTGTGCTATTTTGTTTTTACATATCCTTTCTCTCTTTTGCTGATACCATCAGGTAGTGTCTAACAAGCTGATAAATCTGAAAGAAATTGATAAAGCAAAAGAAATCACTGGATTAGAATTACATAAATGAAGCATAATGTTATTTTCATATGTTCTTGCAAAGAAAATGTGATTTTACTGTGGTGCTTGCTGCGATGAGTGACCTTTCTCTACTGTCCAGTCATAAAGCATTTGATAGACAGGTTTCATTTGCAGGAATGTTCTCACAGAGGCAGAGCTGAGCATACTTGCTAAAAAAGACTTGTTGAATGGTTCATGTTGCAGATCTCTCTGTCATAATTTAAAATTTTTCCAAAACAAATTCTCAAAAAATATGTTAGTGAATAAATGCAAAGTAGAAAATAACCTCTTTTGTTTAGAATGAAAATAGTAAGATGAGTTATCTAAAAAAATACTATAAAGCATATACAGGGATAGACAAGTTTCCCATATGATTAACATTTCTCCATACAAACAGTATCTCAAACAAAAATCAATTACAAACAAATGCACATGAAAAATCAAAACCAATTCACAAATAATTTGCAAGCAGTCAAAAAGACTAAATTCATGGAATAAACTGATCACTAGTAATAGCCTATCTCTAATTTGGAATGACACCAGCTGTCAGCAATTTGCTGAAAATTTAGATTTTGGTGTGGAACTCTTTTCACTTCATCCATCACAGTCTGACATGAGAGGGTTGGAAGATAAAGGGACAAAAAGTAAATAAATTCTGCTTGTTGCCCAAGGCAAGATTTAGTTTGTTACCCAGCTTGTTGCAGTATGCTTCACTTTTAATGAACTTTTTAATGAAATCCACTTATTTGACTATTTTTTTTATTCTGTGAAACAACAAAAACATGTTTGTATGCCTCTCAGTTCAAGAAACACTGTATGAATGAAATGTGAAGAATAAGACTGCCATGTTTGTTGAGATCTTGCAATATATTGTTAATTTAGATGTTGAGGTGGCTATCGACATGCTTGACTCTGATCTCCATCAAGACTAAATGAAGAAACAATTAGTATTCTCTTGATTATCAGTAAATGAAACCAAAGAAACTGTTGTCCAAAGACTAAACAAAAAGAAAAAAAAAAAAGAAAAAAAGACCAGGATTGATTTAGTTGCCATTGTGTGAAAGAGTCAAAAGGCAACACAGACCACAAGCAGAAAAACGTGAAACCTCAGAAACCGTATGCGCTGTGACGCGGGGAGGGTAACAAAAGGAGAGGGAGGTTTCCGAGAAATCTCCACCTCCTGTAAATAACCCAATCAATCAACTGTGTCTGACTGCTCAGGTAAGATTAGATAAGAGAATTTCGGAGAGTATTTTCCCAAGTAAACCTTGAAGTTGGGGAAGGAGGGAGTCCCCAGCCTTCGCAACCCTGCTTCCATTTGCCCAGTCGTCCTGACGGTGGCACTCTTCACTCTGAGATCCGCTCCCTCACTCACACCTGCCTCGTAAAGAACAATAAATAGGATTGATTTAACGCTCAGAAATGGGTAATTTAAAGAACAGCTTCCACCATTTTTTACATGCCTGGCTCAAAAAAACCAGCTGTATAAATGTGCTGTTTTAAAAACACAATGAATTTTAATAATGACAGAGCAAAATCATGTCATTCCAATCTCAAACATTCTCTAGTCTAAAAGGACCTCTCTTCACTTTCTCTACATTTTTCTCCTCCCACTGTGAATGGCTTAGAGAACTATTTTTCCTACTCAGTGCTTTTCTTTTATTTTTTCACTCTCCTTTTCATCAAGCTAAAATGTTTCTGCAATATTCATGAATTCAGCAGCAGCCCAGGAGTGGGTGTAGGGTGTTGTTTTGCTACTGTTTCTCCTGCTGGGCCCCCTGCTCAACTAGAGAGTATAATCACATTTTAGAATTTAAGGGGCTTTAAGTTGGGGGTGTGTGTGGAGGGGGGGTTGTTGTTGTTGGAAGGTTTTTGTGTGGGTTTTTTTGGTGGGTGGAACATGCTGGTTGTGGTGGTGGTGTACTTTACTTTATACCTACGCCTGAAGGAAGAAATGTTCTGAACATGGATCGGGTTTTACTGATTCTTGCATTGCTACGTTAATACCTTCCCATACTAGGTCAAAACTACATCTGATATATGTGGGTCTGGAAGTCAAAAATCTGTGAACAGTTTGAAGGATAGCCCCAAATTGGTGTCAGAAGACTGGAAACTGCATGTTTCTATGTACATGTTTCCATTTACATGGTGGAAATGAGTATGTTGAAATTTACATATATATTGGAATTTCTCAGAGAAATTAATCCCATTCTCGGACAGCAGTTCAGTTCGTTCCTCTACAAACCCCTGTGCAGATCAGCCAAACAATTTGTCTTGTCAAATGATTCAGATTAAACAGATACAACCAGCCCAAGTATGACTAGACATGTATCTTAGCCTGAAATAAAACGGATAGGTTCTTCCCCTTCCCTTCTCTTCCCTTCCCTCTGCTTTTCCTCTATCATAACATTAAAAAAGGGGGGAAAGTAGAGTAGTTTTTAGCCTAATCGACAGCAGTGAGCTAGTGAAAAGATGTCACCTTTATTTGATAGCAGTATTCAACAGCCTCCCTCAGGTTTAAAGAATGGTTGTGCTAGCTGTACAAACAAGGAGAAAGCAAACCTTGGTCTCCAGCAGGCTTATAGTTTTAAAAGGTGCAATAGATGAATAGGTAAGAAATACAGCTACAACGTTGAAGTAAAGAAAGAAAGGGAAGAACTGATATAACTATTAATTATATGTTGTTGGGATTTTTTTCACTTAGAGAGAGGGTAATGGAGAGTTTAATTAGAAAAAAGAAATAAGAAAAGGAAGGCAATTACTGTTACAGCCCATCACTTCCCTCAACATGATTAACAGCTAGAATTTTGTAGGCCTTAGGGCAGAGTTCAGTCTTGAGGAAGTATTTGAAAGAGGTATCATTTTTATAGATCACATCAGGAAAAAAATTCACACTTTTAAGTCATATCCTGCACAGATAATACAGTCAAAGAAAAATGACAGTATTAGAGATATTTATCAGTTGGAACAGTATTACATCTGTGAATACTGTTGCCAGTAAATTTGTTATCTGCAACCTTAGGGAATATAGGATATTTAAGATAAAAACTGGTGAAAGGTAAAGGCAGACGAATTTTAGCCAATGCAAGTAAAGATTGTGTTACATTTTCTAAGATGGACGACTAGCATGGGAACAAAGAAAGCCAATCAAGCAAGATGATTTGAGAAAAAAAAAATCGCTTACAGGATTAAAAATTACAGAGAAGTTAATTTTATGTATACTAAAGGAGGAAAGAACATATGACTGTATCAGAAAGCAGCCACTGAAGTGAGAAAGGTAAAATCCAGTTTGGAAAAAGGAAAGCATGAAGGAGAAATTCAAGACAAAGTGGGTTAGATGTCACAGCTGAGAAGGTAAAAAAGAGAAAAGAGACTGAATGGCCATCTGTGTTTTCTTTAGCATCAGAGAAGGTTCTTAAGTCTCGGGTTAGGGACAGAAAGAACTTGTGCTGATGAAGTCTGAACAGAAACATGAAAACATGAGGTTTAAAGCTGAAGGAAGGCTATGAAGCAGTAACGTATGTTAATCACCGTGAAGCGTTGTGCTCTCCCTATGTGGCAGGACACTGCAGAATAGGTGAAAATCCAGCAAGGATTACTCTTAAGTGTGCGAAAGATAGGAGTGTGTTTGGTTTGGTTTTTTATTTTTTACCTTTTTTTTTTTTTTTTTTTTTTTTTTTTGAGACTGAGGAAGATTACTTACTATCTGTCCTGATGTCATGAAGGTACCTTTGTGGAAGGCATTCACTGTACATCCTCCTAGAAGGGCTGCATGCTGTGTTACTGGAAATAAGTTATCACTGCTTTTAGAGACACAAAATGAGCTGCTAGACTGATTTCTGATGATGCATAATGGGTCTTATACGGCTTCCTAATGAAAGGCAGGGTCCCTTCTTCCACTCACTGGTAGATAGATGGCAAAAGGACAAAAGTAAACTATAGCCCAGTTGTTTTCAGGCTTGGTCTAATGTAGCAAATATATTTTTTAAGTTTTCTTTGCAACACTTTTCATTGCTTTACATGTGCTAAAATAATGGAAGTTAATAACAGTATACATTGTTAATAGTTCCTCATCTACATGTTATTTGAACAAATGATGATTATTTTAGCTGTCCTTGATGTGCCTAAGAACAACACAATGACCTTTAAAACAATTCCTATGCGGTATTCTAAATACAGTTTTAAATAGATGTACAGAGAACAGCCATTTCCTCATATCCAGAAACTAATAACACTGCTGCCATCCTCTGCTTTTCATTTATGTACACTCATCTTACACTCCTGCACATCTCTCCCTGCATCTGCCTATGCATGTTTTTGAAGAATAAAAATGGAAAAGTCTGTCATCAGTATGAAATATTATTTAATTGCCTCAAAGCAGGTAACAAATATGTGTGTGTGGCCAGTTGCAGAAATTGTCTAGGAAGCTGTTAACATACAAGGCAGCTAGAGATTGCTTTCATATTCCCTCGATGGTATCCAGCTGTACTCTTTGCAAAACTCCTATTCTGTTTGCATTTGTGTGTGTGAGTGTGAGTGTATGTACAGCTGCTTAGCAAAGAATGCAGTCTGTTATGTATATATATAAAAGAGCAATCTAATCTTACTTCAGAAGATGTTTCTTCATCTTGCTAAACAAGAATACAATTCACCAGTCTTGGCAGAGCTGTTTCAAGATATCCTAGAATGGCATAACAGAATCGTGAGAAAACATAACCGAGATCTGGAGTCCAGAAGCATATAAAACAGCATGCAGAGTACCTGTCTCTGCTGTGCTCTCCTGAATTTTCTGACTCTCTTATTTGCCTGAGAACTGTAATTTTACGCAGACACACACACAGACACACTCGCTGTCCTCCCTCTGTTTATCTCAGGAGCTGAGAACTATTGATGTGCAGTGCCTTATCATAAGAAAATGATAAAGAATATCTCACTTTTGGCTGAAATATATCCTCATGAAAACTATCCCGCCTTAGTTCAACCTGATCTCTGCAAAAGATTGCCTATGAGAGATTTCTAGTGTCAGTACAACTTAAAGTGCATGCGAAAGTGCAGTTTTGGGGGGGAGAAATGTAATTTTTTTTAATTTTTAGTCTGGGTTCAGTAGCAGATGGAAACAGTGATTGCTGATACATAGTTGCTCACCTTTCCAGTAGATGGTAGTACAGATGTGCTTAAAAGAATATTACATTTGGGACTGAAACAAACAGTATGTAGACATTTTCAAATACAGAATAAGGAGGAATTTTTAGCTGTATCAGTTCTTAAAACCAAGTCATGTGAAACTGCCATTGGGAAAAAATGAACATCAGGACCTTTTTTATTCTAGCCACTGATCTTTAGCAAGCTACTGAAAGTTTTATTTTGAAAGAAAACTTGGTTGAAATGCAAATACTCATAACTGAAAGACAGGGATCTCTATAAACCATTGACACTCCTATTTATGTAGTGTTACATAATCTGAGTGGTGGTGCATGATAGTCCCACAGAATGCAAAAGCCTGTGGCTGTATTAGTCTGTATTATAAGCTGCATATACTCCTTGTTTTTTAACGAGGCTTGACTTAGCTATATTGTTAGAAAGAGAGATAAAAATCCTTTGTGTGTGACCAGCTTTACAGATTTTTCCCTCGCAGATTTGTTACACCGGTATGTGCTGCGTTATCAGCAATAACTAAACATGCATGTGATAACAAACGCAGTTCATTAATGTTCTAAATATAATAAAAAAATATAAGCCATATAAGTTGGAGATATTTCTTAGATTAAGTTTTCTAAGGTTTTAATATTTTTACAGTATTATAACTCTTTAACAAAATGTAACAGAAGAATGACTGAAGGCAAGGAAGAGGAATGGCTTACAATCTATCTGATAACTGAAAGTCAGAATTTATTGAAGCCATCTTAATTATGACATAAATGTAAAAAAACAGGTGTCAAAAAATTGCCAGTTATTTAGCAGATAAATTTCTAAATTTTTCCTGATGGGGAATATTAACACATGGTCTATTAACACCTACAGAATATTTTCCTAAATCACATGTATACATAAGTTCCTTGGGATGTTTTTTTGCCATTATGGTTGCTACTAGTTCATTTCAGAGTTATGTACATGTTACTCGATACACTAAAGCTTGCTTGGAATAAATCTCCGTGAACTTTCTGAACACTGATTACCAGCAACAGCTGATGTTAGTCAATACTGCAGTCATATTACCTTTGAAGCCCTACAGCATTAACATAAAACCCTAATTAAGGATATA
Organism: Sagittarius serpentarius; assembly: GCA_034782735.1. NCBI lineage: Eukaryota > Metazoa > Chordata > Aves > Accipitriformes > Sagittariidae > Sagittarius > Sagittarius serpentarius. The sequence continues at coordinate 17,393,912 of JAVKLA010000007.1, read as the reverse complement.
TTTATATATAAGACTTGCAAGAGAGAGAGGAAGGAGTATAAAAACATTAATTACCTGTTTTATTAGTGTTGTCTGATATATTGTAATGATTGCCACTGAGGAGACTCCTATGCGGCATTTACACCTGAGGGAAAAGCCAGTGATTCATTTTAAATGACACACTCAAAAAATCAAGATTGGTAGCAAGGCAGAAGGGGAGTAATTATGTGGAAGACCATGAATGCTGCTCCCATAATCTGTTTCCAGCAAAAATAGTAGAGATATGGCAATAAGAACAACTACCTTCTGGATGATGTCAAAAGAGAAATTGTCTTGACAAATGAGGGAGATTTTAAATGGGAGTTTTCTCTGACCTACAATAGAAGGAAAGGTTATGCTAATATGTTAAGGCACAGGCCTGTACTAATGGCTGAGCTGTAGACAAGGCAGTATAGCTCAAGACAAGAGTCAGGTTTTGTACTTTCTCCCTGAGTGACTGAGAAACACTCATTATCCTGTCCTAGGTTATCCTATTACAAATGCTCTTAGCTTATTATAAATGTTCTCTGATGTAAATGTTGCAAACAGTGATCTTGGAGAAGAAAGTGTGAAGTTAGCACCTGGCACAAAGAGGACAAACTACTTCTGCTTTAGAATTAAGGACAGCAATTGTCTTGTTTGAGCCACATTCTGTTCTCACGAGCAGTCATCTATCAATCTATGCAACCAGCTATAAATCTATTTTTTCCCCAAAATAAGTATTTTTCTGATTAAAGCCAAATTTGGCCCTGAATTATTCTACATGCACTTTTCCCCGTGAACAGTGAACTGAAAAAATACTAATCTTTTTAAAGCACCTTGAAGCCCATTTCTCTTTTCAGTTAATGAACTCTATAAAGGAGCCTCAGTTGCCTCAGGGAAGCTTGTCAAACCCATCACATGGAGCCTTTATAAAGCCTAAAGGACATGTATCATAATGTATAAAATTTGTCATAGCATATCATTATTACCTTTTGGGAGGCTTGTTACAACAATTATGGATGATTAAGCCATATTTAAAAAAAAGAAAAAGGCAGTTCCGTGACCAATAGAACTAAGGAAACTAAGTTTCCCATGTTTTCGTTCTTTTTTGTTGTTGTTGTCTAGTTTAGTGTGTTAGAAAATGAAATCGCCATTAAAGACTTTCCTGCCATAAAAGTGTTTATGGGAGGCCTCTCCAGGGAGGATTCTTTGGTGTCCAATATTGCATTTATGCATGACTGTGTGCAGTTTCCCTCTGTAGGTTGTCTGTAGCTACAAAACTCGAACCCATGTAATTATTTCTGAGACCTCTACTTTCCACCAAATCTGGTTGCAATGAACCATGCAGAAATTATCAAAAGTTATTGGGGGATGTGGGAGGCACACAGACGGGCACACAGATGCATTTGGAAAGGTACATAATCGCAGTCTGATGACAACTGTGGGGAACGAGGCCGAAAAAGGTACTGACGTTCAACCTTCCCTGTTTTGTTTACCATCCTCAATGTTTCCTCTCTCACTTACTATTGTTTCAGACTGAAAAACAGTGTGAGCATGATTATGTAGAGGAATGCATGCAACTCTCACCTGGCAGAAGGATGGGAAGGACAGTTTGGCCCAAGGGACTAACCCAGAGTCACCACACTACCGCAATGTCAAATACAGGTGTGACTTTTTCTCTCTTCTCCACAAATCTTGTGCAGTGAGTAGTCCCAGTCTCAACAGGAATAGGTAGACTAGCCTTGGGCAGGCTCTGGAAAGATGAGATTTGAAGTCTTTGTCATGAGGAGGGAACAGCACTCTGGTCCTTAACTGCTCAGCTAATGCGTAAAAAGCATATTAGTTTTATATCCTGCAGCCAGCCTTACTCAGTATGCTGACTGTTTTGAATCTCAAACAGAAATGCTTAACTGTCCCTCTGCACTGTAGGTTTCCTTTTGTGTTTTTTGTTGTTATTGGTTTTTAATTGTATCTAAGCCTAAGATAAATTTGATGCCTGTCTACAGTGTGTTTTGGAGCACCAGGCAGCAATCTCTAAACCCATTGTGACCAAACCAATGGCAATAAAGCTCATCAGCTCAGCCATAATAAGCTGAGACAAAGTACTGCACTAATAGAGCTCTGATGCTTTCAAGGCAAACCAGTAGCTATTGCACAGGAATGCACTGCACCGCACCGCACCGTGTGGAAGACATTCACACTAGTTTGTATAACCTTGCATTTCTAGGAGATTTCACAAACATACCTTGCTTGGCACCATCAGTGACAAGAGTGATGACAATAGATATCCCTCTCACTAGCAAAGGAAGACAGGAGTACCGCCATTGCCAGTGGAGACCTTTGTGTCAGTTTGCAGATTCTTGTGCAGTCCGGCTAAACTTTAGCTAACCATCCAAACTGAAACAGATTTCAACTTGCATTTTAAATATTACTTGGAAATTTTTTTTAATGAAATAGAATAAATAAAGAGGCTTGCTAAAATTCTAATCGCTGTCAGTAACCTGATAGCGTACATAAATTTTGCTATATAAGCTTTCAGAGTGAAACTCTGAAGAAGACTAGGTTGTCTAGAAATTATCAGTGTGAAGTAGTTCTGCCTAATAGACACTGCAATTATCTTCTAATATAATTATAGGCCACTTTTTTAACTCTGCCAGGTTTGTTGGGGTTTTTTTGTCTTCAGGAATAACCACACCAGCTAGCAATCACTAATACAATGGAATAGCAAGTATACAAGCCATCTGTCACAAAGACAGTATTTTTTAAAGTGTTTATGCAAAACAAATTGCTGCTCTGCTCCATCTTTTGTACCTTTTTGTAATGAAAACCACTGCCTTAAGTTATTTTCTTAAATCACATCTTTTATTATCCATGTTTTATGCCAAATTTCCTTTTTTGTGATAGCTATTTATCATAGCAAAAGCAAAACAGAAACATACTTCAATGTGGGAGTTTTATTTTTATAGTAGGAGGCTTTAGTGGAGATGGGATTGATACATCAAAGTCTTATCCCATGATAACAGATGTATTTAAATATTTACCTTCATTTTTGTCCTCTACAGTTAATACAATATTTCCCTAACATAAGCTGCTAAATGTATTTTCCTCTTTTTTATTCTTATTAAAATTGTGATTTGAAGATATATTCCTAAAGCTGTGAATAGTTATTAACATTTCTTTAAAGGCTTCAATATTTGAATGGCCAAATTCCAGCTTGAGTAATTACATTCTGCCTACTTAAATTCCCCACACAGTTTCAATTAGATAAGTTATTCTTCTACTCTTTATGTCCTAAAACTGTTCTGCAGCATTGCTGCCACTATTAAAGAGCTGCTGAATTTTGCCCCAGAGGTGACTGAACTGATCCCTATATAGAAAACACAATATATAAAACACACTGAATTTTTGCTAGATCGAATTTGGCAAATGTAAGTTTTATGATGGCTAAGTATTATTTTTGAATGCCCATGTTTATGCTCATTTTAAGAGTTAAGGATAATGAAACCTTTCCCACAGTGTCCTATTAACAGTGCTCTGGAAAGAACAGGAGGATTCATCTTCCATACATGTTCAGAGCATTTCCAGGGACTATCATCAAGACTACTGCCCTTAAATTGTAGGCGCATTGCCGTACGGGTATAGGAATGACCCCACCAAAGAGATAAAAGAACTGTAGGCTAGATTTTATAGGTACTTAGAGTACTTAATGCCTCAGAAAGGAAGCCAATATGAATGTCAGACATACTGTGGGAGGACTCTTCCCCATATGCTTTTGGAAGTCCTGGTAGGGCCTTTAAAAGGAAATACAACCCCAAATATCTTTAAAAGACTTTCCCCATATACTGCAACCTCAGCCTGAAACTATCCAGTTGCACGTAATTTTACTTTACCAAGCAAATCCATTTCTTTCTACTGCAGTTAAACCTGTGAGATTTTTTCCTTGAAGAAACAGGTAAAAAAGGATCTGAAGTAGCAAAGGGCACTACCTGCATCATTTAAGAACAGTTTTAGTGTGGTCCCAGGCTGGCAGTGTGCAATGCATTAAAGATTTTTTTCAGATCCAGTCCTGCATTTCTGCTCTTTACAAGGGACCTGTTCAGATTACAGTGGTTGCTGTAACTTCAAGGTAATCTGACGCTGCTGGGAGGTTGTGTGGGAAATCCCTGTGTAACTGCACATCAATAATTAAGCCAAATTCCAGAACAGGCTTTTGGATTTAGGCCTTTGTAAATGAAATCCCCCCTCTTTCCTTCATTAAAGATTTCTGTAGATAAATCTTCAAATAGGCCTAGGACAGGTAGGCCCCAGGCTTATAAAACTATATATAAACTGAAATTATTTCTGGGGTCAATTAAAAATGCATGTTTAAATATAGAACCTGTGAAAGCTGAAGGAATACTTAAACATTTATAAATTTGAATGCTGCTGTGGCTGAATGGGGCCTCTTCTTGTTTTCCTTCCTCGTGTTTCCTGGAGTTGGTGACATATACTTGGCGAGTATATACCTTAGAACAGGCATTTCTCTATTTCTCTTTTTCGCTATTCAGTCTTGCAGAAGACAACCTGCTCTCTAGGAGAAAGATAAATACTTTTCTTGTCTGCAGTATTTCTTTTTCTTGGGGGGATATAAGGCTTTTCTCTTTTCTTGATGAACTGATGAGGTTTAGGGTATCACCTAAAAGAGATTCTGCACTTTGAGATTTCTGCTTTTCTTTTTTTGCCTGTTTCTTCTGAATTCTGTTTTTTTTCCTAATCTTCAATCTTCATCCACACACTTTCCCTATCTGTGAATCCTCCCTCCATACAGTCCAATCTATTTCCTATATATTCTATTTCAGATAGTGAATCTCTTCTCTTGCTTATCCATCCCCATTCTGTGTCCATTTTGGTTCTTTCTCAGCCCCCAGGCTTTTCCTTGCCACAGCATTAGGCGGAAAATGCTGCCTACCAATCTCTCTGATTATATTGAGCTGCACTTCAGGATACAGACCTGAGCCTGAACATTACTTGCTGCCTTCTGCTTGTGCTGAAGAGCTGAGACAAATGAGGCAACAGTCCTCAACCCTGGGTTGCTGCTAAACTGTTCTTCACAACACCATCTAAAGCACAGATGTTGAGAACGGTTTTGCAGAAAATGTCTGGACTACAGAGCCGTAGTGCAACATAAGAACTTGGAGCAAATCAAACCAAGTAAGGACAGGGCAGTTTATGAATCAGCACAATATTCAACAACAGAACTAGTAGTTTACTAGGACTACCTCAAGTATCCAACGTCAGCATTTTAAATAAAACTCTAACCAAAGCATACCAGGATTCCTCTTAAAAATCAAGGCTGCCAGACTATTTCTGTAGAGTCTCTGTCTCTACTAATAAAACTACTCACGGCTTCTTATCATTTGCACTCACCAGAGGAAGAGCACAGAGAGTGTGAAACGTCCCATGGCGCTGCAGCTGCAAAGACTGACAGCATCAGTCCCGTGTGCCTCATGTTCTGTGTTCCAAGACAAGCTCTGCCGTGGATGTGGGCTATACTTAAAATAGCAGCTCTTTTCAGCATTTGTTAACTAAGTTTTTAATTTCAAAGAAAACATGCTCAAATTTTACAAATTTCCCTGACAAAAAGACACCCAACACCTCATTTCCACAGTGCAGCCGCTGTTGTTAAAAAAAGAACATTTTCTTTGTCCATAAGGAAGAAAACACACTTAGTAAATGTCAGCACTAAAGAATGCTCAGTATTTTTGTGAGCTGTCCCACTGTGTATCACATTTCTTAAAACATTAACAAAGTAACAGTTGTACAGTTTAGCCAGCTGATAAAAACTAATGCTCTCATAGAAAGATCTTATTTTTTAGACAGACTTCCTTACAGATCATATCTGCTCAAGATGAATTTGGAATAGATATTTTCACAAAGCAGGGTATGGAAACTATTCAGATGTTTTTCTTGTCCTCCAAATTTTCACTGTAGTTAAGTTAGTTGTATATAAATATAAACAGTGTCACTGTACTTTCTAATTAGTATAATAACTGCAATAATTGTAAGGCCAGGATTTCAAAGAAAATACCCTCAACATTACAGAAGACTCAAAGAGAAAAACCTGTACTTTTTCATGGATTAAGATAGACACTCAAATGCATTAGTTATTATTGAACACTGAATAATTATATTTGCATTTTGTGTTCAATTTGATTTTTAAAAATGATAATACTTCAGTACATTTACCATATGTTACTTAAGAAGCCATTATCTACAGTTTGAAATGACAGAGAAGACTCTGGATCTCTATGTATAATTTGCCAATGTATTCTTCATTTGTCTAAAAGCCTACAAAAGAAAGCATTTCCAGTTAGAGATTAAAGGGAGAATGGTATTCTCCTCGTGACTGCAAGAAAAAGAAAGGAAGTTGTAATTTTTAAAGAAACTGCTCCAGAATCTGATCTAGTTTATATATTCACTTATATTTTATTTATATGATTCTCCAAATGTGTCAGATATATAAGACTATGCACGTTGTTACTAGTAATGTATTTCCACTATATCCATTGATAAGAAAAGTACAGTATTGCACACAAGCACATCATTGAATGTTAAAAGTACACAAAACTACAAAGTTTAATCTTCTGAGTTTTGGTCACGGTATAGAAGGTTACACCGACTCAGTGCTTGTCAGTGTATTTCCTACATTTAAAATATAATTTGATTTTTAAACTTAGCTTTTTTTATGCACACAAATGTTACCACACTGATAATGAGAAATACGCCATTATTGCTGAAGTATTGTGTCACAAAACAAATACAATTTACATTTGCTTAAGTTAGTGGTTCTAACCTTATGAGGAAGGTTAAGAATGACCATGGTTGAAAGGACCCTAAATATGTCTTGAACAGAGCCCTACCAATGTTAGTCAGGGTGAGGTTGAAATTGTATTCGCAGTTATTCACTGCTGTGTTCCCTGTAGTTTTCTACTGTGTCATAGTCTTTCTGTCACCACTGTAACATAATCAGAACACAGGACTGATTTAACCCTTCTTATTGCCTAGTCAAACATGAACTCCTTGCAGTATATGACATGCAGCAGGGAAGCACATATGATGGAACGTAATAACTGACAAAATGAAATGTTTCCTTTACTTAGACATTTTGGGATTACCATTTTCTAATTAAGATTTATATGTTGGTGTGTGTGTACATGTACACACATATATGTATATGCCACCAGTTCTCCCTCGTAAGTAAGTCTGGGAGTGAATGAAATACAAGGACCTAAGTTTGAAATGCTTCAAAGTTTGAACAGACCTCAGATTTTGATCTTGGTTGTGACTGTTACTGTCACAGAATCAGTGATGGTGAATCTATCGCTTGCAGTTTGCACCTTCAGAAGAACCCTTGCTTATATTCATCAAGCTTCATTCTAGTCTCACTCCCCACACATAAGGCAACTGCTTATTTACCATAAAGAAAAATACTGTAAGATGATTACTGACCTGTATGCTTAGTTATCTGTTTTTGCATTCATGTTATTAACTTACAAGCATAAGAAATATTTTTGGCCTACAAAATGTTGGTCGTTATTTAGGTGGCCAGTATGTATCATGATAGTAAGTCTCCTTTCACTGATTTGTTGTGATCCTCTATGTTACTTATAGACACAGACCTAGATAATCTCTTCTGAATTGACTCCCTTAGTCTGGTGGGGCCCTCAAATCCATATGGGAAGGCTCGAAAGTGATATGATAGGATAAACAGGAAAATGTCATTACAGCAAGAGTCAAGCCTAAGCTATAAATTGGAGCCCTAAGCTTCTTTTAAGTATGGGGGTTCTGGCTGGCAGTTCTCCAGTACTGGACAGTTATGTCCATGTTTACCATTTTGCTTACCATCGTCTCGTAATTAAGTTATATCAATGCCATCTCATGCAAATTGTCTATATGAGAAAGAAGCCATTCAAATGCATTGTGTATCCATATATGAATTTCAAAATCAGTTAAGATAATCACGTCACATTAAATGGCATAAGGTGACAGAAGGTTCAAGTGGGAGGCTTTGGCAGTTTTAGCAGACATCCTTAAATCAACAACATAAATTTTAATATAGTAATTGTATTACACCAAATGGATGTGTTAACAGGATACTGCTTCCAGACTATTTACAGAGAATGCAAGAGAGAAGTAAAATAATATAAACACATTCATATTTTTTCTAACCTCTTTGTTTTCTAAATCTTCTGCAAACAATCCAGCCCAAACAAATCTTTGTTTTTATAATCATCTACTCCATTTCTAAAACCGCTACTGGGTTAGACTTTACAATTAAACCATGATTCTTTATACATGTTTCATAGAAAATATTTTCTCAGACATTGTACAGTGTCTTCTGCAATATATGGCTTTGGCATTGCAAGAAAACGAAAATTTCCAGAATCTTGTTTAAAGCTCATTTCTATTAACGATTCACAGAAAAATACCTGTTAATTTATCTTATGAAGACAGGGGGACCAGCACATTTTCTGACACTGGTGATGTAACAAGACTAAAAATTGACAAGATTTTCCCAGATTCCTTTTCTTTTAGGACTGTGACAACGTGAAGGGAATTAGGGAATTCCCAACTTTTTACACAGCAATACAAGAAATCCCAAGACCACCTGTTCACCTAGTCTTGGTGCTGGTACCATTCCACTAGCCAAAAGCAATGGCTACCAGGGCAAATTCTACAGTACAGTAGAAGCTCACAAGTAAAGCAAAACGGTTGGTGCCAAGAATTGACTGTTGACACCGTCTGTGCTTTGCGGGGGCTGCTTCATACTCACCCTGTGGACTGAGCATTCTTTGATGGCTGAAGTGCAGAAGGCAGGCTCTTGCAGTGTGCATCTTCCAGTTTTGTTTCACCCAAAAGGAGGTGCTTCTCAAGCTCTGAGGCTGCTCCACAATGTGAACCAACATACTCTAAGTAGAGATGGGTCAGGACATTAATTTTGTGTACAAGCATCCCAAAGGAACTGCTCAATGCCTGCATGGCCCACCAATGCTGTTCAGAGATGGCCGATAGTCCACTGGAGTTTTCACCCCGTTGGAACAGCATTTGTTTGTGATGGAGAAAAGAATGCGGAAAAATCTACCAGGGAACACATGAGAATAACTTGGTCCAGGCAGGGTATCTGCTAAACAACACATCACCCACTGGTCTTGATCTTCGGCGGGGTTGTGAACAGTCAGTGAGAACCGCTCAATGTACATTGATTGTCAAACACCTTCTCATCAGTAGTGGCATTTCCTCCAGGCCTGCAGGGGCAGTTCATTGCAAAAGGCTTCCTTTGCCTCTCTCTTTCTCTCTCTACTGACCAGTAAAATCAGATAAAGAAGAAATATTGTGGTCTCTGCGTAACCACTCTTCTGGGGAGGGCAATTCGGTGACTTCTTAAATATGAAATTTACCATCCCAAAGTTACAAAGCCACAATAATATCAAAATTGTTCTAATTTTAATAAGCAATTAAAGACATTTATTATTATGCTAAACCCTCAGATTGGGTGACTACTGCTACAATATATACAAACACAATAAATGTTCAAAATCAATTGTTTACCTTAATGTTAAACCAGATAATCTAAAAGAAAGATAATTGCTATTTAAATCTAGCATCTTTGCAAGTGTCCATTTTAACTATTGTCGCAGGCTACTCAGCTTTACGCTTAGTTTTGTAAGTATATATAGTCTATGTTATACTGAGTTAGTATACAGTGAGACTGAGATCACTATGGAAATTAAGATAACATATTGATAAATGCCAGGATGATATTGTGCTTCAGTAATCCTCATCAGTGCAGCTATGAAAATTAATACTATTTCTGGATTGCACTATTTTCTTCTAACAGTTTAAATGGAAAAAATCTGATCTAGAATTATTTGCAATGGATAAAAGGAGCCCGCATGGTAAAGGACCTGACATATTTGTAAACCAGCAATTATGGCATATACCCAGCAATTTGAAATATTTCTGAATTGTTCAGCACATCCCCAAATTGCTCATGTAATGAAAGCACATGAAAATGTTATTATCATTGTTTCTAGTTGTCTCCATTTCCCACTGGAGACTTTTTTGTCAGCTTAATACATTTTTGGGTTTTTTTTCAGCTCTGGCTTTATTTGGTTTTGGTCCTGGAATGAAAATCAGCTAATGACACCTTTTCTCGGTGTACAGAAGCTTCTGCATGATCTCAAAGCGAGACTGGGATTTGCTGCTTTATTTGTTTATTTCGATTTATTTTAGAGGAGGGAGATCCACAATGCAGCTGTACAGGACAGAGTCATCTATACTGTCTGAAGGCTACTAATAGTCACTTCGTATCTTAAGGATTGATGCATTAATTTTTTTTCCAAATTAAATGAAGAAATGCACTAGAAATGTGAAGAACCTCTTGCCAAAGGCCCAACATACCAACCCATACTATTTTTGAGAGCTGAGAGCAGAAGTGACTCAGGGATTAGGAATGATAGTTGTATCATTTTCTCTCCTGATTTTCAGTCTGAAGCTAGTCAGGTTGGTGACAAATATTAACAGAAGCATTACTTAACAGCTCAGAACAGGATACAAAAGGAGAGTCGCAATCCCCCCACCCCATGCCCCAAATGTTGTTTTATAGATGCTTTGTGCCATGCAGGAAGCGTAGAGGAGCTGTAACCCAACTAAAATAGCTCTCAGATGACTTTCCTGCCTAATCCATAAGTAGTGCAGAGTTGCTTTATTCTCTGCAGTACCACCACCACAGCCAGGGACAAGCAGGGATGGCTGCAGCATCTCCATCATCAGCTGCTGCCAAAACGATGCCTCGGGAACACAGACAGTCTCTTAGAAAATGGAGTGGTTCTCAGGATGCTCTGATTCACAGGGGACCAGGCTGGCATATACTCGAAAGAACTGGGAAATAAGGGAGGTTTACCTCAAAAGCAAATTAGCTAGTACAAAGAATTTTGATGATAGTGCCCAAATGAAAGCTCATAAAGAATTAAAATATGACAACTGTCATAACACCAGAAAACATTGTTATAATATGAGATCATCTTACTAATTTGTCGTGGCATCCCTGAGGATAAGCAGGCATTTCGGTTCTCAGTTTTTCATTTCGTTTGACTGATAGCAACCTGAACATCTAGACTTCAGTGTTTAAAATACAAACCTTGTAGAAGAATGTCAAGCTGTGTGCATACAAATTGGAGACGGATTTGCCAATGCAACATATTGTCTCTGGTACAATTACTCAGTTACCAATAAAACCTCTGCAAACACATGTCCTGCAGTTTAAAAAAGAATATAATAATATATATACTTTGACATCACGGAGTCTAGATAAGCTAAATAAATCATCAACCCACAGTAAAGAAAAGGATTATTCTAACTCCAAACCTAATAATGAAAAGCAGTTTTTAAAGATATTCTTATTAAAGGAGATAAGAAAGTGTGGACAAAATCAGATTATCTGCATCACCAATAATTTCTTCTGGGTATGCACACCCTTCACAGCCCAAAGAGACCTTGTCCATTGTCTGGGTTTTGGCTGGGATAGAGTTAATTGTCTGCCTAGCAGCTGGTACAGCGCTGTGTTTTGGGTTTAGTATGAGAAGGTGGTTGGTAACACCCTGATGTTTTCAGTTGTTGCTCAGCTGTGTTTAGACTCAGTCAAGGGCTTTTGAGCTTCTCCTGCCCAGCCAGCAAGAAGGCTGGAGGGGCACAGGGAAGTTGGGAAGAGGGGAGACAGCCAAGACAGCTGACCCAAACTGGCCAGAGGGGTATTACATACTGTGTGATGACATGCCCAGTACATAAACTCGGGGGAGCTGTCCTGGGAGGGGGATCGCTGCTCGAGAAGTTACTGGGCATCGTTTGGCGAGGGGTGAGCAATTGCATTGCACATCAAACATTGTTTTGTGTATTCCAATCCTTTTATTATTGTTGTCACTTTATTGTTGTTATTAGTGTCACTGTTAGTTTCTTCTTTTCTGTTCTATTAAACTGTTCTTATCTCAACCCATGAGTTTTACCTTCTTTTTTTTTTTTTTTCCGATTCTCTCCCCCATTCCACTGGGTTGGGGGGAAGTGTCTGAGCGGCTGCGTGGTGCTGAGTTTCTGGCTGGGGTTAAACGACGACATCCGTGATTGAGTCTCCTGAGCATTATTGCAGTACAAGCACATGAAGAAAATACAAAGTTACTAGCACAGACTTAATACCAATCTGAACAATTCATATCCATAAGTTGACACACAGGGAAAAAATATAGGTATGTCTAAAGTGAAAATAAAATCATGAGTACAACAGAAAGACATGTGCCTGTTCTCTTTCTCACATAAATTCACAGAAATACTGCTGGCATAGATACGTGTTTTGAGGGAGGTGAAGAGGTTGTCTTCACTTTCCATTGCTCAGTTAAAGAGCAATATCAAAGGAACTATGTTTCAAGGGCTATGAGGGTCCATGTAATTTCAACTTCAGACCCTTTCAAGATATCATAGAGTTGCTACCAATAAAAATTAAACTCGATAAACACTTGTTAGCTGTCACTTTACAGTTCTTACATAGATCCGATAAGTTTTCTCCATTGTATCAAGCCTATTCTATTAGGGCACTTACATGCTAAATATATAATAGCTGTGCAAATTTCTTAATCTTCCTACGACAAGAATCTCTTGAGATTTGCATTTTTCCATTTAATAGTCTGAAACTTCAGCAACTGAAAAGTTTATGACATACAAAGGTGAAAACTGAGCATAATCTGTTTCTGTAGTAACTAGTGCTTGGTATGATCATGGTTCTGAGAAACAAAATTATTTGGTTTTATTGCTCAGCTTTTGATGAGAAGAAACTGCTTGCATATTATTTCCCAGATTTATGGGAGTAAGAGTTCCTATGGAGTAATACTAAATACAGTATTAACTGTGCAAGCGTAGAGGAGAACTGAAAACACACCTAGAGATGCAACGAAGGCTTCAGACATGCAGCTGTACTTACTTATGCCTGGCACTTTCTTCTTTTTTCCTCTAATTCTCTTCTCTCACAGTTTTCTTCTGGATTTCAGTATTTTCTTGAGATTACCACTAGGAGTTTCTTCTTGCTTCTTCTCTTTGTCCAAGATTCTTTTCCTGAGTAAAAATTAAGCTATTTGTGGTACTCTATCAGTCTTGAAAGAGTTTGAGTCTTTTCCATTTACTTTTTAACTATTTCTCCTCCTATTTCATGTCGTAACAGTTAAAGTAAATTGAAAGCGGAAAAAAAAGGTTCATAATTCTGCAGTTGAAGCTGAAGAGAAACAGAGGGAGAGTACTGCAGATGAGATGTCAATTGCAAAAATTACCTTGTCTCCGTGATCAGACAGGCCTTGGATTTATTGAACTACAGGGCACTCTACGAGGTCTATTTAGTTTCTCACATTTGTTTCACAGCACTGAACCGAAGGAACCGAATGATTGGAGCATGGTTATTGATTAATATTGTTTATTGCATATATTGTTCCAGGCACTTAGAAAAAATATAGGTATGTTTAAAAGAAAATAAATACATACATAAGATGGCGAGGTGGACTCCCTCTTTCTTTCTATTTCACCACATGTGTATGCATTAGCACAGCTCTGAAAAAGCCCCCTGGACAATTCATAACGATAGCAGGCACTTAGGAAAAAGTATAGGTATATTTAAAACTAAAACATATACATAAATAAGATAGTAAGGCAAGCTATATGTGTATGTTAGCAGAGATATGATGCTGTTTGAAGAATCCTATCAGTAGTAAGTGTGCCACAGGGCAACTGCGTGAACACACAGATGAGATGGACCAAAATAATTCATTCCCTGAGCATTACCCTGAGAGAGCGTGACTTAGTGATACAAAGGACATACACAGGTCAACTGGGAATGTGGAAGCTCTGCCTGGAGGAGCACTGGCTGCTATTTTGATTAGATTTTTTTTTTCTTGGAGTACTAAATTATAAGTGAAATTTTAAGGAAAAACTCAAAAATTCAGAATTTCAAACTCACACTTACTACAACAGTACAAAACTCTGTCATGTTTTCATCAGTTTAATTTATGGCAAGAGAAATGTTAAGACCCTGCATGTCTAAGTATAAACTAGTAGAAACCTGATGGGGACACTCCCTTCGGCTGCTAAGGAATAAAAAGGAGCCATTCTTTGTGGCTAACAGATTACTAACAGAACCATCTCGTTTTATAGTCTGCAGTTCAAAGCGTGCACGTGTAATGTCAGTACAGGGCAACACTTTCATTTCATATTGTGTCAATTTTTATTGATAGTACATTGGGTTTTAATATTAATATATTCCTGTCAGAAGGCTTGACCTATCAAATTCTGTTATGCTGGCAAAATCATAAACTTAGACTGAAACGTATGTTTTCGTAAACTATTAAGATTTCCTTGTTACTGTTGTTTATTCACCATATTTCTGGCACTAGTATACAGACAGTGAGATTTTCAGCCAATTGGTCCACTAGCTTCATCCTTGTCTCTTCTTTGACCTTACAATGAGTAACTCGGTCTCTTCCCAGTTTTTTTATCCTTGTCTAGATTTTATATCCGCTTATAATTACTCGGGACCTTTTGTTTCTAAGTTTGTGCAGGCTTGATGTTAGCAAACCTTTCTGTTTTATTCCAGCATGCTTTTTGTGGATCATAAAACCTCTGGCTTAGAAAAGAGAAAATATTCCAGTCAACAAGTGGCAAACATTCAGTGACAGATGTTAAAAATAAAGTATGCTTTAGAATGCTTCAAATGTTATCTCATGTCAGAGTTTCAGGGGTCTCTAACAGTTGTACATTTGTACATGGCCACTGCTTCTGTGACATAATCAAATGTAAAAATAACAATATGACTATAGCTTACAAGTAAAACTCAAAGAAAATGTCAAAATTCTTAAACAAAATTTGAACATCTGTAGAAAATTTTAACAGAAAATGCTACACTGATTTGGAGGAAACTGTTTCCTCATTGAGAAGAGGATGAGCTTTACTCTTGTTAGGAATCAGAACTGAAACATTTTGAAACGTCATCTTTTCTGGTAAAATGGAAAATCAAATTTTTGAGCAGGGCTATTAATCATTACTCTAAGCGTGGCCTGTGTGATATGAAAAAGAGTCAGATTCAGCCGCCACAGGAGCTGGAAGCTCCACTTGTTTGATGGTGAAGAAACAAGTAGACGTTCTCTTTTGTTACAGTTCTAATTCACAGTCTCTGTTAAATCTAACAGAATACTAATTACCTTAAGTGGATTTCACAGTTGACAGAGACCTTTGCTGGGAAGACAAGCTTGACAAAGGCAATTGAAACTTAGCTAATGAAGAATACTAGATCCACCTTTGAGGAATGTTAAGTAAGTGCTTTGCTTTTTATGAAAGGTACCTCTTTTATACGTAAAGTAACCATAGAAATGTCAACATTTCATTTTTAGACACCTTGCTAAATTCTGCAGAGGGTTATCAAATTACCTTTAGGTTTTCCTTTTCCGTAATTATATTTATTCATACAGCATTTCCTTGCAGTGAAGCTCTGTGGACCAATCCTGAAAAAAGGCACACTCAACGTTTGCTTAGCACAGCTTAATCAAACCAGTCTTCAGACTGACAATCACAGCGTGGCAGAAATGTCTTCCTTGCAAATGAGGGCTATGCAGGTGTGACTAATTATTACAGAATTGCTTGAAACACACAAAAGTGCAGGTGAGAGCCGGGACCGTAAAAATGTTCTTTTGTGATCACGTTACCTCAGGTAGCTCAAAATATGCAAATAACTGCTGCCTTTGGTGGTAGTCAAGAGCTAATACCAGCTCAGAATTAGTACAAACTTGGGATGCTTTAAAAGCTACTGAGAAATATGGGCAAAGCCTTGCTTGTGTGGTTGGCTGGGTGTTTTGCTTGTACAGACAGGATGAAAGACACACAGTACGAAAGCTTGAAGATTAACTCTCCCCTTTTCATGCTAAAAGTTGCTTCCTCATTTTAGAAGATCTTGTGATACCGCAGCATACGTACATCCTACAGAGTACACTGCTGTGATCCTTGTGCTGCGGTGAAGCATTTTATGGCTTACCTGGATTTTTCAGGGTATGAGAAGTTTGGTTTTCAGCACCAGTAAGATGTTCTATACGCACATAAATCAAAGTCGTTCAGGTAGTAGAGAGTTTCAAACACTTTTTAAAGCCAGAAAACAGGTTATTTTCTAATTATTCAGGGCTTTACTGAAGAAGCCAATCAGAGAAAGATTTCTTTGAAAATGATCTAGTTTAAAGTTTTTGCTCTCTCTTTTCTGAATCATGTCCTACATGATAGTTTCAATTATTTATTATAAGGCAATGGTAAAAAAGTGTTAATTAGCAAAGATGAAAAAGACTGACTCAATGGGAGCTCCTGTAAAGGAGCTCTTATTTCTAATGCCTGAGGTGACCACTAATTTACAGCTTTTGATAGCTTGCATGCATGGTTCACAGAATAAATTGGTCTTGGGGAAAAAATACTGTACACCTTATTCACTGTGGTTAATGAATAAGGTATAGGTTTTGCTGTTGTTTTGTTTTTATTTTTTTAGTTCAGGCAATTTAGTTTTGATAAAATGGTTTAACTTGACAGTGTTAGAAATTAAAATATGCAAAGACAGAAAGTATGACACTGGAACTGCCAGATTTTCTCCATTCAGCTGAAATGCCCATACCCAGCCCAAGAGGCCAGCTCTAAAAATAATCATGCTTTTTTTTTTTTTCTTTCTGTGCCAATTTCAGCTAGTCTTTTCCACCTTACAAAAACCTTTAAGATTAAAAAAAGCTTTAAAAATACCAATATCCCAAGATCTGTACAGTTTTTTTGTTTGCCTTAGTGAAAATAAGAAAGAGGAAAAATAATACACACAGTGCTAGATGATTATGCTAATAATGGGAATCATACAGAAGACTAAAACTAAAATTTCTCTTAAACATAATGCATCAAAATTACCTCCATATTTTGTTCAGATGTTTTATTATTTAATCATAGCTAGACCTACACAACAGTGTGAAACAAGGTCCTTAACAAAGTGAATGATTTTAATTAATTAGAATACTCAACAAGGGCCAATAATGCAGTGGTCAGAGGTCTAGTTTGACTATTTTTTGCCTGTAATCTCCTTTGCACATACCAACTTGTTTCTTGGAAGTTACCACACAGGAATTCATTTTTATCACTGGTTGTCCTAACTGGATTTTAAATAGATGTGACTTATATGTGAAGGATTCTGTCTCTCCCTTCCTGTCCCCCTGCCTTTTTTCCAATTTTCCCAAGTCTCCTAGTCATTCTCAAAAAACCCCACCAAAACCTAAATTAGTCTTCAAATTCCGTTCATCCATTTTGGCATTTAACATAACCAGGTGTCCTGGTTTCGGCTGGGATAGAGTTAATTGTCTTCCTAGCAGCTGGTACAGCGCTGTGTTTTCAGTTCA
>JAVKLA010000007.1:17320534-17376341 GCA_034782735.1 Sagittarius serpentarius | reverse complement strand
CCATCCCACTGGGTGGGGGGGAGCGAGTGAGCAGCTGCGTGGTGCTGTGTTGCTGGCTGGGGTTAAACCACGACACTAGGTTAAGGGAACAGTGTTAAGATTTTGAGAGTGGCCAATATGGGAGACTGGGTTACAAGGACCTGAGATGTGCTGCACATCCCTCACACCAAGCCCTTCAAGGAAAGCAGGAGTCTTGAAAATGTTGATTATTTTTTTTCTTTACAGGGTCACTGGCTTGGTGTTCAGCTAGTAGAAATGACTGAAATATTTTTTTCCAATGATACATGAAAATGAAAAGTTTTCAAGTGAGTGTCTGTTCCATCTACACGAACCTAGAATCCTGACTGTCCATCTACTGTCTTTCCCAGTTCTGTCAATCTTGCTTATGCCTGTATTCTTCATGTTGTTTCACAACATCACAACCGTTCAGGATCAATTCCTCAAACCTCCGAGCACATGAATTCACATGAAAAACTCACTTTTCTTAATTCTTTATGTTTAGATCTTTGAAACCTTTCAGATTTTCTTCAATTAACACCTTTCCACGTAGCCTATTTTCCTTGTTTATTTGTTCATTTTGTTGTTGTTTTCTTTATTAATGAGATATTAATTGACAGTCTCTGTGATGTTTCTTACGCTTCAAGCTTTATTTCATCTCCCGACGAGCCTTGCTGAACATAAAACGAGAACAATGAACAAAGTCATTGTGAGAGTTAAACTAAAAAGAACTACAAAATGCTAAAGTCCAGAATGAACAGCAACAGATAAAGGATTATCATGATGCTGCTGTTGTGAGGACTTCATTATCACCATGTTCCTAGTCAGAACAAAGGTGTGAAAGGACAGGAAGGTTTAACAAATTTAGAGTGTGATGTGAAAATAAATGAGATACTTACAGTCCATCCTAAGTTGCTATGGGCTTCAGGACATTTAGCATCCAGGAAGAATTAAAATCCAGATTATTCAAATACTTCAAAACTAACTGAAATAATTCTACTGTATGGATAGAAAAGTAAATTTAGCGGTGTTAGTATCTGAGGTGCATCTCCTCACCTGGAAGCAGGGGTTTTTGAAAAGATGTTGTGGTATTACTTGATTTTGCTATTTTAATGACAGAAAGTAATGATCTTCGTTTAATTGTCAATTTGTTCTTAAGGAATGTATAGATTTTTTACCATTCTGGAAAATAATTTGGATAGTTAGCATTACTGAAGGTAGACAGAGTTTTACAAAGGGTGATTGTCCCCATTATCTGACAGGCTTCCAGCCTTAATTTATTACTCTTTATTACCCTCTATACATTGATTAGAGGGCCTAGGAGACTCACTAAGAATAGATGTCTAGTTCTTAGGTAGCCGAGGCAGGATGTTAGGGATTTCATACATGTTACCGTGTGCCAATATCTGTGAAAATTCATGCCTCCTTAAATTCATGTCCTTTGGTTAAAACAAAAAATCATGTACTTTTTTGCGTATTTATGTGTCCTCCCATGCAAAGTCTTTATTTTACCAAACAGGTAAAGGACCAGAAAGTGATTTTCAAAGGATGTGCTCTGATATTTCTTTCAGCCAGGGCCAGTGCCAACCTTTAAAAGTGAAAAATAACTTGAAAGTACAAACAGAGAGCAGAGGATATCATCTGCTGGTGTTGAGGAGGGAGCATTTTCTTACACTGATGCTTTTCTCTTTGACTTTCTGGTAGCGTATAAAACGTGGTCATTCAGTTTCAGAGATTTGTTCTGGAAGTAGGCTTAACCAATCAGGAAATTAGAGTCCCTATCATGCAACTTCTCTAGTGAATCACAGATGGGGGTGAAACAAAGCAAAAGGGGATTTATTAAAGATCAAATTTAATTAAAAGTACAGAATATGAAATATAATAAATATTAAAATAAAGAAGTGCCTTCTGGGGCAGGTAGTGACATGAACATGGGATTAATTTTAATAAGGTGAATAACCCTTCACTAATATGAGTATTGGGGTCAGAGTCTAGCCTAAGCATTTGAATATTTTCCGTGGTTCAGATTATTCTTTTCATAGATATGAAACAGTCAGCTTTTTCTGTTCTAGCTGCACGTGATTTTGAAAATTGTTTGGTGAACAAAAAGAAATAAGAATGGAAAGTTACAAGTTTGCATTTCATAAGGCAGGGGGAGAAAAGCCTCTTCAGTTTTAATTAAGTTCTTCAAGTTTCACTTGAGAAGACATTGGTGTACCAGAAGACAGAAAAAAATAAGTTAGCTCATGTTCATGTACAAAAGTGGATGACAAGTAAAACTAAAATGCAAGGCATATTATGCAGATTTTTTTGTGAATGGCAGTTACAGATTTACATAAAATTAAAATAACCTTTAAAATTAGGACAGCCGGGTCACTCTAATGTGATCTGAATTACTGAGCTAATGATATTCTTATCCCTCCACGTCCTCCAGGCACTGCCATTGAAAATGTAAACCTGTGCAAGAATACTTAAGTCAGAAGAGCTACCCTGGGAAAACCACTCCATACTTCTCTATTGGTGCTACATCTGAAGACAAAATACAGTTCTTCAGTAGATATTTAAAGCCAGAAATGTCTAGAGCCAAAAATAAACAAAACGGCCATTATTTCATATTACTCTTCCATCTGCATTTTGGACCAGTGCTTTTTTTATGCAGACAGAGATTTGATTTTGGTGCATATTCTTAATATACTATAAAGAACAAGACTGCAAAGTCATCAGTTAGACAGCAGTAATGAAATTAGCAAATAATACTTAATTGATTTTCTGAAAAGTATAGTCAAGATCCAGCTGCATAAAGGTACTTTTATGCTGTACTACTGGTAAAAACAAGCCCAAAACTGGATTAAGTGGCCAGCTGGGGATTCTGACCGCATAATTGAAGACCTGAGTGGTAAACAAGTATTTCAATTATCTCAAAGAAAAGAGTGTCTAGGGCCAGAGGGGAAGAGTGACCAGAGTACATGGTGTTCTGCCAGTCTTCTAAGGATCCAGTCGTTGCTCAAGACTATAAATTAGAACAATCCTAAAGAATATAAAATCACTTATGTTTTCCATTTCAGACTTCCACGTGGACACCAGAATCCAGGCTACTAGTTTTAAATAACCACGTATGCAGACTTCCTTACTTTCAGGACAGGAATTTTAACTCTGTAGTATGAGTTTGTCACTTTGTCCTTTGTGACTCCTATGTGTGGCAAGCTGTTTCCACAGCCTTTTAATGATAAAAAACGTGACACCTTTTTTGTAAGGTTTGTGTATGTGATTTGTCTAGATTTATCATTAGGCGAACTATAAGTAGTTGTCTAGGAGCATCTCTTGCTATTAGAGAATGCTTCCAACCATATATACATGTATATGCTTCCAACCTGTATACCTCTATAGGTACGTATTTCTTAAGTAATTTGAGTCAAACCCTTTAAACATATGGCACTGTTTGTAGTGGAGTGATACAGGACTCCACTACGGAACTCTAGGATAAATGCTTCTCAGTATTTTGAGCAATGATTTGGAAGTAAGCACAAAATCACTGCTGATGAAATTTATAGCTGATGCAAGGATTGGTTGAGTGGTAAATAATTATAACCAGGCCTCGCATTCATCTGGAATGATCTGGATTACAATAGCTATATTTATTTGACTTCTGTTGGTTTTGGCTCTGCTCTGAGGCGGCCAGACGCGCGCTAGCTCTGATTCAAAAGGCATGCAGATGCAGCCAGCCTAACAAGCGTGTTTGAACTCTCAGCAGCGTTCATTAGCTTATTGAGCACACCGTCCTGCTACTTGCGACTGCACAGCTTCTGTTTTGCTGCTGTCTGGGTTTGGAGTATTAGTAGAAAGCAATTGTGTCTTCCTTAAAAATCCCTTCACCCTTGATAGTCTGGGCTCATTCCAGCAAGGTAAGTTTTAAGAGAAGAAAATGCAATGGTTTTCATCTAATGAAAAGGAATTGGAGTCCTGCCTGTAGCACAGGGGACGAAGTTAAGGCTTCCAAGGACAGAAATCTATTGTGGGGATTATACTGGATAAACAAACTTCAGTATGGAAAAATGAAATTAAAATAAAGCTATCTTGCAGTCTTCTAAACTCAGAAATAATGGACAGGAGCAGTTAGGTGGTGTTAATCCTTCCAGGTAGCACCGAAGATACAGATGCTCAAATATTTTATCATGATCTCATGTCCACATTAAAAAAGAAAAACTGAAAAATTAGGAAAATGAGAAGTCACAAAAACTAGACAAAATTTTTATAGTGAGAAAAAAAGGTCTCGGTCTCTTTGTCTTTTTAGAAAAAGCATAGGGCAAAACCTGATTGTAGAATTATATGTGAAAGACAAGAGAATACTGAATTCTGAAAGGTTCTCTTTTATCTCTTGGAGAAAGGTCTATCAATCACCTGAGTACAGTACACGACAAACACAAGTAAGATTGCCTCATACAGGTGGACCAGCTGAGATGACTTTAACCTTATGACTTCAGACTGGCCTTTTGGAGACTGTAAGGATATACTCATGTATATATACACCTGTAAGCAGTGAAGATGATTAACTACGAGACAAATGAAAACAGAGGTTCTCTGTTTCTTTGGGCACAGTGCCTGGGAGCAGGTGAAATGTAACACCTTTGGTACAGAAGAGTTCAAATTAAATTATCTAATGCCCCCATCTACCTTTAATGTCTATGAATATGTGTATTCTTATGTTTGAAGAGCATATTAATGCATCATTTACAACTAACAGCATTTTTATGTTTTTAATGACACAGTTACCCTGAATACGTTCTGTGTATGACCATATGCATTAGTATGATATATGAGAAGTACTGCAGCAATATCATGTCTCCCGGATGTAATATTGCAACATGTATTTGCATAAGCACTTTAACTATGGAACACAGTACATTTCCTTCTCTTATCAGTACAGATTTGCAGAATTTATTTATATACAAGTCTATAGAGAATAAAAGAGTAGTTCGGGTTCCATAAAAGTTATACTTAATGACAATTTTGATTGCTGTGGTTTTCACCTTAAATTTTGGGTTTAAATGTTCAATGCATCTCTTTCAAACCTATTACTGGAGGATTTTATCTAAAGTTATTCAATATCCAGTAATCAAATTGGCAGGATTTCACTTCTCATTTTTTCATCATGAATGTAACTAGCTTATTGTTAGGCTGTTACTGCTGTTGCTTGTTAATTACCGTTTGTTAATCAGCTTTTAACTGGATTACCAGTAAACTTTCCAATATTCCCGCACAGAAGAGGATCTAAATAGACTTTTCAGTTGCTTTAAAAATCATCTAAAAAGAACAGACTTTCCCATAGGTCTATGTAGAAATAGAACTATGTTGATAAATACATGTACTTGACTAAATACAAAGTTAGATTTTTAGTAAAAAAACCATTGCTTTGCTCAGCCTAAGGGCAAATGTCAAAAGGTCTGATATACAGAAAAAAACCTGTCACTCACCCACTGAAAATCAGCTCTTTTGAAGTTGCTGCAGTTCAGGCACTCTTAAACTCAGGCATCTAAAAGAAAAAACTAACTACATTTAAGAATATTTTCTGTTATATGAACGCTCTTATTAGTGGCATCTGTACTGCTATTGACACACACATGATAAATATTAACAAGCCACTAATAGAATAAATATCTAGGACGGTAGTAAATACGCAGTTTCCAAGTGACTCAGTCATGATGTTCCTCCCCAGGTTTCCATTCTAGATCTGTGTTCTGCACCCCTTTTACCTCGCTATCACAATTTGTCATTGACTGTTCTGTGATGGTAGTTGAATGGAGTTTTTGCCTAAGAGGCCTAAGTTCAGACACTGTGTACTCATTTTTAGTACATTCTATGACCAGAAAAGACATATAAAAATCTGGGTTTTGTTTCCATTTTGACTGCGCAGTACCATTTCCAAAGTTCAGTCACCTTGGCCATTTCATGCTACATCTCTGTGCTACTGTTTCCTTATTTCCCGAACGCCTCTTACAATACCCTTCTTCACAAAATATTCTACGAAGACTTTAAACAAAAGGTGAAATACAAAATTATTTAAATCAGGAGAAAGGCTGAAAAGCTGCAGGGTAAAGCTGCCATTCAAAAGGAACTCGATAAGCTGGAAAAACCTCATGAAGCTCAATAGAGGAAAACGCAGAGCCTTGCACCTGGGACACAGTGTCCCCACGCATTTGTGCAATCTGGTTGTGATGAGGTAGAAAGCCACTGGGTTGTCTAGAGAAACTGGAATAAGCATGCAAGATTTCAACCGGGCCAGGCCCTGAGCAACCTCCTTCAACTCCGGAGCAGAATCTGACTTCATGGTTAAAGTTGCTTTGAGTTGGGTGCCAGATCAGACATCTCCAGAAGTCCCTTCTGAAAAAAAATACTCTATTTCTCTATCTCAGCGGAGTTTCTTTCAGCATGGTACCTGAAAGAGCTACAGCGGTGCTCAAAATTTGAAAGCGCATGAAGGAGTCACACAGTCTCCCTCTTATATCCCATTCAAAAAAAAACCCCAAACCTAATTTACCATGTAAAAGGAAGTTATTTTCTGCTCATTTTATTGGTTTCTGATCTCTTAAAAATACAGCTGAGAAGAATGTCTGTCTTCTACAATTAAATCTAAAATGCCATGAGACGACACAGCAGGTTGCTCTTTCTCAACTATAAATTTTATCGCTACTACTTCCCAAGTTCTCTGCTAAAAATGGACAGCTTGTGAAATACTTCAACCTGTCTGGCTTGTGACAGGTCTTCCTACAAAAATCTGAGTTATCCAAGAACACTCTGTAGCTGTCACGGCTAACTATCACTCCACAAACCTGACTTCTAAAGAAAAATCCTTTGGGAATCGCAGAATAACAGTAACATTAGCCAAAAAGTCCACCTTTCTGTGGAAGAGCACACAAGTAGAATTTATTTTTGTGTCGTAACTCTGAACTTGGAAAGAATGTTGCTTCCAGTTTTATAGGAATGCTGCAACCATTAGAATACATCCATACATTTTTTCAGGAAAACATAGGTGAAGATCAGACGCTGTTTAAAAAAATAAAACACAGCACAGCCTTACTGCTAAGTAAGTTATTTAGTAGCTATTGATAATGACATAAATGGAGCATATGGAGTTTTTAACCTACTGCTAATAGTAATAATAATATTGATGATGATGAATACTCGAATACTGTTATATTCTACCATTGCACTAGATGTGCTCTATGGTTTGGACAACTTCAGTGTGGAAAATCCAGGTTACACAAGGAAATATTGAATTTCTGTCAAGAAAATTGCTTACATAGTAATACACTTACTGACTTAATCCAAAAATGCAAAATGCCTGTGCTTTATAACACTTAGAAGATCATTAGACTTCGTATCTCTCTTCTGACTTATTAACCTTTCTACAACCATGGCAATATATGAATGCTGGAGTTGGTTTTCTTTGGGTTTTGGTTTTTAGTAAATATAAGGTTAAACAACTTAAATTTGGGTTTCAACAAGCAGTTATATTGGGATTGTTGGTTACGATTTTAAGACTATGAAGATTTCAATGTATGTTCCAGTATTTCTAAATTGCTGGAGCCTTAGAAATTAATTGTACTTTTCATCATGGTTTACCTTCAGCTTTCTCCATCTGTTTTTTCAAGTGCTCCAACTTCCATTAGGCTAAAGGTTTTAAAGTACAGACTGCTTTTCTAGAGTTTCTGATGTCAAGTTTCTCCAGCATCACATTAACAAATTACATATATATAATGTGCTTTCAAAATACATAAATCTGGCATTCCTTGAGAGAGTTTTCTTGCCAGTACGTTAATTAGGAAAATGTTCCTTATGACTCTCTATTTAAATTACCAATGTTTAATTAGCTATTATTGCTGAATTAAGGATTGATTTCTCATATCGGTATATATTGGTCCAGGCTCTCACCTTTCGTAGCCAAGTTTGCTCAGATGAAAAGCACAGTAAGAAGGTGACCTTGGATTCTGGCAATACTTGATGCCAGCTGATCCAATGGTGAAAGGCCAGAGAAACACAAAAGTTGTTCCTACAGATTTTAGCTGCCAACAGCAGATTGAGATTGTCCAGGTAGACCTATTTCCTTTATGGAGAAAGGTTTTTATTTTTTAAGCGTTATTATGAAAGTTCTATGCCACCAAACTTTCTCCAAAGATACTTTTTCTACAGAGCTGTTGTGCTGAAAATACCTTTGTTGGGAGGGGGATTAAGCAGTGCTGGTGTAGTCCGCTACTGGACCCACTGACATATGCACTAAAAGACTGTTCCCTATTTTTAAGAGTTGCCTCCAAGTCTTCGGAAATAACTACATTGCTACAAATGTTTGGATGCATATCTTTTGATAATTTGGAATTAAAACTGAATTGATCTGTAGGCAAGGTAATCTATATCTCTAAGGTTAGGAATTAACAAAAATTGCACCACAAGGATTTCTGAAAACAATTTAAAAAGACGCAGTAAAGAAACAGAGATACTGTAAAGTTCAGCAACCTTCTGGTTCTCATGTTCAAAACACAATTTATGGGGAAAACTGGCTGGAGTAAAGAAAGAGCCAATTTTACAGAACAAAGACAAAAGGTTTCATTTTCTGAACTGTGCTAAAGAACATACACTGAGACCATATTATTCTCTTGGGCTTCCAAATTCCCAGGCTAAGATTTTACTGCCGTAACACGAAGCAATCATTGAAGGGATTCCTGACTTCTGTTGAGTCCTACAGTGCAGCAGACCATAGACCTAAACTCTCAATTCATAGTTGTCCATTTAACATTTCTGCTTTCATCAGATTTGTGGTTTAGACATAATTAAGAATTAAAGTTACAAAAACAATGGAAAACAGGCTGGCATTGTAACATTTCTTGCCAAGATGAAACCAAATACCACAGAATAACACTCAAAAAGAGTTAGATGTTTGAATCTGTGCTTTGGACTTCTATGACTTTAATGACTGAAGATGCTTAAGTTAAAAGAAAGGAAAAGGAAAAAGGAAAAAAAAAAAGAAGGAAAGGAAAGAATTAATTTGTGCATACTTACCCATGGTGCTTGATATGCAGGTAATGAATGTGTCATGGAATGATTTTTTTGTCCTAGCACCATCAGGAAAAAGCAAGTCTTTCATCTCCTGGTAGGAAAAGAAAATTAGTTCCACCCAACAGTGACCTTTCACTAGCTTAACTTCCCCTGAACCCTTCGATATAATTATTTAAAGAAGGTGACGGATAAGGACAGTATCTAATACAACACGGTCTATATGCATCATCTTCCACACCAACAAAATGATAATCATTATAAAGAACTTACTTGCGGTACTCTGTATTCCCACGGTGGGATTGTAACAACTGCATAAATTGAACACTGGGTCTAAGTTGCAACTTCTTCAGAAAGCAAGAGGGATGAACATCTATACAGTACTTGGAGAACTGAAAGAGCTGTATAATCAATGGCTCCCCTCTTAAGTTGCACATGATGAATGGAAAATAATAAAACAATAGATGTATCTGATGTTAGAATTCAGAATCCATCACTTCACAGGCTCACAGTCGTTATTTGATCTACATAATTATACTGAACATTTCAATTAAACTAAGAATAATTAAATAAGAAAATGATCTGAACCTCATTTCAAAAGAAGACTTGGCTACAGCTAGAAAATATTTTTGCATGTCTGTCTTAAAGTGTGTGACAATGGAAATATGATTACACCTAAGAATTACATAATTTGTCCTAAAAATAGGAATCTAATATATGCATCCGTTATTTTTAGGTATTATGGCAGAGAATAAAGAAATCCTTAGTTAAAAAGTGGTAAGCGATCCCCCTGAAAAAAAGGAAAAAAAAAAAAAAAAAAGACTTTTGGGTTTTTTTTTTAAGGAGTCGGTTCCCCTGTCCAGTTCACTACTAAGCTGTGGAAAGAGTGGTACCAGCACAGCAGCAAGAGGGGCAGGGAGCAGTGGTTAGAGATAAGGACATTTAAGCCAGTATTGCCTTCAAAGAAATGCCCGTGGCACCCTTCTTCAGGGGGAGAATTCGGTCCTTGGGAAGAGTCCGTGCGCCTCATCGAAACCAGCTGCTAAAAACCTCCTGCGCGTAGGCTGCACCGTGACCCCAATGCCTGTAAAAGCACTCTGGCTAGGACCACTTTCACCCCTAAGCTGATCCCTGAAAACCAAGCCTTAGAAGATGTGTAAAGTACTTACTCGCTTCTGAACATGCTTTAAAGCTATCCCTTGGAGCAGATGGAGTTTATTTTGTAATCTCTTTACAGCAGCTGAGCGACAAAAAAATATACTGCAGTGCAGTCCAGAGTCAGTGTCTCCCTTTAAATTATTTGAAATATTACAAAAATTACTTTGTGTCTAATAGAGGCACCCTTTCCTGTCAAAAGGGAGAGGTCAGGTTATTGTCAATGACATTTGATTAAATATTTGCTAATCAAATTTATTTTTCATTAATGGATGGATTTGTTAATCCCTGCGTCTCAGTGATAGCTCAAGAACTCAGCACTAGAAAATCTTTGATTATCCTTTTACAGATTTATAAATATTTTAGCAATCTAATCAAAGGGACAACGGAATATGATTTAGGTAAGTATTATAAAAAGAGCTAGTGAACAGCCAGTCTATCTTTGCACAATCTATTTTTGAGTACTTTTGAGTAAGAATGAATTCCTTAATTTCAGTCTGTTTGGAAATAATTTATGAACCGAATAAGGACAGACATTCTTGAATACGTTAATTTTGGTAAGTTGTTTCCCCAGTTCTAATAAATCTTAAAAATAAAAATCTTTAGAAAATATATCCCCATTTGAGCCTGAATTTCTCTCTGAGAAGAATCTGACACAATCTGGAAGCCCAGTTTTTTCTTGTTTTTACAGACACTGGAGCAACTGAAAGTGAAAAGTGAGGGAGAGAGAGGCTCTATACTGTTCTATACTAAGAACCTAGTATTATAATATTATATATATTAATTATATATATTATAATAATAGCTCTATACTACCATTCTCTACTGACTTTTTTTTTTAATTTAACGTGTACTTGAAAAGATGAACAGAAGAATTTGATGGTGTACTTCAGTTACCACTTACTTGTTTCAACATAATATATGCTTTAGTTGATTTTACTTGCACTTGGGGTTTTTATGGTAATTGCCTACTTATCCTGTTCTCGTCAGCTAATCGGGAGTAATTATTACATCTCTAATTGACCAACAATAACTACTGTATCTTCTTTTGTTAATTAAACGCTTGTTTAGGAGAATATTTAATTTGCTGTAGTAACTTTTTTTTTCTTGGCGAGCAAGTCAGTGTAACTTTATTATTATTCTGCCTGTATAAGGCAGTGCATGCAAAGCTCCTAAGAAGATTATGTATAACACCTTATATCTACCATAAAAGGGCTCAGCTGAAGCTTATGTTATTGTTAAACGTCTTGTAAAAGGAATCTGTGACAAAGTTTCAGTTATGATATGGAAAGCGTTCCAGCACAGGAAAAACTCAAGAAAATAAGGTGATTTTCCTCATAGATAATATGTTGGGGATCTAGTTTCAGGCTAACTCCCAGCTTACAGTGTCTTTAATGAGATCTCAAAGAAAACGTCGTATTATCAAAGTCACGGCTCTTTGTTCACAATGCAAAGGTGACACTTACCGTGAGCCAGCAGTGTCCTCAGGCCCCTAGGAACAGTAAGGGATTTCAGTCATCTGGGAAGCTGGACTGAAGCCGAGGAGGCAACCAGGAGACCCCTGCGGCCGCTCTTCCAGCGCACGAGCTCTGCAACAGCCCTGGCGCTGCTGCCGTGCAGAGCAGAAGTAAGAGCGGCGATAACGTAGAGTAAACTCCGGGGAGATGGTCTGAAGTTGCTCATGGAGGGGGGCAGCCTTCACGCCTTCCTCAAGGCAGCGTGTGGGAAGCCAGGAGGCAGCCTCAGGTGCAGCACCAGCGAATGACGCGATTTCACGTTCAGTTCCTACAGCTACCGCTTCTTGCCACAGACACAACGCTGATTCGGCGTGGCTTAGTCCTCAGATGTAGTAAATCTGTGTGTAGGGATGAACAAATTGGTTCTAATCACCTCTTAGTGTAATTTAGTTTCATGAGCTACACGTGTAACTCATAAGTAAGTTAAAGACTTGTGTAAGAAACAAGAAACTGGAATTCACATAGTGCTGACTCAGTAAACTGAAGACTGCATAGTTTCTTTGTTGAAGTGCTTGCTCTACAGTTAAAGGTCCACATTTGCTTCTGTTATTTCAGAGTTCCTAAAAAAGCGCACTCTCATGTCATTCCACAATGCGGTGCAATTTATGTAAGCTCATGAACCGATACGACGTACGCAAACTCAGTCTGTTGACGAGAAAGAAGAGGTCAATAGGCATTCTGGACTCCACAAAGCGTAAGCTGAGAGCCACAGAACTACAAAATAAAGTTCTTCATTTTTTCCCCCTAACCGATTATTATTAATGATGCAAAAGAGTAGGAGCGGAATGTTTACCTTAGCCTTATCATTTTTGAGGCGGGGAAAGAAATCTTCTTTAATATATCCAAGGGATTTTTTTCAGTGAAGATGATCTTTCTGTGAAAAAGACAAGGACATTTCTTTCTTACAGAAATTTCTACAAATAAGTGTATCACAATCGAAAATACGGCCTAAGAAACATGCTTGGCACAAGGTTGAAAAGATTTAAATCATGCGATATGTGGCATAATAAACATATTTTTTTTCCCCAGAAAAAACGAGCTGTTCCGCATGACCTTGGTCAAATCAGAATGGTTTTCACTTGTAATAAACTACTGGTATTGTCTCTGAGAGGCCACACCTTGCATAAGCAGTGACCTTCATTTCCCTTTCATCAGCCTGGGAAGCACAGGGGTCCCTTTGAATACATGAATACTTTTTTCTGCTATTCTGAAATGACTCTCCTTGTTTTCTCAAGCAAGAGTAGAAGGTAATACTCTGTAGTTCTTAGTAATTGCACATCCGGTGAAATTCTTTGGCCCTTATGCTTTGAATATCACATTTTAATCGATACCTTATTTAAAAGAGAGCGCACCGTTTTGGCACCAAAAATAAAGCAGTACCGTTTCACCTCACGTGTGATGCTTCCCTCGTCCAGGTTCTGGCACTGCACAGAGGTCATTTTTGTCTATTGGTATGTCGGTTTTGCTGTGTAAGGGCAGCTGTTTGGAATCTATCCAAGCTGTAGTAGCTGTAGCTGATCACGTGCTTACAGGAGAGGGGACCGTTGTGTTGTATTTTATGTACGTCCTTCGTCTTGAACATTTGCTGCCAGATTTGAACGACTTGGCCTGTTCTTATCTGTAAAGGCAGAAGAGCATGAAGTCTGTTTCTGAAGGAAGACTTAAAAGGAAAATAAATCCAAGATCCTTCTAGCAGCTAGCATGGAATTAATTGGAATATTTAATAAAGCTTGTATTGCTAAATATCGTATTGAGTTGGAAACAGCTGGTTTGAATATGCAGAAGCTTTAAAAAAATACATGGGAAATTATATGTGATTGGGAGAGTGCTTCAAAGTGCTTTTTGGCATAACACAACTATTTCATACTAAGTAGGATTCAAACTACAAACGATTAAAAAGGAAGCTGGAGAATTAAATGTGACCTAAAGGGGTAGCAAATCCTGATAAATAAAGCAAAGGTTCACAACGCAGTGGTTTATCAGAATGAAGTAGATTAAATTCTCCCTATTCGAGACATCCTTGTCTCAAAGTTGGAGAAAAATGGGTTCGATGGACGGACCACTCGGTGGATAAGGAACTGGCTGGGTGGTCGCACTCAGGAGAGTTGAGGTCAACAGCTCAGTGTCCGAGTCGAGACCGGTGACAAGTGGTGTCCCTCAGGGGTCGGTACTGGGGCCGTTGCTGTTTAACATCTTTGTCGGCGACAAGGACAGTGGGACAGAGTGCACCCTCGGCAAGTTTGCCGACGACACCAAGCTGTGTGGTGCGGTTGACACGCTGGAGGGAGGAGATGCCGTCCAGAGGGACCTTGACAGGCTTGAGAGGTGGGCCCGTGCGAACCTCATGAAGTTCAACAAGGCCAAGTGCAAGGTCCTGCGCCTGGGTCAGGGCAACCCCAAGCACAAATACAGGCTGGGGGATGAGTGGATTGAGAGCAGCCCTGCGGAGAAGGCCTTGGGGGTGGTGGTGGACGAGAAGCTCAAGATGAGCTGGCAATGTGCCTTAGCAGCCCAGAGAGCCAGTCGTATCCTGGGCTGCGTCAAAAGAAGCGTGGCCAGCAGGTCGAGGGAGGTGATTCTCCCCCTCTACTCTGCACTCGTGAGACCCCACCTGCAGTGCTGCGTCCGGTTCTGGGGCCCCCAACACAAGAAGGACATGGACCTGTTAGAATGAGCCCAGAGGAGAGCCACAAGGATGATGGGGGGCTGGAGCACCTCTCTTATGAAGACAGGCTGAGAGAGTTGGGGCTGTTCAGCCTAGAGAAGAGAAGGCTCTGGGGAGACCTTATAGCAGCCTTCCAGTACCTGAAGGGGGCCTACAGAAGAGCTGGGGAGGCACTTTTTAGAAGGGCAGGTAGTAACAGGACGAGGGGCAATGGCTTTAAACTGGTAGAGGGTAGATTTAGATTAGATGTTAGGAAGAAATTCTTCACCGTGAGGGTGGTGAGACGCTGGAACAGGCTGCCCAGGGAAGTTGTTGATGCCTCCTCCCTGGGAGTGTTCAAGGCCAGGCTGGATGGGGCTTTGAGCAACCTGGTCTAGTGGAAGGTGTCCCTGCCCATGGCAGAGGGGTCGGAACTAGATGATCTTTAAGGTCCCTTCCAACCCTAACCATTCTATGATTCTGTTTGGACTTTTTTTAACTTATTCAAGGAAAACCAAAACCTGCAGGTGCAGGACCTGCCACTCAAACCAGGCTTTCTAGAGCATCTAAATGTGACCCGTTTAGAAGTTTTCCATTCAAAGTGGAAAATGTTTCTAGCATTCTCAAGCTGATTTTAAGATGTGGCAGAATCCGCTAGTGAATTCAACACCAAATTAAAGGTGACTGTGCTGAATCTAAGTGGCAGGCTTTATGCAAATGACTTAATTTTTTTAAAGAAATAGTCAGATCGGCTTAAGTGGGTTTATTAATTAATAGTGACTCAAGCATCTGTAGTTTTTACACACTGATACTTCTGAACTTTCATAAACGTGCAAGTCAGGAGCTAAATCTACAAAATTGTCCCTCCCCCTACCGCTCAGCCGATTAATACCTTATCCATTGTAAGGTTTCATGCTAATAAACGTTTAAGCAGGCAATGTAGCTGAATAAAAGCAATATTAATAGATCTAATATGAATAAACACCAGTTTCCCCACTTGTTCAATTCAGAGTGGCTGACTTGAACGCAAAGCTGGAAAAAGGCTGGTGTGTAAATAGGTAACTCCAAGAGTATTCATAAAAATTTAGATTCAAAATATCCAGAAGAGCTTGTTTTCATGCTCAGGATATCAGTACATTTGAAGCTACACAACATGCAGAGGCTGAATAGAAAGGCTGAAGGGAAAAATTGCTGTGATAGGTGAAAAGCAGCTATTTCTCATTTTATATTGAAATTCAAACCATTTGGGGCCTGAGTCCTTAGGCAATTTTCTACGTAGGAACTCATTTAATGCTGTTATTATTTTTCCCTCAAATTGATGAAATAAGACCATGGAAGACATTATACTTTTAAATACTCCTTTCATATGTGGAAAAGATCAGAGAACACTGAACTCCTCCAGATCTGATTTTCTGCTGGGGCAGAACAGAATTTCTGGCCAGATCACCGCCGTACGAAGCATAACCATCCATTCACAAAGTATAATACTAACTCTAACAGTCCATCTTGCAACAGACAGGTACAACGGTTTAGTAAAACCATCACGTTACCTAAGGGTCACCGTAAGTACAAAGCATGGTTTCCCTTTAGAAATTATCCCATGCAATCAAAACGTGTTGTCAAAGCAAAAAAATAATACGCTGTTAACCGAATGAAAGATAAGCATAATACACTAAACAAAATCTTTATTGCGGCAAAACCAAAATACTGACATGCACTTAAACAGGGCTTTTTCGAAAGCAATCACTGCCAAAACAAGCTAAGCAGATCCTTCTAGGTAAGCTTTTACCACACTTACTTCAGAGATCCCCCACCAAGCTTGATGAAAATCAAAGCAGTACTGTGCATTTCTGAACCAGCACCATTTCAACCAGTCCTGAAAATAAACCTTGCCCCTTCATAATTAAATGTTTCTTTGACTGGAGATAAAGAGTACTCTGACTGTAAGCCTGAGAGCAGTCATAAACCCATGTATTTCCAAGGCTTGCACACATTCCATATTGTTTTCAAACACGTTTTCCACAAAACGTAAAGGTGGTTATTAGGAATCTGGTGGGAAAAAAATTAAAATAAAAGATGC
Organism: Sagittarius serpentarius; assembly: GCA_034782735.1. Classification (NCBI taxonomy): domain Eukaryota; kingdom Metazoa; phylum Chordata; class Aves; order Accipitriformes; family Sagittariidae; genus Sagittarius; species Sagittarius serpentarius. The sequence continues at coordinate 17,359,903 of JAVKLA010000007.1, read as the reverse complement.
TTAAAAATTAAGATGAAGTAAAAAAATGTTTTTGTAATTTAGTCTCTTGTTTCCTCTTCAATTTGTCTTAGATTAAACTATAATAAAAGAACAGAACGGTTTGAAAATGCCAGAAAGAAAGGAATTAAATAGGCAATAAATGGATGTGACAGAGTGGTATAGTTCATTTATAAATTGGATCACAGTAGAGGTAGTAAATATAATAGACTTACCAAGATGCAAGATCTGAGGCCCGAAGGGGTGCTAAGCTATTTACTCACAACTTACGGATTCATATGAATTCGTCTGTTACTCAGTCCAGCGCCCAGTTGTTTATCATCTCGTTAGAATTTGGGGGACATCCAGTAATTTCGCTAGAAGCCATGCAAGTGTATCTAAGGATAACATTTGTGCAAATAAAAAGGTTATTTTCTCTCACAAAAAGAGACCATTTCAATGGTGTAGTACAAAGGTACATACATTTAATAAATACAGAGATATTGGCATAAGCTAAAAAGCAAGCTAGTTTAGTGTGGTCTATAAACCAGTGTGGTTTTGACTGGTGGAAGAGCGTAAGAGTGCAGGCATTTTATTGTTTATATATTTTATTCCCACCTCCTTTGCCCCATTTTTCATGGCTGAATTTTCTGAAATACTTGCCCAAAATCTATCCCAACCTCTCCTTATCCTGGTCACCTTTCTTTGTATCTTACCGAGTTTTACTGTGCTATCCCTATAGTATCACATTTTACTGTACTATTTGGAGAGGGTGGAGTGGATCTGCACCCAGTGTTCAAACTGAGGTGTCACGGCAGCTGTATGTATAGTGGCTCACAATGCTCTCTGCTTTAGTCTCTTTTTTTCTAAAAATAATTGGGGTTTTTGACCAGAGAGGAAAATAAAGCTGACTTTTGTAAAACTCTTTCTTACGATACTCGGTAACAAGATTCTCAGTGTAAGCGTTAATTCACTGCTTACCATTATGTGTGTTAAATTGCAATTATTTTTCTTCCTACATTTACCACGCTACATAGATCAACATGGTTCTTGATCTGCTGTTTTACCACCCAGTCCCTGAGAGCACCTTCTGCATCTTTTTTGTCATTACCCTTGTCTTCATTACCCTGAGTAACTTAGCAAACTGTGTCACTTCACTGCTCATTCTCTTTTTCAGATCACTGATGAATATGTCCCCGTGGGACTCCATGGTGATTTTCTTCTGGCAAGAAAACTGACCGTTAACTCCTACTCTCCATACTATGAGCTGTTTCTGTGCGTGGTAAATGTGCAGAGTGGGAGGCTTCTTTATATACTTGCACCTTGTAAAAAATTATTCCATCTAACTTATAATTATGTCTAATACATAAATGATATTTTAATGATATAAATATATTCCTAGAAAGAGACTCAGCAATTACTCTTTTGAAAACGGACCCTTTTTTTCCTTCTTGGAAGTAATTTAGGTTTGCCCTCTGTCGCACCTTGACATTTTTGCTCAGCTTCTATTTTTTAACCTATGTGAATCACTAGCTTTTCAATACCAAACTGTCATAGACTTGTGTATTTTGAAAAGAAGCCAAGTTTCAGTATCATTATACTTACACATTCACCCTGAGGCATAATTGTTCTAATACACAGTTTTCATCCTGCAATTTAAAGGGGAGTTAGTGTTTCTTTTTGCCTTCCAGGAACCGTCACAGGATTTTCAGTATGCATTGGATAACACAAGACCTTTCCTGTTCCCATGGAAATCAGTAGTAACACTTCATACCCATTAAACTCTATCAGCGAAAAAAAATGGGATCTAGGCAATTAGGACCCACTTTCCTTTGGTCACTGGTTCATTTGAAATCAGGAGAACTGTTAGGAAAGCACAGGGCGGTCTGCAACCAGCTACAATTTTCAGACAACAGAAATAAAGGTGAAATGCTCAGTGTCCTCCCCGGCAGGACCCACGCTACTGCCGTCCCCGCACCGCGGAGCCACGTCGCGCCGTGCCAGTGGCAGTGCCAAGCTGAAGGAAAACGTGACTCACCTGGGCCCCAATGTGCCCTCGAGCGGCGATGCCTGAGGCGCAGCCGGGGCTAGGGGAAGACACAGAGTAAGCAAACCCGGTGTTTGCAGCTGTGCGGAGTGAGAACTTCACCTAGTCCAGGAATGGGAGACCCGGGCAAAGGTAAACCACCCTCTGGTTTTTCTAGTCTCGTACTTAACCTGAGCATTGCTCAGCATCACGACATCTAATTCAGAGTGTGATGCTTCGATGTGTACCAAAGGACCAATCTAGGATACAGAGTAAAAGTAATGGAAATGAGCCGTCCATATTCCTTTTCTTCAGGTTTCTGCATCAGGTTTAGGTCTCTCAGGTGAGATTTAAGGCAGTTTGAACCCAGCTCGCTGACACAGTGAAGCTAAGGATCGGACAATTTTAAATGGACTGTCATCATCTCTTGGCTGGCAAAACAGAATATATGTAGTTGAAACAAAAATAGGGAGAAAGGTTTTTATTTTCCATAAAAATCCCCCAGTTTTCAAAGACTTACAAAAGCTAAACATCACATATGGGATTAATCACAGATTGCTGTAACTGCGAGTTTTTATTTAATAAAAGGAAGACGAATTTGTCAGATTTACCAGTAACTGAAAGAGACAGTTCAGAATCAACCCAGTAGCAATACTGTGTGCTAGGAGGGGTGGAAAGTAACATAAAAATGCAATGAGACTCAGTAAAATGAAATTACTGACTTCTCAGAGGAATATAATTCAAATATCGATCACATACAGTGTATTCAGGAACTTACAAGACAAGTGTCTCGTGTTACTGCAAGTTTTCTCAATAGTGTTAAGTTTTTGACTCCAAAGAAGGTAGTTTAAAGCTTTGTTGAAACACATACACTGCCTTCTTGCTGTGAGTGAAAGATACACCTCTAGTAGTGAATTGTAACTGCACCCCAGATAACTACATGTGTTTAGAACCTGGTCAGTTCTTGCAGCCTTCCATACATCTTTCAATTGTATTTCAATGAACTCGTGCAGTATCATTTCCTAAAAATATGAATATCCAGTTATTTCTTTATCAGCATATTCCTTTGGTTTGTATCTTTTTCTAGAACCCATAATCTAAGACATACTCTGTAAAAATGAAACACAGTATTATGCACATGCTTTGCTGAAGTAAAAAAAAAAAAAATTAAATTTTGATTACAGTATACCTAGTGCGGTTCATCTTTGACTTAACAAGTACCTGAAAAGTATAGAAGCAAGCAGGAAGGCACTAGCTTGCCACTCTACCCAACCCCAAACGTTGTTTTAAATACCAGTCTCAATTCTTGCAGACTTCGTTTATTCTCGACTCTAACCACACAGTCAGTTTTAATATTACTTATGCTTACAGTGTTCTTAACAAATGTGGCGCAAAGTACAGTTTCGTTCCAGATCTCTGAAGCAGAGTAAGATGGCTTGTGCTAAAGATTCCTAAAGGTTGGTATATAAGATCAATTTAATTATTGATAAAGCGCACTGTGATTTGAAGAATTTCAGATTCTTTGTTCTCCTTATGTTCCAGCTGTGCTTGGGACCCATGGAACTCTCAAATTTAGAAAGCAGTACTTATGTAGAAGATGTTCTGGGAAACTTCACCGTGAATGTTGACGAAAGATTGATAAAAATCTGTAAGTACAAAATAGTGACCCAGATATCCTGAAAGAAGCATTGTATGGACATTGTGTGGTGACTGCAAATCATGCTAAACCTACAAAGCTAATTAAAAATTCTGTTCCATAGAAAAAGCAGCACAACAGAAATAAGTAACTATGAATAACCATTTTATTTTTACACCCTGTTGATGCTCCCTGTACTAGCACACACTCGGTAATTAAAGTATTCCAAGGGCACATCTCTACCTGACCATCTCGCTTTTGCTTTCACCCGTCTTGCCCTCCAATTTTTCATCCCTCTCAGTTTTCTTCACAGCAATGCATTGATCCTGCAAGCTGTAACTTGTCTATTATTGAGTTTAAAAAAATTCTGTATTTTACAACTCTGATTTTGTACTGAACAGGCCTAGAATAGCAGTGCATGTTATTAAAGTAAGCGTAATTATATACACGACATGTTCTGCCTGTTCTTCAAAATGTATTACACCTATCAAATAACCAGAGGAAAAGAAAAGAGCACATTCGTAGAACCACTTCTACATTGTCTAGTTATCATAACGTTTTTACGGTTGTAGGAGACAACCCCACTAACTTTGCAAGAAGCAAAAAAATTTAAATAGCAATTACTACCACTGATACATTTCACAGATCTTTGCTATCCTTTCAGTTGTCAAGTACATGGACCTGTTTTGGTGCTCTGAGTTCAGTATTAGTTTTGATTTCTTTTTAACAAAACAGCTACGAGAACTGACCTATTTAGAAAGCTTGCAATACCATATGGAAAGGGATTTTCAAAACACTCACTTTTTAAAAAAGAGGAGCTGAAACATCAGAAAGGCTGCCTGTATTTGACTATAATGAAAAGCAAGTGAGCTTTGATAAAGCAACTGAGTTGAAAAAATTATATAAATGTAACTGTATATATTACATGTGCAGAGTAGGTCTGATAACTAGCGAGAGTACAGACACACATGTAGGTTTTCATTCTTCTGAACCAATTAACGTACCTCAAACAAAGTCTGCTACAAGGATCAAACAGTAAGATACTCTAATGAACTTTAAGATGTTTATAAGTGATAGGACACGTTACAGTGGGTTGAATACAATCTTTACTATTAGGTGCCTATGTAATAACATCAGTGGATTTGAATAATGTTATGGAGAAATACAATGGAACGAGTTAGAAGATGGAAGCGTATCGAGCAAATCTGCGAGCTATATGCATCTCTTCCCAACACATTTGTAGCTACTCTGCTGAAGCTGGCAAGGTAGAAAAGCGAGAAAAATTCTGCTATGATTTGACTATTGTCAACCTCTTTCCTATAATACTAACACTACTGTGAAGCAGGAACAGCAGTAAGTATAAAGTAAAAACAACGCAATGTGAAGTTGTAAAGGTGTTCTTACATCAGTAGAGTTTTGTCGGTAATTGCGGTGAGACTGACTTCACCAAAATGTTGCAATAGTAAGTTGGAAGGTAATTCAAATATTTCCATGTGACTCCTGTTGAGTTCCAGAAGCAAAGTAAGTTCAGCTCTTTCTGAATTTTGTGGAAAGCATGGTTCAAACCAAGCCTACACACTACTGCATGAGAAGATTCCGGTTGTCAAGAGCTTTACGTTCAGCAGATGAGGCAGATATCATCTACCTGACAGTTCATCAGCATCTCAGCCTAAGTGCAAAGAAGGAAACTCAGTCCCAGAGCGCTTCACAGGAAAGCTTTGTATTTTCTTTATCTTATTTTTATTATTTTTATTTTAAACTAAGGTAAAGCTTGCACGCATCTAACTTTGAAAAGACATGCAAAGTTTTAGTACAGCGAACATAAAAGAAGTGTCTTTCAGTTTTGTTTTGTTTCTAGGTAAGGGTAGGCAAACGTCAAGAAATCTCTTTAATTTTATATTCTAAAAAAGAATGATTTATGGGGAAGAGAAATCAAATTACTTACCTATAATAGGAGATTTTTGAAGGTAGTTCCCTGTTTCCGTAAAGGTAACACTGAAAGATCTGTGATGATTCACCAGTTTGTACTACAAAGTTAGGAGGCAGAAACCCCATTAATTATTCAATTGTATTAAGGAAAAGAAAGACAATGAAGAAAATTAAACATAGGAAACATGGAAATGAAAAGAAAAATATTCACCTTTTCCTCACCTGTCAAAAATCCCCAGAAGTTTCAAATGAGAAAAACAGGTGAGCTGAGCCTTCTGAAGGAAAAACTGCTCAGTTCAGGGAAGGAGTTTTTAAAAGCCTGATGTCATTGCTTCCGATTCTTGGTCTCTCGTATATGCGAGGCTGTTGGTGCCCAACAGAACCGGCCAGGCGTTTGCATCTTTTAGCACGTAACTACAGGCGTACATCTGACCATTCGCGTAACTGAGCCTGAAGGACTACCGAAACTTTCCGGGGGTTTAGTGTACGGAACAGCGCAGGACTGCAGGCTGAGGCTTCATGCTGTCAGTGTAAACGACAGCTTCAGCTCACATTAATTTAGCAGCCTTCTCTTCGCCTCAGTGTAGCAAAATTTTTTTACTAACTACTACCCCTTAGATGTTAGTGACCACCTACGTATAGCAGAAAGCTGTTGTGGGCACATCGCAAATGGTGTAGGACGTAAATGTGCGCCCGTGAACCTAGAGGTAAGGACCACAAATCCACAGTGTAGAAATCTAAATGCCCATTCAGAATCTCACAGCTGGGAAAGGTTAAAAGCACAGGGAAGAGGGAAAATGCAGGTACACGTCAACACTGAAAGAAAAATCTCGCTATTTCTAATTTATTGAGCACTGAATTAGGATTTGAATAAAAGTGAAAGGACTTTTAAATACTAACTAAGACCGTTTCAACCAATTCTAAAGGAATGTTATTTTATGGAAGGTCTGATGGTGTTCCTACCCTGAAGAACCTGGTGGAGTTCCTTAATTCCTGGGCATATATTGAAACTGAAATGGGGAACCCAAATCCTTACGACGTGTGGTCAAATAGTCTACACATAAGCTTTAAGGGATCACTTCTCAGATATAACAACTCTGTGTAAACCTGTCTCATATACACACTCTTTCTTAACTTACATCTTTCTATCTTTAATGCGTCCAACATAATGCATCTGAACACCTGCTTGAATGCTCCGTCATTTTAATTGATTATCACAGATGGCTAAAAGGAAGGTATAACAACTGCACATCTCGAGAGAACATGATCTATATTCGTTTAGATCTGTAAAATTAGCTTGTCCGAAAGGAACTGTTAAAAACAGTCTAATAAAACTGTAAGATCAGTTCCTAGAAGTGATAGTTAAATCAATAACATGTGCAACCTATTATTCTGGTTGACATAAGCCTTGAGTAGTCTGTCAGCAGAAGGTTATGCTATGAAACATAATTAAAGAAAGATAAAATTGATTACATATCTACATCTTGAAACTGGAAAGGTATTTCTGATGATTATTGAAATTCTGAAGTGTTTATCTTCTGTTTGCACCAAAGCTCTTTTGCAATTTTAATGTATTACTCCTGAATTTGTTTTTATTATAAGAAAGTACTTTTCCACTTCTTAGAAGTGGTTATGAATAGGTAACTGATATTCTTTGAAAATACCAGTTTGAAATGTATAGTAAAGAAATGAGATTAATGCTTCCTAACGTATTTCTGTGCTTATTTTACAGTATCTCTAAAAGAGCTTTACATGTAAATTAAAACTGCAGAATAATCGTAAGTGCTATTTTTATTTTTATTTGAGATAGTTTTCCTCTAAAGTTTACAGGACAACAAGAACAAGGCATGTATCTTGCTTTCATGTAAATCTTTGGGATGATTTGGATTATAATGGGTCCTGAATAAGAGAGAATCCCTACGGTGTTACATCTGACAAAGCCTTTCTATGGATCTACATAAGATATCATTGTGCAAAGCCTATTTATTTTTCTTTTTGTAGAAAAGAAAGTCATTTTATTGGTCTTTATGCAGACATCAGGGTTACATGATCTGAGATCTAGTTTCAGATGTACCTCTGAAGATACCGTGCAGCTTTAAATAGGTCAGTTAACTATTGTACAGTTCAGTTTGCCTCTTTGTGAAAGCAGAATAGTAAGGTAGATAAAGACCTAATAATAATATTATTTATATTTTCACTGGTGTTGCAAGGCCTGCTTATATAATATGCCTCAGTTACACTGAAGTTATGTGGCCACTGTTACAGAACTATGATCAATCTATGGCTACAATGAAAAAAACCTACTGTATCTCATTCTCTTTTTATTATACATTTTTTATAATAGTGTAACTTCAAATATTTCAGTGCAAAGACATAGTACTCGTGCACCCTGACAGGAGAATAGAGCTCGCTGTATATCATTCCCACCTGGTGCTTCTTCTCCGTATAATTTTGTTTGTCGGGAGAAGTGTTAAAATGATCAGAATGTAATCATTATTCAGCATCATAATCAAGAATCGGCTTTGCGTAGGAAGCTTGTCTAATTTAATCCTTCTGAAATCTATTTTAAACTGCTTTTTTGCACTAACCGAGAAGAGTGGTATTTCAGTGAGCCGCAGTAGTTCTATCATTTCAACTGCATCGCTGTGGCTAACAGTATACATCGCACAAGACTGGGGAGGGAAGTAGGGCTAGAAATAAATGTTTCCTAGTTCCTTGTTTTCCTTCACCCATTTATACCATACTGATAGCCAAACCTAGCGGTTGAAGAAAATAAAGCATCACGCACAAATTCTGGCAGGCAGACAGCCTATGAATTTCAGAGCTGTCAGAGCTGCGTGTTTCAATCAGGTTTGACATCTCTTGGCATTTCTCTTCAACTTCTGCTTTCTATAAATAATTCCCTTACTTAGGTGTTATTTCTAGTTCATTTCTGAACATATAGCAAGAATGCTTCTCACCTCTTACTATGGCTTTTCTTTGTCTTCACTTTGGAAACCTACCTGAACAAGAATTAAAACTTACTTGGCATTAAAATAGTCCAGTATGTTTGGATGATGGAACGTATGTTGCCTTTTAAATTAAATTTGGAATTCTCACACTGAGATCTTGGAGAAATTACCAGCATCAGATGATGGAACGTATGCTGCATTTTAAATTAAATTTGGGATTCTCACACTGAGATCTTGGAGAAATTACCAACATCCCCTTTTCTTATTTGAGATAGTTTGAGTTCCCTCTCAGCACGTTGAGTGAATTTGAAAATTAACAGTCCCCGTCACAGCAGGAGAGCCTAGGGAATGGGTTACATCCCCCTTCCATACTTTCCCCCTTGGCTCAGAGAAAAGTAAGTTACGGTATCATTTCCTTGCACACCCATTCACCTCTACTGGCACTTTTGGAGGTTGTAGGGGGTGCAGAGAGAGCAGCCAGTGCTTTTCCCATACAGCTCCTTTAAGAGACCATGTATTTGCCTAAAGGAGGGGACGCAGCTCAGCAAGGCCACTTGGCGCCCTCGCGCCTGGTATTTCATTTGAGCTGAGCTCCACAAGGCTCTGGGGGCCCCTGGAGAAAAAGTCCACCGAGTGACCTCCGAGGACACAGTGGCTGGTTAAACCGCTTTTCTTTCCCGTCAGGTATTTGTACCTTCCTGATGTCTTCTGCTTTCTGAACTACAGAGAGACGACGGGCATTGCCGATTCTCTAGGAAGCGTTCCTTAGCATAGCTGCTTCCATCACAAGGCGTGTGTCAGGCGATCACCAGGCTCTTCAGCTTCCTTTCAGGGAACTGTCCCGGGCCAGGGGAGCATTTCAGTCTCTCGGTGAGGGTGGAAATATTCTACGGCTTGGAATATTTCCGAGATGTTCACCTTCCAGTGTGATTCTGCAGTGAGTGGGAATAATAGCCATCCCTTTTGGTACCAAAAAAGAATGGGATAAGATAATTGCCCCGGGGAACCAGGAAGCGATGGTCCTGATGAATCCTGAATAGGACTATTGAATGGGACTATCTATTCAAGCCTCTAAGAGGAGTAAACTTCATAATCAAAGGCTTTTCACACAGTTCTCTGAGCTCAAATCTTTTCTAGCAAACTTGGGTTTTTTTGTTGTTGGTTTGGGGAGGTTTTTTTGAAGATTGCAGGTTTGATTGATAAAGCTGCCTCTGTTACTTTCCACTCTCCAGGTCATTTTACTTAACTAAAGAAAACTTGTAAATAGAATGAACAGATCATGCAATAAAATGGATTTCAAGTTAGACCAAACTGAAATTTCCTGATAGAGAACCATCAACAGACCCTCATGAGGTCCATATTTTGACAAATGCTCTTCTGTATTTTCATACAATATAATTACCAGCAACTCTGCCACATCTACAAAAGTTTTTAAGGGTAATAAGCAATTAAAAGAACCATTAAAGGATGATCAGGTTGCCTGGATGCCAATAAGTAAGCTTTAATACAGAAAAAAATCAGTGCAAGATGTATGTGAAGAAAACATTCAAGCTATGACAAAAGACCCTTTCTGAGAAGACAGGATTTAAGAGTCATCCACTATAAGCACATCAGTATATAAGCTTGCCATTGCTAAAGGTCTAATGAAGTCTTTGGATATACAAAAAAGGAGAATTTAGCACTGAAGACCGTACACACAGTGCTAATAAGACCTGTATGAAACCCCTAGCACCTGTGTCTTGTTCTGAACGATGCAAACAGTTCAAAATGAGTGTGGAAAACCAAAGGATTCCAGCAAAGAAAAAAAAAAAAAAATCCAGACCTCATTCTCATTCTAGTGCTCAGCTTTTTCATCCTGCCGAAAAGGCAGCGATCACCCCGTGTAACACAGTCATGGAAAAATGTTTGAGCTTAGAATAGGGACAATGTGCGGAAAAAGCTTCACAACTTTCCTGAGAAAAGGACAGAAAGCTCTGAATGTTAGAAACTGACTTCCTGTGAGCCTTGCAAAGAACCTAGCGTTTCTGGTTTAGCCAAGACACGTCCCTAAAAGTTCATTTGAAGACTTCAACTGAAATATCCCTGATAGAGTTGTTTCAGTAATTAATTACATCCTATATTATAAACATATCTTATTTTTCATCTGAAACTAGGTTCGACTTTCCGTCCCTAGAATTTCTTGTGAGTTAGCGTGCTAATTGAAAAATCATCAAAAATCTTCTTCTTGAGTGGGTACTAGAAGAGTATGCTTCCTAGTATTTCTTTACCTTCCTGCTGAAAAGCAGGTGTTTTAAACTTCCAATCGCTCCTGCAGTTCTTTCTTGAACTCATTTTAAAAATACAATGAAACCTGACCCAACAATTGATAATGCTCTCATGAATGTTACATACAGTAGAATAGTACATAACTACTTTTACACCGTATTCTCCTGAGTTTCCATCCAGGAACCCTATGTTATAAGTTTAAAGGAGGAGCCTGGTTTAGTCCCATGATGCTACAAGTCTCCTCAGTAAGTGTGGCTTATATTCTTGTCTCCAGAGAAATACTGATCCATATACATATAACACCACATTGGAAATATGGAAAATTTGATGACCTACACAATTCCGTAAAAGCTACCTGCCTCATCAGTTTACCTCTGCGAAACTACAGTTCTCTGTAAAATTTAGTACTTTGTTTTAATGCCGTGGCCCAGAGTAAGCCTGCCAGCCCCCTGCGGCCGAACGCTGTTTTCATTCAGAACAATACCGATTTGGCCTATGACTTCAGTTTGTAGATACAGATATTGGCTAGTACTGGGCCAAGAACAGCTAACTGCCGAAACTGTTAGAAATTCTCCGAGCAGATGATTTCCTACGTACTATTACTTTTAAAGATCTATCACCCTATATTACAGATATCTGCTATTTAGCATGATCAGGAGGGAAAAAGAAATGCACTTACTTGAAGCTGTAAAACATAGGTCCTTGTTGATCCACACCAAGGGGGACCGTGTGCCATTCTGCTCAAGCTATACCATGATTCAGAGCTGAAAAAAAAAAGGAAATACATAATCTTTAACATGAATCTAGAAGTTGTGATCACCATATTTATTTTCAACTATTGATCTCTTGCCTATTTATGGAGCTGGGACTATGAGACTCTGCAGAAATACTTCCCGAGGGGCCAAATCATTGTCATTAGAATTAGTAGGAAAAGACTTTTTCCTTATTGTAACGAGNNNNCCCCCCCCCCCCCCCAGAAAGAAAATAAAATGCTAAAAGCTTTTTGCCTTTCTTTTTGCCCCCCCAATGGCTGGAATTCTTTTAGCCACTTTGGTTTGGAAACCTTTTCTTCCTCATCAATTTGCCTCTGTAGATTTTTCACTGCTGGCAATTAGCAAGCAGAAGAAATCCTGCTGAGGAGAGCAAGTTAAAAGGGGACTTAAGAATGACTGTTCCTGAGAAACAAGCAGCCAATCTGGAGCAGCAGACTTCCAAATTTCAAATATACACATTACAAAGATGAACAGCCAGAGCAACCTCTCTTCTTAATTCCTTTTAGCTGGGTCTCCAATCTGCTCACAACAGTGTTTAGTCCAAAACTTAGTCCACTTCAATGGGCTTGGAAAGGAAATTACTAAGATTCCAGCATTCATTGCACCCCCAAAAAAGAACAATTTAGATAATGGCTTGCTACGTCTGGATAATAACCAAATGGCACTTTTCACATCCAAACCATTTCAGTCTGGCATCTTCCAGGAAGCCCTGATGTCTACAGATGAAAACTAGAACATTCACACAGGGGGAAAGCTCTTCCGGCTGCCCAGCTTTCATCTGCAACATGAAGAAACTGAAGAAGTTTTCAGTGATTTCAGTAAATCAGGGTAGTCAGTCTTACGTGCCATATTTAAGAGGAGGAAAATAATCTTACAAGTATGGATCAGCTTGAGATCTTTCCTTAAGGTCATAAAAGCTGCATAAACACAAGGCATCGGAGGAAAAATGTTCCCCAAGTGCAATTCTATTACAGCTGCTGTTGCAGAAAATGCATTTTTGAACTTTCAAAGACCTTCTCAGTGTCCCTATTCATGAAGCCTGCATCATATTTTAACAGTGTGAATAAATGACAATGACTTTAGGTAAATTATGTTAAAAACATTGTCAGAACACTGTTAAATAAAAAATGGCTTTTCAAACAGAATGTAAAATGTCACATAATATATTATCGTTAAATAACTGGGTTTTGAGGGAAAGCAAAACCAAAGATGCAAAACCCTCTCTAGGAATATTCACTTCTCACAAACAAAATCTGAAAATACAGAACACATTTCAAAACCCAATTAATTTCACAGCTTCCAGCATCAAAAAACTGAACATACTTCTTCAAGTTGCCTGGTTCTTTTTGGTTTGGCTCTAAACTATCAAAACGTAACAAGACCTATGGAGAATTATGCATACATTAGAAAAGTGAGCTAAGGGGGGGGGGGGGTTACCAGTTTTTTCAAATAAACTAAAAAAAAAGAAAACTACCCAAATGACACAGGAATGCACTTTGTAGTTGCTCCAGCAGGCTGGCGTCTATCACTGCAATTGTGGTTTTGCACTCACGCTCCCACCTGCTTTCCTGTTGTGAACAGTTTCTCGCCTCCCATAGCCCTGCACTTTTCTACCCCAACCAGATGAAGAGACAATCAGACCATTCGGTCATCACGCTTAACTGTCATGTAGCTTGGACTGATTTCTCAACAGAAATTTTCTAGTAACTCGAACACTTTATGGAGGACATAAAGATGGTAAATTAGAAATATGTAGGGATGGTCCTGAATTACTACATTTAATTTCTGATCTGAATTTTCGTCATGTCTGGAGATAATTCCATCCAGTGCTTTGATTTTGGAATATTCTTCACAATTTGTTTAGGCAAGAGTACATTTCTGAACAAGATTTCCCAATCCATATAAAATTCTGTTACAGTTCATTCAGTGTTGACATTTTGGTTGAAATCCTTGGCCCGTACCAAGTCAGTGGGAGTTTTTCCGATCACTATCAGCAGGGCCAGGATTCTTCTTCTTCAGATCTAATCAGCATTGCTCACTTTATTTGTCCCACTTAGATGCTTCATTATCATATTATTATCCATTTTCAACAGATGAGATTGCATATATGTACCAGTGTACATATAAACCTACAAACCTCCACCCACTCGTTTAGTCTTTACCTGTCTTTGAAGTAAAATCACCAACACAAAACAGGGCTACTCTGTCTTATCTTATTATCTGGTCCACTGAAAAGGTGGTGGTGAAGAGACAAAAAGAGGTGCTTCTCACTCAATGAAAAGACCAGCTATGGCGACCTGGATGTAAAACATCATGTCCGTTGCTCCATGATACAACAGTCTTGCTGTGAGCAATGTAGGGCTGATTATTGAGCCTTGTTCCACTCACAGTTTTTGTTTCTGCTTTAACAAGGATGGAAGTCAAAGACTGAACCACCTAGGAAGGTGTAACTGTACATATTAGATACGAAAGGCTCTTCTTTTAATGAACTGGCATGTTTAGGGTAGAAGACAAGTCTTCCCAGCAACAGGCAGAATTCCTGCCCTTGAGCACTGCCAGATGACAGAAGCGGTTCTGCTTCTCACCACCTCATTTTCAGCAGGTGCACCAAAAAGCAAGGACAAAAGAGCTCTTCTCTTCCTACAGTCTTACCTTCTTCCCTGTGAATTCACTAGGCCCTCGGAGAGAGTCAGTATGGGTGAAGACTTATCAGCAGACCTTCCCAGCATCTACTTATTTGATTTTTCTGCCTTTGCAAAAGGCTGTCACAGATGGGTTGGATACGTCAGGCATGACTGCAAAGTCTCCCTCTTGGTCTGACGGACTGAACCTCGTGGTTCCAACTTCACCAGTCTCTGTGCGGTTCTGCATTTCAGGACTGTAACCAGACCAACTGCAATTAATCCTGCCTATTAAAAGTTGGATCCTTCGAGGGCGGTTCTGGCCGAACATCTTTCTCACACTTCATTCTGGGTCACATCTTGTACTTCTTTGCCACAGTTTCATACGACCTCTCCTGCTGCCTGACCGTGTTGATTAAAGACAGGCCAATACGTCTCAGCAGTGCAGAACTGCCTCGCTCCTGCAGTCGTCATCGTCCGCCGCCGCCGCCGCCACCGCCGCCAGAAGAGTGAAACGGCGTGCCTGCGAGACACCCGGCTTTTGTCCCAGCTGTCCTGAAAAGCCCAGGAGAAAATTACTGGTAGCAGGCAGGCAGTTCATCCGCCTGCTTGCACAAAGCTCACCGGCACTAGGAGCTGCAGATGTGCCGTTTGAAAGCCAGTTTCAGTACAGACAGGCGAATCCAGTTATAATTTACTGGAATGCTTCAGAGGTAAGTGTGTGCGTAGTATAGGGGGTGCAGACTATATTCTAAGCTGTCGACCTATTTTAGAGTTTCTACCTCCTGACCAGCCAGAAGGGAGTGGCCGTGTATAGCGTAACCTGGACACCCTCCCCCACATTACGTACTCTAACAGTGTATCAGTGGGATTTGCAGCCTTTGCCACTTCAGCAATGAGCACAAAATTCTGACTCGAGGTCATGTAATCTTGGGACACCAGGTCAGCCAGTCCTCATAGTAATCCTTCGCTCCTTATTTCAGTTACAAGCAATGAAACCGAGAACGGATGTAAAAGATTGAGATCATTTGTACCCAGACCACTTTCTTAGCATTTTTAATGGCTTTATATAGCATTTTATCTGTGTTTCTGTCATTCCTTTTGGGGAATCAACAATGCAACTTGGCCATTTATGAATGACAGATGTATTGAGATATATGCTCTTAGACCACTGTATTTTAAAGGTCCAAATAACAATTTTATAATTAAAGCATGACTAAAAGTTTAAATTATAAAATAAAGCACCCTAGTTTAAGCCTGCAACGAAGAGACAATGCTACTTTTATTCCCTTTCAAAGTAAGATTCGGCAGTGACTCTCTCTAGTATCTAATCGCCTTGGAAAGCTTGAGCGGTCAAGAAGCACCTTTTCTTATTTTTTAAAATACAGGAAATATTAGCTACTTCAATTAAATCAAATCTGCCAAGCTCATACAACATTCCCCATAACCATTTTCATGACATGTAGCTTTTTTGCTTGTATTAGACAGACTCTATTTTTGCAAAACAGCAGTTCCAAAGGAGTGTTTGCTGCACACGGGGTAAATGACGTGTGGTTTTGGATTTGTCTATTCATTCATCTGAAATCACCAGCAAACTCCACTGGAGGGGGAATGGTATGTTGAACAGGAAGATACTCCTGTTAAATGGCACATAGTTCATCCTAGTTTTTATTGTTTCTCCTGAAAGTGTTGGAGATAGTTAGAAATCAGCTTATATTTGCTTTTGCTTTATGCATGCCAAACACAGGCTGAAGCAGCCGGGGGATATGATATTAAAAGTCAAATTACAATAGAAAATCACAACCAACGGTTCGTTATAAGAGCCAGAAATTAAAAGCAAATAACAAAAGCATTCCTTTGGGGTCTTTGATTCGGTAAGGTACTAGAATACGTTCATAGATTTATGCAAAATAATAGATCCACTGAAATTGAAGATAATGTAAAATTATGCCCACGCTTAATAGCGTTAAACTGAATTCTAGCTTAAAACACATATATGTTTTCTGAGAAAGATGTGTGTCCAACTTTAATTGCATGTATCAGTGTTCCTGTACAAGTAGACCGATAGAGACCGGTCCTGGTTTTGTGCATACCTTACTAAAGAAAATCCAAATTACTTTATCTTTACGGATTACAGCAGGACAAGTAAGATATCCCACGTTTCCCTCTTGCCAGCACTTCCCAAGGATTTTTCTTTCTATCATCCTTTCCTTCTTTCCAGTGGGAAAGTTCCTTTGCATTAAAAGCAACTTATCACTGGAAATCTAAAACACAATTCCGTGAAGCCCCACAGAAAACACGCTTCCTTTAATTAAAGCTGAACCCCATTGCTGATTTTTTGTTAAGTGACAAAAATGTAGATTTATTTATTCAATAGGACGTTGAGAGACAAATTTTTCTCTTTTCTTCCTCTGGGAAGTGTTTTATTGTTTGCTTCCTTTCTCTTGCCTGCTTGCTGTGTAATTTAAGACCGATGCCTCCCTGTGGGAAACAAAACTTGATCAGAGAACAGCCTGCACTGCCACCTAAACAAATTATGTTTTAGTCACTGCTGATGTTGGCTCTGTCATAATGGAAATGTATAATTAATGCCTTTGCTTTTACTGCTTTGGAAAGAGAACTCCCTGAAACTGGTTCAAGAGGGGGAATTTTAGGACTGCACCCTTTCCCTTTCTAACCATTACCACAATGGATCGCTACAGCTGCCTCTCAAAAAGAATGATCCGGTCCCTGATCTCTGCAGTTATTTATTCAATCTACAGTCAAGGCAATTTATTATTATTAAATAATAAAAATCTGCTGTGCAGCAAGAATTTGGCAAGGAATAAGAGAGGAGGGAAAACTCAGTAACACAGGTGAAATCCTGTATTTCTCCTTTTAGAGGAGCTTGAAAAGAATAAGCTATTTCCATTAGTTTCCTGCAGAGTTGCAAGCAGTGATAATAGACATGTGCTAATTTCACTATTGCACTGTGCTATGAAGCAGCATTTTAGATCATCTTTCACCTGTGACATGACTCCAAATATCCCTAATTAACAGCTCGCTTTTTATTTTCAGTTTTTGTTGTTGAATTTATAGCAATGGCTAAACATCTGGTATTATGACTGCAAATAGTCTCCATCTTCTCACCTCTGGGATGCAGTGTAGCTTTAGACTATTTATACTTTGATCTAAAATTCTAAATGACCAAATTATTCTGCTGTAATAGGTCCTAAGTGACATTAAATGGATGGTCTCAGCTTTTTCTTTCCAAAATGGACAGCTCTCTCACCTCTTTTAGCTACTTCACGGCATGAAAAACTCAGCACAATAAAGTAACAGCAACACCATTTTCAGGACTGAAATAACCTTTGATTTCTACAAAGACATGTACGGGCCAAGAAATGGCAAAGGCAATGAATGCAATAACTGTGCTTTAGGCACATTCTCATGTCATCAGTAACTCAACGTTTTTAATTAAGTTTATTACCAGCGTGTCCAGAGCTGTACAGAAACCAGAGTGAGAAGGGGAAGGTATCCATCCTCAAAGAGTCACGATCTAGATTGGTTGAAAACATGGACAAAACAGGCTTGGCTTCTAAAATCAAACTGCTTCTGTACGCCATTTCTTTGTAAGATATTCCTAGATTTCATTCCCCATACAGTTTCTTATTTCCACAGACGTTTCATTCTGAAAATCTCAAATTCCATTGTTCGATATCACTATCCAAGTAACGTTTGCAATTATCATCATCATCATCCTATTTTACAAAAGAGAAAACTGGGGTTCAGGGGTTAAGTAATTTGCTGGACTTCTTACATAAGTATTATTTTGGTCAGAGCCGGAAATAGATGAGAAGAGGTTGTAAAGCGCAGGTCTTGAGCTGATGTAAATTAGGTTACTTACTCTGAAGCCATAAATAGCTAAGATGAATTCAGAAAAGTCTTAAATCTGTCCCCAAGTCTTCTGACTTCTGGTCTTGTAACTGAATCACTGAAGTATTCTTACTCTATTTCAAATCCAAAGAGGCAGATAGATATAGCTGCTAAGTGTAACACTGTTCATTGATATGCCCAAAATTATGAAACTTGGATTAAAAAAAAAGTCTGATACGAGTTCAAGGTAACAATAGTTTTCCCTAAGGAGAACTAAATCTAAAATACTACTTCCTTTTAAAATGCAAAAAAATGATATCCAGACATTAGTTTAGGGAAAGTAAGTGATTTTTAAAAGAATCAAAAGTCAGCCAGAACTTTTCTCATCTTCTGAATCTGGGTTTTTTTTTTTTTTCTTCTGTGAAAACTTTCCTTCATTTCCCTCTGGCTTTTTATTATTCTACTTTTTGTTTATGGACTAGGATCTCCTGAGAAAGCAGCTGGTACAGAAGAAGAAGAGGGTAGAAAAAGGGACATCTTGTTACCAGCCTCATTCAGAGAAGCCTAGATCATCTAAAGATTATAGGCCAACAGCAAATTAACTTTCAGATCTCAAATTAGTCTGGATTCCAGTCATTGTGTGCGACATCATCTTCTCTTCAGGCATTCAGGTAATGAGAGACCGGGAACAGGCTCGGCTGCTTGCTCTGGCACAGCTACTGACATCCTTTGGGGTGGCAGGGAATGGGACCTCCTTTGCAGACCACTGCAAACCCCCTTCTCCTGGTCCTTCCACTTTTCCCCCTTCCGGCTCTTGGTAAGCCATGTAAGTCCATTTGTACGACAGCTGTTGAAGACTGATTTTTAGGGTATACACATAGCTGCAAAAGGGTCAGGCCTTTTGGGGGGTGACGTAAGCCCTTTGGGGCACGTCTCGTGCCTCCAAACACCCCGATGAGGTGCTCGGTGGGCAGGACAGTTGTGATCCGAATGCGCCCTGCAGACCTGTCTCAGCAGCTCACGCACCCAGGGGCCTGACGTGGGTTGTTCTTGCCCAGCAAGACAGCGTAGCCCTGCCTAGTGCCTCTTTTCTCTTCTGCGAGAGCAGCAGACTGGTGAAAATGAAGCTATTTATAGTCTGATGTGTTTGGAGACAACAAGACCACAAGGCATATTAAAGTACAGAGAAGGCCACTCGGCCCATGCTGCTTTCCTTATTAAAATTCTCTCCTTGTTCCTACTCATACATCACCTCAGTTGGGTCCTTCCTCTGAAACGATGAGTGCCAATAAGCAGATATCGGAATGCACGGAGAAGACTAAAGAGGACGCCCTGCCCCAAGCTGAGAGGTTTGGGTTGTTAACGACGATTTCTTCGCAGTCGAAACTTCGTGGTCATTAGCTAGGCAGCACGGCAGAGGGGCCTGCATCTCAGAGCCTTCAGCATTGATAATATTCAGAACCTAAAGTTTCCAGAACACGGGAACTTTCCACTGAGCACTGAAAAAAATAAGAGAGGAAGAAAACTAAAAGGAGCTGTGAGGTGAAACGATAACGGCTGCGAGTCGCTCATCACCATCAGAAAAGCTGGCGTGCATCTGCGCAGGCACCTATAGGAAGTGACTGGCAGCTGCGTGAAAGGTCACAAAGTCTCTCTCGCTACACCGAGCGCAACACCGCAGAAGCAGAAAAACACAGCAAACAAGCAAACCCAACAATTATATGCACGTACGTACGCGCATACATGAGCAGAGAAGAAAAAGGCCAAAGCTCCTCTGAACGTTCCAGTAATTGGGAAGTACGCAACACCCCTGGGTAACCACATTTCTCTAAAAATCTATTACTGGAAATCCTGTTTGCTAAACTTAACAGTCTGACATGGGATTCCTCACACACATCACTGCAGGCAGGCGAACGTATGAATCCCTTCGAGGTCTTCGTAACGCTGTCAACAGATATCCCTGTGTTAACCTCCCTCCTGCGCAGCTATTTTTGTTCGCCTCCTTAGTTTGTAGACGCTAAGGGTATAATTTATTTTAATTATTTGTTTTCAAGTTGAATGGCCACAGACTCTGAACAAGAAATATCAGGCTTCAGCATATCACATAGCATTGCAAAGATGCTATTCATTTTGTAGGCATGCTAAGAGAACGTTAGCATTGTCATTTAACATATTGATACGCTGAACGTATTTATTTATAAAGACGGCACACCAACTTATATAACAATAAAATGTATTCTATAATATTGTGACAGAGATCTTGAGATAACAGCATTATCAAAGGAGAAAAAAATACAGTGAGACAGGAAATATTATAGCACATTTATCATTTATATACCTTGTGAGGTTAGGACCCTTATCTTTCTCACGCTTGTTTCACTTGAGTGCTATAAGGATAAATGTATTATACTGTGCCTTTGACTTCACAGTTACGCACTGTGCCATCTTTCACTCACTACAGGCAACGGCAGGAACAGAATTATGTTACAACGATCTTTTTTCCACGTTAGGTTCCATCTTTCTCCTTGTATGTACAGCAGGACTCGCAATAAATTGCTTAATATACGTTTAGCTGAATTTGCATCTATACATTATCCATAAAGATAGTTCAGAAAGTCATGTTTCAAGGTAACAACTGGGGAGTAATATCACTGGAGAGAAGGAAATTAAGCAGAAATAAAAACACTGCGAGTTGAGAATTGGGACTAAAACCTCAAGATGATTGCACGGAACCACTGTGAGGTTCCTTTATTATTTTATAATTAGAAGAAAAGCACGGACTTGGAAGTTGAGGGGCGGGGTGGGGGGAGGAAGCAGCTAAGAGCCGTGCCACCTCTCTCAGAGGACCAATACCAACGACAGTACCTTCTGCTGAGCCCTCTGCCTCCCCCTGCTAGAGGCAACCCCTGCGCCGCCCTTCCTTCCATAGGAGCGGCTGCGTTTTCCGCACCGGGCGCAGGAGCGTTTGCGAAAGGCGGTGCGACTGTCAGCCGCCGAGCCAGGGAGGCAGGCAAGGGAGTCAGGGGAGTTTCCGCTCTTCCGCTCTCATCAGCTTACGCATGGGAGTCCCTAATATAGACTACTGGGTTGCTTTAGTATGATACGTAAACCCTTATTTTCCTCCCTGTTTATGGACGGAACAGGGTTTTCTGCGCCACGGAGTGGAAATTACGTGTTCAGTGCCCATGACTGCTGGAAAGGCCAGTGGATTTATTTTTCCTTGTAACACTACTGTCTATCAATGTAACATTTTCCACCTGAATCCCTAATGATACTTTCACAATTAAACGAACAAAACTTTACACCATTTTTCTAAAATATTCACAACCCTAATTTTGCAAACACATTCCACGATTTGGTCGAGTTCAGCTTGAGCCCTACACCCTTTCTGCCTCCAAACACTGACCAAAAATTGAGATGGCTATCTCTTGGGAAATACCTCTTACAGCAGAGCCTGCTTTCATCCTTCATTTGTGTCTAATGCCACCATAGTCTTGTTTTCCTTCACAGAAGCCAAAGTGCTTTATTTCACACTGAAAAAAAGCCTCTCCAGTGGTTTTTGCCTCTCTTGTCCTGCATTCTGTCAATGAGCGGTGCCGCTCTAAGGAATACATTATTACGGCTGCAGGCCACTCCAAATGATTCAGAGAGACCCTTTATACCATAGCCAGAAACAGCTGAAGAAGATTTGGGTCCCCTGGGATCCAGATATTACCCAGTTCAGCTGAAGCCATTCTCACTTGGTTTGTCTGAGAGTGATTCTGCATTTTAATTTTTAATAATTCTTTAATCCATCTGAAATGGGGGAGGGAGAGCAAACAAAACAGAATCCCATCCGCAGCTTCTCTCCTTTCTGCCTTATTCATTTTCCCATTTTTTCCTAAATTACGTATTCCTCTAGTTTTAGCAGCTATTGGTTGAATATATTAGTACTTCTTTGCTGTGCTTTGAAGCACAAGGAACTTGCACAGTATTTTTTTCTATTATTGTTCTATTTATTTTACTAAGAAAATCTTCTGTGAAGGCGCCCTTTTATATTGCTTTGAAAGTTAGAAGCATGTAGAAACAGCCAAACTAGAATTAGGGCTCCCCTGTATTCTTTACAAATTCTTTCCCTTTCTACTTCACCTCCTTCTTCTTGTAATCTAACTTTTTTGTGCCATTTCTGCCTGCTGTAAGTTCTTTCATTTGTGCAGATTTCTTTATCACACTTTGTCTTACCATGGTCTAGTTTCTGTATATTCCTTGTAGAGATGTGTGTATGTTACTGCAACTCCCTCAGAACCTTGAAACATTTTCTGTATTTTAAAAGCAGTCTTATCTCGGTTTCATAAAGAAAAAGATTAACTTTAGCTCAGAGCTGCTCTACGACAGAAAGTCCCACTTCTAAATGCATGAACCAGAAAGAATACACCGAAACCTCAGCAGGTAGCCATTTTTGCCAGCAATTTAAGAACAAAAGCAGCAATGAAATACAAATACAGAGGGGGAAGCTGAACAGCCAGTATAGGACCAATGTGGTCTACTTCAATCTTCACAACTTCAGAGCCTGAAAAATCCGTGTGGACTGAGCCTGCATCTTACACACAATTACATGTAATCTTAAGAGCTGAAATTGAGAGGATTAGTTTACTGCTAGTTCCAGCGAATACTAGCAGCCTGATTGTATTTTCAGGGCACTGGTGGGCAGCAGCAGATGGTGGTCGTTTCCCTGGCAGGGATAACATCGGGGATAATTACCAGATGCAGTTCCAAGGTTTATGATATTATAAACCTCTCTTTCCTTTCTCATTCACTACATGTGGAAAGTATGGCCCTTTTAGCTCCCTTCTTCTTCATTTTATACTAGTGTAACACCTTTGCCTTCAGCAATTTTGAAATGATTCAGTGGTGAAGTAAAACAAGAAATAGACCTTTTCAGTCAATAAAAATAATAAAAAAACCCACTGATCTTAATGCTGTTCTTATTTTTTGCATTTGAAAATGAGGAATAGCTTTATGTCGATTAATGAAATAAAATGCAATAATTACTAGCAGAATTCGCTGTGCATTGGGTCCTGGCAGAATTTAGTACCATAGCCTTTTAAAAATTGGTGATGCTCAAGATGATTCTGAAATAAACTAGCCTGTGAACTAACTATACCTACAAGACTAGTAATACTTAAAATGGGCCAGCCAGAATCCAGGATGAAATGCAACGCAACTTTTTGGTTTAGTCTGATCTGGATTGATTGCAGTACAACAAATGAGGAAGATAAGACTCAGGCCTTTGGGAGTTTACAGAACAGACAATAACGTAAGTTAGAGTACACGGGTCGAGATCAGGCACAGATCTCCTATTCAGCGGAACACTCTTGTTTCACAATGTTTTATAGCAAGGGGAAAGAAATTAACCGCATGATGTGTCTCTAATAACAATGAAGAGACTCACTCTTGTACTAAACTTAATTCAATGTGGTTAAATTGGCAAAGGCTGAACTTTTACCACGTTTCGGAGATTCAATCTCTGAGCGGTGAGATTTACCCCATCAGTCCAGAAGGACCTTGCAAAGCTTCAGAATCAGGCCAACTCAAGTTCAACAAGGAAAAGCAGAAAGTTCTGCACCTAGGGCAGAATAACCTTGTGTGTCAGTACAGGCTGGAAGCCAACCTGCAGAGTACCGGCTATGCTGGAAAAGGTCCGGCGGTTACTGTGGATGCCTAGTTGAAAATGAGCTAAAAAGTGGGCTCTCATAGCAACGAGGCAAACTACACAAGCATGTTAGGAGGAGAACAGCCAGTAGATCAATTATTATACTCTTCTAATTCAGCACTTGTTGAGGCTTACCTGAAATACCATAACCAGTTTTCGGGTTCTCCAGTTCAAGAGAGATGTTGAGAATTTGGAGAAAATCTGGCAGAAGACTATTAAGGCAGTAATGGCCCTACAGCACGGGACTTGTGAGGAGAGACTGAGAAAGCTGGATGTGTTTACTTCGGGGAGCTTGCAGCTACTCGGAGTGCACTTACAAACATAACGCAGCCCAGCTCTTCTTCGGACTGGGGGACACTATAACATCCTGGAGGAAAGAGTTCTTCGTCGGGAGAGGAGGGGAGGGGAGGGCAGGGCTGGAAGGGGTTACCCCGAGAGGCAGTGCAAACTCCATCCTTGGAACTTCTCCAGACTCCAGCAGACAAAGCCCTGGCTGGCCTGATCTAGGGATGGTGACAGTCCCGGTTTGAGAGGAATGCTCCACAGGGTGACCTCCTTTTCAACCAAGCTTTCTA
The DNA here is from genome assembly GCA_034782735.1 of Sagittarius serpentarius. Lineage (NCBI taxonomy): Eukaryota > Metazoa > Chordata > Aves > Accipitriformes > Sagittariidae > Sagittarius > Sagittarius serpentarius. The sequence goes on along the minus strand of JAVKLA010000007.1, from coordinate 17,335,604 downwards.
TCATTCTCTTCCATGTTTTCTTTCCTTTTGTGGTGCATTACTTTGATGATGAACCTGTCTCTTAAGAAAGGGCTCTTTGCCCTTTCCTTGAAGTGGAAATGTAAAAGGTGACACACTTTGCTATGGATTTTTTGGAAACTAACGCTGGCAACAGTGTTACGAAACAAAGAATACAAAAACCATGGAATGGCAGTGGTAAATATTTACCCACTGTGAGTTCGTTTATTCTCTTGGTTTCTAACCAGCTATTAGCAGGCCAGGGCCAACTAGAACAGCACAGAAGTCGTTGAAAGATAGCCCAAGGGCAAAGAGACGTGCTCAGAGCTTCTGCCTTCTACACCTCTAAGGTATTCGGTACTTAGTAGGAAAGCGTAAGAGTGCTTCTTTTGTCTCATATAGAGGCTGGAGAACTGCGATTTCACCTGTACTTGATGGCAAGAAAGTGATACACGATGGGGTGAAAACTAATTACGCCAGCTTAACAGAGTAGGAAGGATATAGGGAGGATCCAGAAAAGGGGGACATTAAAAAAAGAAAAAGAAAAAAAGAGTAACAGTACCAAATTAGCTGATTATTCAGGCATCTTTTTTTGCATTTAGTTAGAAAACAAAGGGTTAACATTCTTCATCCAGACCAAGTAGTTTCCAAAGTATATGATGTATTGTCATGGAAATAATCCATGTTGTGAACCCATTAGTGTATCGTCTTTAACTTTGTTTCAGGTATGGAAAAACTACACGATCTCACACAAGTATGTGAGTTATTATTGGGGGGGTGGTGAAGAAGAGTTTGTTGGTTTGTAGAAGCTATTACAGAAAGTAAAAAACATCTCCCCGTCTCCTATCGCAGGCCCTCTGAGACCTTCTTAGGGAGTCCTGTCAGTGACCTCCCGTGGCAATTCCCTTCAGATCTTGCCAGAATTGCTCCTAGGCAAGCTCAAAAACAAGGAGAAAATGAGAACTGGCAGAAGATACTCTTCCTAGAAGTAAATATATTGCCTCTGTGAAGCTCCTATCCTTTACTGTCTCTGAGTAATAAGTGACTTGTCCTGAAGTTAGCTTGTGAAATGCTGTAAGAAAATGAAAATGTGGTCTGTTAGACAGTAATATTTCTTGAAACAAGAAGCAGGGATCATTCCTGCCCTCTGATTAATCCCTCATGCACTGCTCTAGTCCATTAGAGACATAAAGGTACCTTTAACAGGCCTCTGAGCAAAGTGCTTTATGCAATGTATTCCCTGTCCTTGACACCGAGACAGAGAGTATCTTAAGCAGTGCCTCCGACTAACACAAAGTATTCGGAAACAGAGGAATGCCTCCGGGGAGCTCTTTCTGCCAAGAGGAATTAGAGCAGCTCGTGGTTATTCTAACTTATGGGGGAAGCCGATCGGTGCCCAGGGCTGCGGGGTCGGAAAGGTGCCGACTACGACCTGCGCTCTGCCGCTGCTCGGGTGGGCTGCGTGGCGGAGCCCACTTCGGTCCTCCCGTGACCCTGAGTGCATCCCGCTGCTGCCAGCGATCACTGCGACGCGGGGCGGGGTTTAGCCCCTACCGAAACGACGAAGGTGGCAAAACTTCGGAATTTTATTGCACTAATCATTTTTTTTTTTTAACGGTTTTGGTGCAATTTACACCTCATTGTGTAAGACAGCATTAAAAGTTACTGAGAACCATTAGTTGTTTCATGCAGAAACAGGAAGGCCACTCTGCAAAACAGAGAACATCCCTTATTTAGTGCGACTTAGACCGTACCACACAAGTTAAAGAAGGGGACAGATGTTTCAAATACACTTTCATTTCTAAGTCGGACTAATACAGATAGCAGCATGCACTGACTAACTGCTAGACTACTACGCAATACAGCGCATTGGCTAACTTTTTACAAGAGCGTTTCCAACATGGGTGGTACAAGCAGCTTTGTGGGCCCCGCCTGGTGACATTTTAAAGTACACACACGGTAGGGCATGATCTCTGTATGATCTTCTCCATCATTTTATTATTGTCTTCTTATAAGTGTTGGAAACTGTAATTTTACTATGACAGATCAGCCCATCCACTCAAAACTGCGCAATGAATCTACAGCGGTGTGGCTGCAGAAGAAAGTAGGAAGATCTAAAATAGAAAACATGACTGGTTATGGAAAAAACAAGAATGTTAACAGATAATCAGAAATTCCGGGAAAAGGGGAAGGAATAAAGGGAGAAGGAAAAGAAGATTTCTCTGTAGTACTTGTACTAGAGAACTATCAAAGATTTCCTTGGAAACAGCACCAGTTCCTCACGACCACCAACACAACAAGAACTAATAAAAACTCATAATAAGAGTTACAAACCTGGCATGTTTTGCTTCAGCCTATCTGTTGGCATTATTCCAGTCTGTCACTCAACATCTTTAGGATAAGCATCATGTTAAATCAGAATATTTGAGTAACAAGATTATTTTCCCCCAATAACCCACCAGCTATTCCACCAATGTCACATTTCTCACTAGGGTATTTCCCTTCAGAGAAGTATTTTACACCAAAACACTCAAAATACAATTATGAACAGTAAAATTTTAAACTAGTAGGAGTCTGCTCATCTCTGACATCCACAATTTTGTTGAATTTAAGATGTATTTATTTCTGCCGTACTGCATGGTCACACAGAAGCTCTTTCAGAAACAATTCCACTGTTGAAGCTGGAAGCCAATGTCAGGAACTCGGTAAGCGTTACTGTTTATGCAACTGAAATGCCTGTTGAATAAATGGTCCTCTGCAGTGCTGTTATACTTGTCTATTTCTGTATGCCAACTATGATATTTTCTAAAGTATATACCCTCGTGGTATCTAATCACTGACAGTCAAACACTCCACTTAGGTATGGTTCCAGCAGTGCATAGGAGCCATAAAGAAAACTTAATGAGCTTCCTGGGGTTTGCCTATAATAGAGAAACGTGCATGTGGCATATAGCTGCTTGGTGCTAATTCTGAAAGGAAAAAAAAAAAAGGGGGGAGGTGTAAAATCTAATACAGAGAGGTCTTGCACCAATGGGAGAAAACTATCAAGTGCTGAATTTATAGCAAACCTTTTTAAAGTGCTAACCTGCAGATTAATGAAAAGATCTGAGACTTCAGAAAATTTCTGCATTTAAATTACCTTTTTCATAAGGAGTACGGCTAACAAAGTTCTTCCTATAGATTTATGACTTAACATCCTTTTATACCCTGTCCCTCTCTACAGTAACTCTAGTTCTTACCTGTGCATTCCAATATCTTTCTTTCCCACTTTTGCAAGATTAAGTCCTTCCTCTGGATCCTCTAAACTCCTCCTGCTGCCCTCCCATCCCCATCCCATCTCCCCCCAAAACCTATTACGAAACGAGAAGAAACAGCCATGACTGATTCTGAGCCACCAACATTTTGAGTAACTCGCCTAGCACGTCAACAAAACAGGTCAGCTCAAGCTCCCTGTATTTTTTCCCCTAATTCTTCTCACTGACATCATGTCCTCCCTCAAGGCAGCCAATGAAAACCGTAGGCAGTTCAAACCCCTGCGAGGTTCGAAAACTCTTTTTCTCTCAAAATCAAAGTGCTTAACAGGTTGAAAAATTACTTGGGGGGAACAGAAGGGTGTTCGCAGAACTAAGCAGATGACCAGGATAAATAAGCCTAAATAAAAGTAGGAAGCCAAGAAATCTGGTTATTAGAATAATTTTGAAGGATAGATGAAGGCCCTTCCTAAAGAAAAACTACACCGTATTCCCATCATTCCTGAATTTGTTACTCAGGTTCACATCATTGCACATTTTTGCAGATACCTTTCTTCCAAAACATCCCACCGCTTTTGGAGCTAGCTCTGTGTTACGGCACAGCACCACAGCTGCTGCAGCGTGATGCCGTAAGGAGCCAGCATACCGAGGGAGAGTCACCGGCGAGGCTGCAGGCTCAGTTGAAGTGGGACTTGATTCCGTAACCACATCTCGAAGAGGATATATTAGGACCCAGCAACTACTGGTAGTGAGCCACAGCCTGCCAGGTCCTACAACAGGAGAAAGGATGGCTACAACCACGCAACGTCTTGAGGGCCAGCGAGTGGCCACAGGCAGAGCAAACAGAGAAGCCAGGTGCCCTGTCCCAAAGCAGTTGTTCCCTGCTAGACTCAGATTAGCTGAACACCTCTTTCTTGGTCCTACAGTTTGCTGCACCTGCAGACTGACGCAAACGGTTGTTTTCCACCTCTTCAGTGCTGCCAGACCTGGTTGCTGCCCCTTTCCAGACAGACTGCTCCTACTTTTTCCCTCCTGTTTTCACTGCCCTCCCTTCAGCAGAAGGCACAGGGCTGCACTGCCAGCTTTACCAAGGGCGGCACGTTTAGAGTTCAGTATTTTTAACACAGATATTTCACTTAATGCTGGCTCCGTCCCCTCTTTGCTGTGGATATCCCTTTCAAAGTAGCATCACATCCAGTTTAGGACACACATGTTGGATGGTAGCAGTAGCCACGCTGCCTAATTAACGGAGAGCAGTTGCTGTTGTGAGCTGACCTACCTCGCAGAGAAGGAGCATAAATCAATGGGCACTGGATACACCCGAAACGGGGGCACCTCCCCATTTCTAGGCCCAAGTACATGCTGGGCTTCCTCCACCCTGCACACAGCGGGTCAGGAAGCGGCTGTGCACCATCTTCACACCCCTCGATTTCCACGGGAAGGAAACCTGGTGTGTATACAAGGAAACTGCAGTCTGTTCAATAAATCTTCTGAATTGGACTCCTGTTCACACCTAGCTTCAAAATACCTAGTTTGAGGGGTACTGTAGATACAATCATTCCTATAGAAGCATTTAAGGTTCCTCTGTACCTTTTTCTTTTTGGTAGTATTTAGTTTCATTTTATAAACATGAATTTGCTTTCTCTCTTTATGAGGTCCTTTTATTTTATTATCTTTCCTCTCTACCCAAAAATGCAATAAAAAGAGCAAAACCACATAAACACGAGACACTTCATGATAATTTCTTTAAAGTCTAAATGTTTTAAGATCAGACAGGGAAGGACATGTATATTTTATGAAGTTTGCAAACATCACATTAGATTCTCTGATCAGAATACGTTGTGCTTTATGCTGAGAATATTTGGGGTGGAACATTTCCTATTATTTTAGATGTACACTTGAACTTTCCTACTTAAACTGAGATTTAAAGTTATCCGGTTCTCCAGTCCCACAGGATTTCTTATTTCAGTGATGAATGGTATTAGCTATGTTAAATCGGCTTACCAACCACCCAAGAATTATAGCCTCAAATAGCAGTTCTCCACCTAAGGTCTATTTTGATCAGTCGGTGGGAAAAGCTTTGAGATTTGAGACCACCAGGTCACTCTGCAACATTTTCCTGCTAACTAAAGCAAGAAGAAGAAACAAATAATGATAAAAAAGTCACTTTAGATAGAAGCAATCATTTGAAGAAAAAAAAGTACAATGTATCCTGCAAATTCAAAGTGATGCAAATAGAAACTTAGTATTTTTACAAGCTCAGAAATACTTGTGAAACTGCTCTTGGCTGGAGTAATCAATAACAATTAGAGTAAGTTTCTGCTGTTCCAGTAAAATATAAGCATACCACTGTTCAGCTCCACATCAGTGTAGAATTACTACTGACACTATGCAAAGAATACCAGAATACCACCACGTTAATTCATTTCAAAAATGTCGAAAATAATTATTTTAAATTGCCTTTTTTTTCCCCATCCCAAGTAAATAGTTCTAAATGAAGAAATTTGCAGTAACTCCACAAAGTGATAGTAAGATTTATTTGTTGTGGCTTGCTTGTTTCCTGCAGCTACTTCTTCGAAGTCTTGAAGTTTAGAAAGCTGCTTGTAAGGTTGTATATAAGGAAGTGGTAAATCATCATTTGATACTGTTAAGATACTACTGGGAGGGGGGCAGGGTTTGGTCCCTAGTGTAGCAGATAATTTATTTGGCTTTTGTTCTTGATGTTTTTTTCATCATCAAATCAAATTTAATTGCCAAGTCGTATTTGTACTCAAAAAGCACATTTAGCCAAAGTCTTCCCTACTCTTTAAAGCCATCCCTTTTCTCTCATGTAACAAACGTGGCATTCTACACTTTTCCTACCTTTGTAAGAAAAAGAAAACAGGGAAGAGCAGGACTGTATATGGTGTTTTCTAAATCTGAATCTAAAAATGACTAACAGTAGTCAAGAAGAAACTGGAAAGACTGCAGAAACGCTGATTCTTAAAGACAGATGATACTAGAATTAGAGTAGACAGACTAAGCAAGAAGCCAAAAAATAACCAATCTCATTCACCTTTTTACATGAGCAGTCCTACTGTAGACAATGGGATGTCATACCAGAAGAAATCTATGGAAAAATGTTGCAACCTTCTTAAAAATTATCAGGAGAAACGTTACCATCTTCACACAGACACGTGTGAGGAATGTTAAGTAAAATCTGAACCTAATCGTTCTTAATAGAGACCTTGGAAATGCATCATTCCCCCCCCCGCCCCCCATTTCTTGACCTTCATTTGCCCTGAAAAACATTCCAGGTATGCATAATAATTTAGCTGGTTACGCTAGACTTTAGTGATACACTTCAGCTCCTTTCACTGCCAAATATTAAAGACTTACAGGACACTGTAAAGACTAACGTACAGGCATAATTACCTTACTTCTTCCTTGTGTAGATGATTTCTGAATTCTGAGCACCTGTACGCTTACGACTCACTCCACAAGTCAGTCTCCTGAAGGAACAACCCAAGGCACGTCAAGCAGAAACTGTGCCCAGCCAAAGGAGCAGGGACATCGCTTCTGGTTCCCCTCCAGGTGTTGAGCCTGCAAAACCCAGAAAACTGCATGATGTTTCTTTTCTGAAGTAAGTGGTGTTACTAGCTCGGCCAAGAGCAAATCTTTACACTGTCTCTACTAGGACCCTGTCCCACGTGGATGGCAGAGCCTTTCCGTGCCATACTTTAAGGATTCTGTGCTGAACATTGTTTTAGGATCATATGATAACCTGATCTTAAAGATATACAAGCAGTGCTAATTATGGTTTTGGCCAGTGAATTCTTGAACTGATATCGAATACATGCCAGACTATTCGATCTGATATACCTTGCAAAGTTGCTCTGGTCTAATTTCTTTAGTTTCACATAATAGGCTGCTCAGACGAGAACTTCCCACACCTCTGCATGTATCAGTATCTAAAATTGTACTCAATCACCCATATTCATAACTCCCTTTGGCTTTCAGAAAGGAGTTCTTTCAAAATGCTAACGAGATACACAGTTCATAGGGCCTGTCCTCTCTTTGTACACGCTGGAAGTAGTAAGGTCAGAGTCACCGGCTGGACTTCGCATTCTTGTGACAGAGGCAGACCGTCCTCTCTGACTCGTCCACGCACCGTGGAGAGGAAGCTGACAAGGGGATTCCTTTCTCTGTCTCTCATTTTCTATTACATTCTCACTCACTGCTCCTGCATTAATGGCCTTGCTCAGTTCAACAAGACTTCTATGCATGTGTTTCATTGTTGTTAAGTGTTACGCTACGATGAGGTAGCAAATCCTTTTTTTCAGGGGATGCGTTGAACAGATATCCTTCAGGGGCTAAAAGCAGGTCAGCTATTTCAGTAGGCAGCATCTCCAGATGTAATTCCTCTATGAATTATATACACAGATAAAAACTCGCAGACACTCTTAACTGAACCGGCATTTGTAAAAGAACGGGCAGCAAACTGAAGAAGCTAATTTTCTATAGCAACAATCCTACAACACGAGTTGTAGCTGTCTTGTACAGACGAACCTCATTTAACTCCTGAAAAAAGGTTTACTTTAATTTCCGTTGATTCAGTTACCTTGATTTTGTAAGTCACGTCATATATACTGTATTTAAAGAATTCTTTTCAGAGTATGGCAGAAAGAATAATTGGCAGGATGGTATAATTATGAACTGAACTACAAAAAGCGGCACATTTCTCTAAATTAACGAAGGTCTCCTGTAATACAGGAAATAGTAAAAATAGAATCTCAGATAAATTAATCATATGCCTTAGTAATCCTTTAACAGGTAAAATAAGTTTACTTCAGTTGCCAGAGAGATAAATATAGTGCAGAATACCTGTATAAACAGAAATAGAATCCATAAAATTTACTAATATCTTAAACAGTCATTTTGTCCAACAAGAAGAGAGACAAGGAACTATAATCATGTCATCTGCGTATCTTTTTCAGCGCCAAACTGCAGTGCCCACTGATGACAATCGGTATTTTGTGAACTTAGCTGTTTATCTTGGCTGAAGAGATAACAATCCAGTCCTCCGAAGGTAATCAGAAAGTTTTCATCAGACTTGAACAGTGATGTATAAGGACTAATTCCGGAGGATATTATGTCCTGTGGGCACACTTTCCCCTTACAGTTTCTCAAATAGTTTATTTTCAGTCTAAGATTATTTGCTACCACTTTACACCAGCAATATTGCATTTTCTAGTCGGATTGTCTGTTGAAGAAACAGAAGGGTAGAACTGCAGACTTCTACTGCTCCAGCTACCTCCCACCCATATATTCAGGTATCAAGAGCAATGAAAAAGCATTAACACAATTTACAATTTTTGACTCCTTCTAAAGCTAGCGACTCATTGACCTACGTATGAAAAGGGCTGCCACAAAACTAAGGCCAAACCTGGAGAGGAGACACTGGAACTGAAGGGAGATGCAAACCCTCAGCCTACTATTATCCACATTTAGTTTGAGTGGTGAACAGAAGTTTAACTCAACTGTGTCCCTCTAGATTTAAGGTAATATTTTTAAACACAAACGTTATTTTGTCATCTGTTGTTGCTATCCCCAAGTTTAAGGGATGGGGACAAGACTGGGGTGGGGACAAGATTAGAAAAGAGTTGAAGAAAGGAAGTGGAGGAGGAAGGGAATTAAGCAACCAAAGGCTGCATATAGTATTTACTGTGAAGGTAAACACATTTTGTAAACTGTACCACTATGTCTATTAACTAGAGGTCAGACAGACAGTAGGCCAGATTTAGGAATGTATTTGTGAGATAGTAACTAGAACATCTTTACGACATTCTTTTTTACTTTGACTCTGATTAGTAAAGCTTCTTTTATTTGTTTCTGTCAGTTTGTGTTAAGTCATCGCTAAAGAAAAAGCAAACAATCTGCTTTATTTGCTTCATAAATATAATTATAAACTTGCCAGAACCAGGTTAGCCACAAATTAACATGACAGCTACATTCACTTTCACATGGATTATTTATGAAGAAACTTCTACAGGATAAAGCTACTGATAGGACCAGGTGTTGCTGTAGGAGCCAATAGAGTTGCTGTAGTGACAGGCCACAAGAGTGGTCTAAAAGGTATGATAAATGATAAACATCTTGCAATCTGCAAGCCAGCAAAATTTGGCATTTAAGAAACATTGGTTACCTCTGCAAATATATCTTCTCATACAGGAAAATGCGGGTATATTGTATCAGGGTCCACATTAAGCTAATACACTCCCTTGGCTCTCTTATGCCTATAAACACCGCGGTTCTCTCAGCATCCATGTAGTAACTGAATTACTCCCTTCCTCCTTACAGATAGTATCTCTTCCTTTCCTCTAAGCCTGAGACTTAAAAAATGTCCACAAGATGATTCTCCTCAGTATCTCTGGAGTTTCCAATATATGCTATTTGTGGTGGCACTGGATTTTAAATATTTAGAATTCATTCACCTTTTTAGATCTCTGAGCTGCCACGGAAACTGGCAGCAGATTTTCCAAATAAATAATACAACATAAACCTATTTTATCCATCAGTTAGCACTTCCAGACTAAACAAAAAAAAGTCAACCATAAAAAAAATTCCAAACCTCCATAACCATAGAAAAGAAGGAGGCCTGGAAGTTTTATTAAAGCCGTTAGTAAAACCTGTACAGATCTGTCTTCAGAATGCCAGAACTTTCTGCATGGATAAATGTTGCATCCGCTGATATTTACATGCACTATAAGGTTCTTTCCCCACCCCCCCCACCCCCCCCCCTTAATTGCAGGGCATCAGAAACAGCTTACGAATATACCTGACAAGGCTTACGCCAAGAGGTGGGAATCATAAGGCTAAGAAATGAGAAGAAAAATAAAATAAAAAGCCCTGTGCTTTTGCAATCGCATAATATTGAAAGAACTAGCTACCGTTTAGGTGGTGGCAGTGACAAATTGGTAGTAACTTTCAGATCAACACATGCAACACTACACCCCCCATACAGAAAGCATGAAGTCATAGTAAACTAGTTGAACAATAAATTAATGCTAGGAAAGCCGCATTTTCAAAATGGTATTAGCTGCAATAGGGACACTTGAAGAGTCCATTGCAGTTCTGAGATGTATAATATATTTAAGGCTCAAATTAATCTTTTAAATTGCCCTCTGCATTTCTGTTGTAAGTCACTTGTGTTACTTCCCCACTCACTTTTTTCCTTTTTACATCTTGCGGTAGAAATACTAAACTTAAGTCAAAATGGTCACAATTCTCTTCTTTCTCCCAGGTTAGAAACTTCTGAACTTGTACACCCCCATCCATCGCTAGAAAGGGAAAATGGAGCAAGTAGCAAACATTGCAAATTTCAGAAATTACCTTTCTTAATAAAAATAAATTACAGTTTGTTACTTCAGCACATGGCGTGGCCTGGCTATGTGAAAGACAGACATCACCAAAGTGACTGCATTTTAATGACTGGAAAAGCAGCACACATGACATGAGTTTGCTGCAAGCTGCTGGAAGTAAACCTTTCAAAACGGTGAGCTGCATCTTCTGTAGTGCACATGGTTGTGCCGCAAGCGTCAAATGCAGCTCTAACTCATCACATGTGCTATCTGACCCAGTAATAAGGGAAGAAAAGCATAACTGTATTCAACCTCTACTCCACAGTAAGTACAGTTTCATTCAACCACAGTCGTCTTTCCAGCGTTGAAAGCTGCGTTGTATTAACGTAACTGCCTCACACGCAGAGGGAGGAGGAAAAACTCCCACTGGCTGAACAGTGAGATTGGGGTTGTGCCCCCCATAATGCTGCGTGTTACACAATTAGCCTTTTAACGATTGCTTCACTGCAGCCTAATTGCATGCCCGGCAGCATGTAATGGATGGAGTGATGCACACAACTCTCTTCTTGGGGGCTGTCCTTACCGGGTGGCCGCCTTCTAGCTCCACCATCGTCACATCAGCTGTTATCAAACAACTTGCCCCTCCGTTGCCATCACCTACTTGTTCCCCATCTCCTCCGTGGTGAGAGCATGCATGCTTTCCTCAGCCTCTGATGATGCTCTCTTCCACGAAACGTCTTCACAAAACCCCATAGGCCTGCACAGGGCATGATAATCTGCATCCTTAAACAGCGTGAGCCTTACCACCTATTTCTGGCTGTGTGGCCCGGGTTGCTTTCGTGCCTTTCACCTGCCTGTTGGTTTGTCCTCTATGCAGTGGTATCCATCACCTTGCTATAGAATTCACTGTCGTCGATGGCAAGCTGCCTTCTCCCGGAGAGCCGGCAGTATCATACTGGCCTGTTCACCAAAGACAAATCAACAGAAAACTCAAGATTGTATCTCTGCTGACGTATCAGTTGTGAAAGAGAAGTTTGCTAGCTGGTGTGGGCTACTGACTGATGTCATCTTGCAGTATGCCAGTCTGATCCAGGTCTTGATTTTTACTTATAAATTGGCCATCAGAACTCAAAAGAAAAGAAATACAGGGATATCGCCGCCCTAGCCATTTGCCATACCTTGGGGGATGTGGTATGATGTACCATACTGTATTACATGGTGCAAGACACAGTATATTTTAAAGGCTCATTAAAAAATTAAAAACGGACTGCTTTCTATCTCAGTATCTCTCTTTCAACCACTGGAATATTCATGTTCTCTACTTTCCTCTCTAAATTCTGTTAATTTTATATGAGGCCTCACATAAAGCACTCAGTGACCACGTGAACAGGAAACTGCAAATTCTCCATTTTTCATTTCTCTATATCAAGAGGGAAAAAAAGAAAAAACAACAAAAGAGACTTAACCGAAACAACAGAAAATGCTACAATTTATGAAGGCTGGAACAGTCTTATAACCCCAGAAACTTGTGGCCTTGTAGGGCACTTTGCAAAAGCAAGGCATGTCAGGTCTGAATTCAAATGAGCCAATCAAAAAACTATTAAGACCTACGAAATCTTCTAGACTTCAGTGGAATCTGCTTCGAAAGACCCAGCATGTACAAGTCTTATGTGGCGGCAGTCATTTAGTTCTTTTTTTTTTTTTAAAGACCAGATACAGACATGAAAAATATTTATCACCACAGAGGAAAGGAAATGGACTGTTAATGCTATATGAAAATGTTATTTACAGAGGCAAACCAAAATGCATTACAGGCAGAAAGCCAAAGTTTTTTGACTTGCTTTGCAAAACCAAATATTCTCCAATCAAATGTATTTTAAGGAGGCTGGCTTTGATTAAAAAAAAAAAAAAAAAAAAAGCCCTTCTTCAATCAAACCACTATTTTTTTAGTTTCTCATAAAATCTTATGGCTGGTAAAAATTCAGAGGAAGTGGGGACTGGATAACAGCAAAAGGTTAATTAATAACAAACATCTTCCCCTTGTATTACATGAGAAGTTTAGCACGTCTTAAATTCTCCACAATTTATAGAGAGAACAGGATTTAAAAAAATACACTACCGTTCACCTGTAGGTGGATTTTAGAATCAGCTTTTTTTTTTTTATATAAAGATGCCAAAATACTCCTCTACTTAAGAAATACTCAGAGGCTTTATTTCAATATTTAATAAGAAAAAAGGTGGAACAAAATGTTTTGTTCTGCCTGGTACTGAATAATTTAGCTTTTTATTGATCTTTACAGGCTTATTTTCAATATTTGACTTTAAAATACAACTACTGAAATTACTTCTGTAGCTGCAGAAGACAAGAAGAAATAGACACAGATGAGTCTTTAAAGCATACAAACGTAAAATACAGTGTTTGGATAACTTTTGGTAAATGCTCTTTTCCAGACTCCTCCAGTACTCTTACTATTTTTCTTATAACGTGTAATAAAATTTTAATATGATGGTTTGCGAAAAAAACCCAAACAGACTACATACAATTTCTATTCTTTTCAGATTCAGAAAAACATATCCATTGTAAAATCATAGTCCATTTACAGTATCACATCATCATAATTCAGCTTTTTTTTTTAATCATTTCCTTGTGTGCCCTATGTGGCAAAATTATAACGCTTTATATTGAATAGAACAGCTTGAAGACTTGCAAAGGTATTTGCTATTATGTCAAATGCCTTCTCCCCCTTTCAGAAATATCCTAAAACCAGCTTATTTTACAGCGCCCATGAAAAGCACATACATTACAATTTAAAAAGGAAGGCAGAAAAAAAGCCCGCAAACAAATCCTTATTTCCAAACTACCTTGTGTGTCTTACTTAGAGTAACTCTATCATTTAGCCTTCCAATTGTAAAGATTGTTTTTAGTATACAATAAATTGTCATTGTAATGACAATTTATTCTTGTTCTGCAAGCAGAACAAGAAAGTAGGTACAGTAGATAAATTAATCACTGTAAAACATTCACTAAATTCTGAAATTAGAGCTTTATCACTGAACAATGACACTCCCACAAATACTTTTATAAATCTTTATTTTTAGGTAGAGTAGCATTATCTACCATGCATATTGCATTCTTTACACACCAGGAGCTAAAAAGTACCAAAATTAAGTACATAGTCCACAAAGGAATAATTTTGGAATATTACAGATGATCATTCATAGGAACAAAGCCTAAATCGTCTGTACTAGGTACAATAAATGTACGTGCATGGCCTCTGTATGACACTTTTTCTCCTGCTCTGCGAGTTAGGTGCCTGAAAAAAAAAGAGTCTTTCTCTGAACGTGGAAAAGCAAAGACATAACAAATACTGAATGAGGTTTGTTCTGTTTCTGTGAAGATGATTCACACGTGAACTGGACCAATAAAGAAACTGGTTGTGGACTTCTTTATGACTATCACTTCTAAACATGCCCAGTTCCAAGGAAGGGGAAAGTTTGCAGACACAGGCTGAATTCAAAGCAGCATTAGTTTCTGATTCATACAAATTTTGAACTGATTCCTTAAAGACATTTCTTTCAAGTGCTTTTATCTTGGATCTTGGATAAAGTTTAGAAGCATATAGTGCCTTAATTCCAAGGCATCCAAGCCTTGGGAAATCCAGTAACTGATTCATGATCATCCTTCTTCAGAACAAACAAAAAAAAGTCACTGCAGATATTCCTTGGATAAGCATTTTTTAAAGCGTAGCAATACTTCAGTAAATAAATATGATAATTATTCAAATTACTTTTATACAGTAAGGAAAAAAAAAGTTATTTAAAAAAAATGTTGCCAATCAGAACATGAAGATCAAGGTAAAAACGCCCCTGTAAAAGCAAAAATTTTTCTGACAAACAGCAGGAAAATACCAAGGCATTTCCATATATATTTGAAATACTTTCTGTATTGTCAAGAATCAGCTTACACCAAAGAGGCTCAAAAGTGAATCTTACAGAGTATCTGGCTGGAAAATACGGAAGTAAATTTGGACTATTCAAAGAAAATTCTGAAAGAAGAAAGGCAAATAAGAGGTTCAAAAGTGAACAGAAGCCTGACGAAAATTACAATTAAAATCTCATAAAATAAGAGCTCCATAGTAGTTATAAAAAATAATTCAACTAAGCAAACTCAAATGGTTCCTCACATAGCTGCTTTCAGAACACCGGATCATAATTCAAAATCAAATGATTAGAATATACTTGTTCAGATTGCTCTTATTCATCACTATCTGATCTCATTGCAGAGCTGGCAGTTTGTCCTGAGATATTAGGTCAATTTACTAATTAATTTTCAAAGTTAAAGAAGTAAGATGCACTTTGCAAGAATGCATTTGTTCTACTAAAATGAAATGACAAGATGTCGTGGTTTAACCCCAGCCAGCAACTCAGCACCACGCAGCCGCTCACTCACTTCCCCCCCTACCCAGTGGGATGGGGGAGAGA
>JAVKLA010000007.1:17309390-17320434 GCA_034782735.1 Sagittarius serpentarius | reverse complement strand
CGACCTTCTTTCTCATACTAAACCCAAAACACAGCGCTGTACCAGCTGCTAGGAAGACAATTAACTCTATCCCAGCCGAAACCAGGTCACAAGAGAATCTCGATATGTTTAATTCAGATCTCCCGAAACCTGGCTATGAAGTTACACCAAGTTTGACAAACTTTTTGGATCCAGAAGCATTGCAAGTCTTTGATCCTCTAGCTTAAAAGAGGAAAACCCATATCTTGCCAGCTTCACTTACAGAAATCATAAAATTGCTTATGTGTTGTTCCATATACAGCATTTGTTAAATTATTGGGAGTTTGCTGATGCCTATTTATGTGGTCCATAATAGGTGACTGCTGTAGTTCAATAAGCATAGAAATTACACCAAAGTAGTCAGAATAAATCTCCAGAGAGCTTTATGAACAGAATTTCTTGTATGATAGACATGAAGGACTTTAATCTGTAAGTAGGCAGTCATTTTTTCATAAGTGGGAGCTTAAGACAAGTAGGAGCACGAGCAGTACTTGGGGGAGCATGCTGCTCCTGATACTAGTCAAACTTCAGCAGTGTACGTGAACAGAGGTGAGGCAAGTAATATACTGATTCTTTACCAAATGTAACTCTCTGAGTGAGGACGAGGCACCCAGGAATACAACTAGACCAGGAGGTTGGAATGGAGGCAGCTATAAATGATGTATCTGTGCTTAAGTGCATTTAGGAATAGGTTTACAGAAAGGTAAAAAGAATCTGAACAATGAAAAAGTTGGTTTATACTTATTAAATATAACTTCCCAGCCATGAGTGCACAAGTTCATAATTTATTCCACTGTATTCTTTATCCCAACTTAATAAACAAAACACACATGGACACATTTTCAGACTGCAATCAACCACGGAAAAAGACCTGAGTTTGAAAGACTAAACAAGACTTTTTCCAAATTTGTGTGGTTAGTTTTGAGCCCTTGTTGTACCACTGTAGATGCAATATGCTAATCTAGTTTAGAAATGAATGCAACATATTTCAGGATCTTGATCTTTGAGATTTGTACCTATGCTTATTTACCCACTCCATTGCGAGCAGTTTTGTTGCAGTAGGTGTAAATTGAGCTCAGTTTCCTGACTTTTGTGGAACCTGGCCAACTAATAGCAACCACAACCCACGGACTTCAATCAAAACTTGCACAATACACAAAGGTAAACAATCAGCGCTTGGGGCTCAGGGTTTTTTCTTTCCCCTAAGACCAGCACACTGCTTTCAAAAGTAGCGGATCAAGCTATACAACTTCATTTATTATCTTTTTAGGCACTGACCCTTGTGGCAGTTTATAACTTCAGAACCTTAATGATCAGCATTTGATGAGGTCACGCTTAGAGAATTCAAGTCGCCAAAATTCAGCAGAAGAGGACAGTCATTAACTGCAGATCTCACGCTATCTCGAGACATGAATTATTCAACTGATTACTTAAGTCAGTAAACGTCTGCCTGAGTAATTATACATAGTGTAGCAATAAATGTAACCATTTTCTATAGAATATCATCACGTGATTCATGTGTGGAGCCTTCCTGGGCATTATCTTATAGCATATACTTTGATTAACACACTTAGACATTCATCTGAAGCCTGACAAGCTGGTGCTGTATTTTAATTTATAGGAATTATGGTTAAAGGTGATCTGAACAAACAGTTGAGAATTGAAGCAGTAATTAGTGGAAGCAAAGAAGTGTGGAACGATTAGGGATAAATAAAATACAGTCATTTTCTGGTAGAGGGTGTCAGAAAGGTTCTTAGGGAGAATTTTAAATGAATTGAAATTGTTTTATGAAAATGCAGTATTATTATATGGATTAATGATCCATTAATGTCTATCATTTATAATCATAATAAAGTTTACTACTCGAAGTTACGTAAAATAATATTGTATTTGATAGATCACTATGAAGATGTAGGACCAAACTATTTCAGTTAACTGTTCATATAAGCTGGGCCACTAAGCTGCTTCATCATGTTGTAAAGTAACAGCCTTCAGGACTCATAGTTCTGCCTCTTCAGTTCCCTCATATTCAATTAGAATACACAAGTAATGCATGAAGCATACTATCCTTAGGGTTTAAGCCTCCTCTTATGGTCTTTTCATTTTGAAAATAGTATCCAAGGAGGATGCGTCTTCATTTCTCCACTTCTAAAGCTTCACCAGCACAGTAACCCCAGCAATTGTCTATGTGAAGCTAAAGTGTCATTCAGGTGGGTCATACAGATGTTGGGACCCACATTCTCTGCATTTGCTAAGTGACTAAGATTACAGTGCCAGAAAAGACATTTAAAAACATACTGGACACAAACATCCCTTTCTCTCATTAAGGGACAAGTAAGAAGTTGCTAAGCGTAAGGAAAATAAATACTGGTGCCACAGTGCCAATGCACCATCTACATTCTCGGAGAAATGTTGCCAAAGCTTTACAGAGCCTTGGCAACAGCTGGGGAAGCAGTGTGTGGATCAGGGGTGGCCTCTCCCAAAACCTTGTCTATGTTGTTTTTTTTTTTTTTTCCTAAATACACTTAGTTGTGATGATCACTTAATGCCCAGCCCTGAACGATCCTGAGTTTTCCTGGATCAGCCAGATGTGCTAGACCAGGATTAGAGAGATATTGCAATAGTCGCTCACCTTGTTGGGTGCAGAAGAAAACGGAGGTATCCAGAAATACGTATCACAAGATTTTCATTTGGGTGCTTCTCTCAAAGGGCAGAAAATCCTATTATTAGCAGTTCTGTTGGGTAGCGTTGGCTCCACCTGCAGCCTTCAGAAACAAAGCAGGTGTTCCCATCCATCAAGGAAAGCAGCAGCAATACCTTAGGGACAAATGAGAGATTTTGCAGCGGTACTGTTGCCAGATTTCACTCATTTTCATACAGAACTGGAAAATACAAGTTAAGCAGTAGTCCACGCGCCACCAAAACAGGATGAGGGATTTGAGAATGTATTATGAGAAGTATAATTTTCTACGGGACAAGAGGCAACCCCACTTGAGATACGGCCGTCACGATCTAACCCTTGAGTGGGTTCGCGTTTCCATTATCCGTGGTAATACAGTCTAGACTGTGTTCAGGTGTATATTTTACAGCAGTAATTAACACTTTGGTTATTTTATACTAATGCTTCCTGTAGTCTTCAAAGAAACTAAAGCCAATGAAACGGTTTATTTCAGTGAACTGGATTTAACCTGATCCCATCCTAGTGACATTGATTGCAGATGATTTGTAACTACTCTGGGGAAAAAGTAGACATAATTTGCATATGAAAAGAAAATCTGAGATGCTTCCAAAGTTCAGAAACTCTATTTGGTTCATAGAATTTTTGAGGCAAGAAAAGACTATCTAATCTGACCTGTTATGTAACTAACACAAGGCATGATCTGCATGCAGATCCTTGTTCTGATTCAACCAGCTTGTGTGCAGACATGCCTTTAGAAATGTAAACATGAACTATTTTGAATCTGTAAGCCTGAAAAATGTGCGTAAAATTTTCAAAGGGAATATTATTTCTAGGAGATACTGGCATTAGTATTTCTTATCTTGGACAGAAATCCTGCAAGATCAACTTCTGGTAATTTTGTCTGCTTTTCTGTCACAGGCTACAGATATATCGGTTGTGCAGACAAAAAAAAAAGGCTGCAAATTCTTTCAGATGTTTCTAGACATCATAATTCCTGCAAATTCTTTCATACTGCATCTGACAGGGAAACTACCTTCTAAAATGAAACTCTACTACTTGAGTGCTACTAGAATAATTTAGTTCATAATGTATTTACGGATCTCATTCAGGCCCCTCAGTCTGAAAACGCCCCATCTTGATGTCCAATGCTAAACACTAATAACTTTATATTATTTAGCTTTCTGCCATTGCACAATGTAACCACTGGCAGACCGCTTCCTCGAACAAATGGCCTTTTTCAAATCTGGTATAATTTCACTGTCATCACATTTTAGACATTAACCTTACACATCCTCCAGCAATGAGATGCCTAACCACCAGAAAAAGAAGATACGCGTGAATCAGTACTTGGAGGACAGGGATTTTTGTTTGCAATTGCGTCTGGTTTTGTCTTGTCATTGCCACCAGTCTCACCGTTTTTCTCCTACCACCTTCATTCACCTGTACCTCTTCCTCTAAACTGGCAATTTCTGCTTGCTAGCGCACGGTTCTGTTTCCCCTCAGGAGAACAGCAACAAAAAGGCAAAACCAAAAGGCCGTAAAATATCCTTGTTCTTGCTTTCTGTTGTAATAAGTTACAGCCCAACTGGTTACAAGGCAACAATTACCTCTCTTCCAATATCTCCCCTTTCACGTATTTATAAAGGAATGTATTTCAGATCATGGAGACTTTCTGGACACAACCAGTAGCACTACCATGCAATAAGCCACTAAATACCAGAGCCATAGCACCATTTTAGCTGCTTTGAAGCCAGTCAACGGACATGCCCAATAGCACAGCTTCCCTAGGGACAGGATTGTCACTAATGAGCAGGAATACTGGTGTGATGCCATGTCCCTTTTTTTCTGGGCTCTACTGCAGAGAACATAATCAGGAAAAAAAGGACAGATCTGTGATGTCCCTAAGTTCCAGCAACTCCTATTTGCCAATAAGCACCACTAGGGCAATAAGCTTTAATTTTCTCTAATTCATGAAGCAAATCAGACTGGCCAATGGCCAGTTTTAGAACAAGAGGAGTGTGACAGTAGCTCAAAGCTAGCTGACTCCGTCACAGTACGTTGTGCTATGCTAACCTGCACTGTGCTAAATCAGAAGACTTGGTCTGAAGTTACGGAAGTGAATCAATTCTCTTAAAATTTCCCACTAAGACACAGTACATAGGAAAAAAAAATCCTCAATATAAACAAAACAGAAAGCCCCCCAGCTATATTAGAATACTAAATGTAACTGATAGATTTTAATAGTTTTAAATTATATGTACAGTGCTTCTGGCTTTTAGGCAGTATTTGTCTATGGTTTTACACAGTTAGGCGTAAAAAGATGCTGAACTTAATTCTAATTCACTGTGGGAAGTCTTGCTGCAAGACGAGTGGGGTGAGAAACAATTGACTTATTACAGAGCTTGAAAGAGGGAAAATGAAGGAAAGCTTGAAGTTATTATTAGGTTGCCAAAGTTTGTGGACTCAACAGCGTCTACGGGCAATCTATCATAATCCAATTTAAACCCAATTTATATCAATTTGAAGTGATTTCTTTCTTACATAAAACTAAATCAATGGAATCTTGAATTAAATTAATAGAAGTGTCCATACAGGAAGTTGCATAGTTTTAACCAAATAAACTCTAAAAATGGTATTAACAAATGCAATGCGGCTCATGTGAAAGTGAGTGGTAAGATCATATGCTGATGAACAGCAGTAACAGACACTGTACAGACAGAGACTTATTTGAACAGTTTGCATTCAACCTGTTCTAGGTTCGGATATGCGGCAGAAGACCTAAACACCACCCCTGTTCTTTAAAGCCATTTTGCAAAACCCATTGACATTGATAAGGACAGCAGTAGGCCCTTGCTATTGATTGCTTCTGCCTATACACGTCCACCGGCAGGCTCCCAGTCACCTAACGCAAACCTAGTTTCTAAGAATAACTGGCTAAATAATAGATGAACTGTGACACAGACACATTGTGTTTATTCACAGTGAAACCTCTGAAATTTCATCTGTAACTCAATGAGGCTGTTCACATCTAACTGCATTAGGGCAAGTGAGTATTACTTAATAGGCTTAATTCTTACAAGGGCTGTCAATCCAGTCCTCACTCTCCTGTTCTACAGTTCCGGGCTTCCTCGTGTATCAAGGCTTGCAATTTCCAGAAAATCTTCACAGATGATGGGACGGTGTAGTAGTGTCCTCTCATTACTGAATTTCCATCCCAGATGGCTTGGCAGTAATGCTCCTCCAGGTCCTGCTGTCAGATAGGAGCTTCATATGAATTACCTCCGTTCCAGGCTCCTGGAGACCTTCCTGCCCATCTTTCCTACACATAATGTCTTCTCCAGACATTTGTTCTCACTATACTTCACCCCACTGAAGCATAATGGGGAC
Organism: Sagittarius serpentarius; assembly: GCA_034782735.1. Lineage (NCBI taxonomy): Eukaryota > Metazoa > Chordata > Aves > Accipitriformes > Sagittariidae > Sagittarius > Sagittarius serpentarius. Next base: position 17,314,349 of record JAVKLA010000007.1, on the reverse strand, counting down.
AGCTGTCTTCACCGTTAATGAGACCAGGATGAACAGATGTGGGCGAAGGAGCCACTTGCTGTATGACTAGTAGTCTAAGTTCAGAACAGAGACACAGAAATTACAGTACGCTCCAATATGTGGTAGATGCTCACAGCAGTTACTTCACATGCCCTTAGGTCTTTGCGAGTAAATCTACATTAGAGTGCATCAAGCCAATTGTTCTCATTGCTGAGCATGAATTTCTTGGTGCTTTAATTAATTCACCCACAGCATGAGCACCACTGTGTTTGATGCACACTCATTCTTGAAGAGCTTGGGCATATAATTACTACTGTGAAGCAAAGACTAATGGAGTGATAGAAACAGTGGACTAGAAACATGCAGGAAAACAGAAAAGTTGAATTTTAGTGAGACAGGCAAATCTAACTTCAACTCTTTCTGGCAGAAGCTGTCATCAAAAAAAAAAAAAAGGTATCTATACATACACATATATTTTTTTATCTTCACTCATTTCCCTGAGTCTCCCACAGGCTTTGTGGGTTGAAAAATGACTCTTTTTAGTTTCAAGTTTTAGCTGGAATTGTATTTTAAAATTATGTCTAGTCATATTTTTATTTGTTGGCTTAAGAACACTTGGGGCAGATGGAAAAAGGAAAATCATAGTTTTCATTTGCTTTTGTTCTTGAAAAGCTGGTTTATGTACCCTATGCAGCGAGACGAAAACCAAAAAAAGGAAAAATTAAATCACAGCAATAAAATATGTAGTCAGTTCTCTGACTTGCCCAATAAATGTGCTATACCAGATAAATGGGAAACGTGTATACTCTGTTAGCATGCTTCCTAAATATGAATGGTTTCCCCCCCCCTTCTCTCTGAATTCTTCCGTAGCAGGGCATAGCCTTCCAGCTAGTTCTCGTGACATGGCTGCAAGCCGCCTGCTTCTGTGAAGTTCGGGCTTTCTTCAACTTCGACAGCAGGAATGCAAGTTTTCTTGCGGTACTGCTTTTCTTACTTTATGAATCTGACCACACTTCTAATGTATGCAACTACTATGTTCTGGTGTGCGCTTTTCTAATAGAAAGAGAAGCTGAATATTCCACTGGTTTTGCAACAAAAAAGTCCATTCCTATAGCTACCAGGAAAGCGACTGGTTTAAGCCAAACACATTCACGTAAAGATTTTGGTCAAATCTTTAATGCAGAACACAGCTAGTACAAAAAGTTGAAAAAGTCAGATTAAACCTGAATTAAGATAAAAATTGCAGAGAGCATGATCAAGAAACACAACCATACGACAACATGCTAATGGTTTAAATTATAGCATTTTTTCAGTAAAACCTCTGTATTTAGACTCAACAATACAATTCTGTGTTAAAAAAAAAAAGGAAAATTGACACATTTGATCTCAGATTCAGATTAGACTTGCATACTGTACATCTTAAGCAAGTGGGTAATAACTAACCAGATATTCAAAGATATCTGCTTATCCCATGACCACCTGAGGTTTTCCCCTTTGCCCAGAAAAATATTTACTGTATCTATGACAAGCTGATTTCAGGTCAGCTACAGGGACCTCATCTGGAATGTGCTAATTGGACAGGAACATGTATACAAGTGTCCAAAACCCAGATGATTGCCTTGATCCGCAGGCTATGTAATCAGGGCTCTATTTCTGGGTTTTCATGATAATTTGGAACTTAGTATTGCAGTGTTCTCTCCAATAAAGAACAAAAATAAATGCGGAAAACTCAATATTGTATTATATGTGGAATTCTTTTCCAGCCAAATCTATCTACATTGGCTTTGCCGTTGCTAGCAAAATCTTTACTTTTCTCAAGACATACTCTTACTTCACTTTAAGGAAATAAGGCAACATTTTCACACTCAGCAATACCCTACGGAAATCTAGGCTTTCGTTGGAGAATTAAAAAAAAGAGAGAACAGGCACAAACGAACAAAAGGGGTCAAGCTATCACGAGGATTTTTAGGTACATCTCAGAGAACAAAATCCGTGCGACTGGGAATAAACAAACCCTTCAGTGTGGCAGGTCCTTCAAAATGTTTGCCACCTCTGATTCACACTGACGGAACTCGCATGGTTCTCTTGCCTGTGTTCAGCGCTACAGTAAAATCCCAAATAAATATCCAATTTAAGAAAGAGCTAGTGTCAGCTGCCAATCACCACAAGTTCTGCGTTACTATCTATCCAATTTATTCTCTAAGAGTCCCAGCTGTAGTTTGCCTGCTCGCTTTATTTTGTATTTTTGTTATGCTGTTGCATCTTCGTTTTACACACTTCCTTACAACCCTCGATAAAGCTGTGGCAGTCTGTTCACATACTGCACAGTACACATGCAATACAGTGGTTTCTGTTGGTGTTCCAGAGCTATTCATTATTGTCGTCATTTCAGCACACTGTGCTGTTACTGCAGGCTGCCAGCTATTGTTTCTCATGTGCATAGATTTTATGCCTAAAGAAAGACACCTACTAACGTTATTTAATAAAATGACTATAATAATACTACCTTACATTTATATAAATCCCCTTTCATCCAAGGGTGTTAAAATACTATATGAATTTTTTTTTCCTTGGATATAATGATACAGATTGTTCCACCTGCAACTGAAAAACCAGCTCCTTTTAACATGCAACATACCTGCTTAACAGCACAAAGCAGCGCTACACCATTTTGAACATGTCTGTATGACTACATCAGTTACACAAGACAGCATCACACGCGTCCCAGTGCAGAAGCACAGCAGGGCAATGTTGGAAGGTATCAGTATGGACCAATTTGCTGCTCCTATGGCCACTGCTACCAAGAAAATAGGGCCACAGATCTGCTGACCCACAAAAGTAGATTTAAGGGAAAGTCTGAGGCACTGCTTGTAAAAATGGATGAAAGGAACTCAAGGATAAAGACAGCAGTGTCTAAGATGCTAAGGTGCATTTTTAATCATGATTATATCCAAAAAGCCTAAACACTCAAACACGAAACGCACCAAGCTCGAGTTTAAAGATCCGTGGAAGAAGCAGGTGAGCTGCTTAGCATAAATGCAAACTAAAACCACTCCTCTTGTCTCTCTAGCTTCCAAATAAAAGGAGGTCCTGACACTGTGAGAACTTGTTCCCTATTCACACCGCCATGGCCAAACCAACCTAATGGTTTATGCTAAGGATTTTACTTTCACATAACCAGACTTGTCCCTTTTGAGTGCCTTGCTTTAGAGACTGAAACTCAATGACAGCACCAAGCATCGCTGTTTCTCATAAGTGCTGTAGTGAAGCCTGGAAAGGGAAGGGAGAAGAGACGGGATCACACTAGTTTCTACAGAAGATTTTGAAACACTATGTGGCAAAGCCTACTTTGTCTGTGCTCCTCATCACCTACGGTTATAATTTATATCAGCTGTTTCTTGAGAGGGTCACTTGCACTGTGCCACACTGTGACCCTGAAAATGCTGCTCACCTCTGAAATAAATGTAGGGCTTCATAAGCTTAACTGTAAAATTAATTAAATTTGGGACGCTTTCCACCCAAACTCCTTCTGTACCTAACAACTAGAAAAACAGTATTTTTCTAAATATGTATCCAACATGAACCCTTGAAGCTCTATATGCACATCAAGGACAGCACATGACCCTAAGTTTGTCTGAATCTGTTTTTGTTGAAAAAGGCTATTATAGTATTGGCCCCGTTCTTATCTCTTGCAGACAGTAGCCCAAATTCTTCCCTGTTGCACAAGTCTAATCTCACATTGATTTCAATGGGTTTCAGCGGAATAACTGAAAAGAGAATTTGGCCCCTAATCTCTGACTTTATCATATAACTAGTAAGTGCTTGGCTAAGATTAGATTTAAAGATAGCCCAGGGGGATAATTCAAGGACTTGAGAACCTTTACTGACACCAAAGGCTCCTGCCTTTGGGGAAAACACAAAACAAAACGAAGTGCCTTTAAAGCACTATATTCCTCAAATGGAGGGAAACCCTTAACTACTATGCCAACTGATGTTTCTCTTCCTCCATCAATAAGACAAATAAGAGTGAATACTTATGTTCTAGAAGAGAATTCAGTTTTTCCTTTTCTAAAGTTTTCTTTCAAAAATTTATGTGGGTATACCTGATTGTCTTAGTGAAGTGAATACTTTCTGCTTTTTTTTAATCCTACATACAATATAATTGGAAACAGCAAGTACCTCCATACACATTTCCCTACAGAGATTTTCTTTTGACTTCCTTTGAGGTGGTTGCCTAAATACAGAGATCGAGTTTCTGTTGCGGGCCACTCTGTGCTGCAAGTGAAGTAGTCTGTGAGCTAAGGGATGAGACCTTTTTGAAGCTTGAGCTGTTGAGTACACAAGGCAACTCCTACAGCCCCATGACCTTCAATACTTGCAGTGACAGTAAGTTTAAATGCTTGTTCGTGATTGAGGAGGCGGCTTATTAGCCTCTGTTCCACTCACCAGTCTTCCTCCCTTGAACTGGATTCAGACTTGCGAGTTAGCCAGAATCAATCTCCAAAAGCAGAAGTCACCAAGTAAAAAGGACTTGATGGGATTTAACAGCAATGTGGCTGCTTGCTGCTGGCACACCACTCTTCATGCTCAAAAATCCCAAGCAAACAGAAACACCCCCCCCCCCAAAACAGAAAAGAAAGTCAAGCACTTCTTCACTCTCTGAATTCTTTAGTCATAAGCTACCACTTGGTTTATATTACAAAATACTACGAGGCAAGAAAAACAACTGTGATTTCTATCTAGCCTGGATGAGAAGACCAAGAAAGATCACAGCCACTTTTCCGGATTTTAGAAAGATTCTCATCTTAGTAGTTGCAGCAGATAATCTTATTCATGAAGTAAACGAACAATGCTGTGCTGGTTTTGGCTGGGATAGAGTTCGTTTTCTTCACAGTAGCTAGGATGGGGCTGTGTTTTGGGTTTGTGCTGGAAACAGCGTCGGTGACAGAGGGACGCTTT
>JAVKLA010000007.1:17274241-17300644 GCA_034782735.1 Sagittarius serpentarius | reverse complement strand
TAATTAACACACAACTCCTTTTTCTATGTGGAGAAACAAACTGAGAGAGAGAGAGAGAGAGAGAGAGAGAGAGAGAGAGAGAGAGAGAGAGAGAGAGAGAGAGAGAGATGCACAAAGAAGGAAAAAAGCACCTAAATTATATATACTGCAAGGCTGTACATCACCCTTCCCTTCTGTTTCCTACAGACTCACTTCCACCATCCTACAGGTCACAGTCAGGCTAGTACCGTGAAAAGACAGGCCTTCCTCCCTTGACTCAGAACCTGAGCTGTATGTCGTCTTAATTGAGTCATTTCATTTTAAAAAAAGAAAGCATGGTGTATGGTAAACTGTAACTTTCATTTCCTCCTATAAAAAATGCAAAAGCTTATTAAAAAATTCTCATTCTGCTCCAGAGCCCTGAAACTAAATCATTGATTTCATAATCTTTAAATTTTAATTAAAACTAAACTCTTGCAAAACAAATTAGAAATACATAAATATCATGTGTTAGGAATACCAAAGGATTGTTCTGACAAGGTACAATGCCAGTCCCCCTGTCTCTGTGGATGTAGCACGGTACATAAATGTGTTTTGAGGTTTCCTCAGTCCTAGCTTCAGTTCATGATCAAAGGAACTTGTCAAATAACATCACAAAATTGTCACTACATCAAAAATGAATGTAACTTATTTATTTATTTTAAATTGGCTAAGGTTATTACCATTAGAAACTACCAAATGTCCCAGAATCCACTGGAGAACGCACTTCAACAAAAAAAGCCCTGTCACCCTGTGTGCTGCGTTTCACAGGTTCCCTGGGGCTGGCTTTGGCGGTGAGGATAACGCCCTGCAGGGTGTTCCACCAGCCTCTACCACGATAAATGCCAGGAGAGTCTGCGACGGGAGTAATGAAAACACTTTTTTCCTTCACAGTCCATTCGTCAAGATTTCATTCTTATCTATCTGACACACACACACACACAAAAAAAAACAACAAAAACAAACAAACAAACAAACAAAAAAAACCCCTGAAGAATATTTTAAGCTTAAAGTGTTTTCACCGGCATGTGTATTTCACAACTCTTTGTATTCAGAGCGATTACAGTTTTTTGAACTATTTTACAGAATTACAAGGAAAAACATTAGAAAAGTTGTAAATGTTAACTTAAAAAATACTAGAAAACTTGCACGAGACTGAAGGTTCAGTGAAAACTGGCACTGTAAACTGTTTACGTACCTGGAGTAGCTTTACGCAGATGAGAAGCCCGAATGATCTTAACGGACCTCTCCCTGACAGGAAAATCAAGCACAAGCTAATCTAACTTTTGCAGAGTCAGGGCTGCTGGTTAGCAAAAGCTGGGCATGCTAAGAAAACCTTGCGAGCTTGAACCTGTGGAAATGATGCTTTGCATTTTTTGTCTTAGTTTCCTTTGTTGCTAAAATCTGGATACAAACAAAACATCTTTTGGGTGAAGATTTAGCTGCAAAGTCATGGAATAAACCAATTGGAAACAAAATATGTATATCTCCAAACGATACCGACAGAAAGCATTCCAAAGGAATCTTCACCAGCCCCCTGTACTATTAGAAGATCCTAATTTTTAGGATCATCTTTTAGTTGCTTAAACATTTTCTCATTTCTATATGGAGGGCTCTTTCCACTCAGTTCCCAGTCTTTACTTGGGGGAATTTACCTTGTGCTGATTATTTTAAAAATATTTTAGGATGCTTTAGGAAAAAAATTTCTGAGACTATTTCCAAGATTAAATTAGAGTGAAATATACTGTTTCAAATATACACAGAATTTTGTAGCCAGTTCCTTCAAAAGCTTTAGCATTTCCAGTTCTGCGGCAGAGACCCGAAACTCACTTGGGAACGTCTCTCGCTACAAGGATTCGTCTTCTGCTGGATAGGGGAAAAAAGCAAATGCTAAAGCCGTCCTAAGACTTTGATCACACTTTGCGTACGCTCAGCATTTTGGCAGATGAATTCTCTGAAGAGCCCATCTGCACTGACCTGCTCCAAACCAGGACGGCACGGACTGTGTGGAATTTCATCTGTCGCTGCGGCAGCTAGATGCCACTGTGGCACAAAGCACCGTAACTGAAAGCAAAGATCCTTTTTCTCTCCCTGCTCGCTGTCTGCCAGGCACACAGGAGGCAGCTGGAAGCAGCCAGACTTACACACAGACAGGAGCTGGACAGGTTCAGAAGGCTTCGTGCACGGAAAGGCCAGGATTCAAGAGGGGGCCAGGTTGGGAAGGAATAAGAGAAGGAATTAGGCTCAAGAAAATACCGAAGAAATAAGCCAGGGCTACAGGGAAAGACTTAGAAAATAAAGTGAGCATGAGCCAGGGAGTGGCTCAAGATACTGTGATTTCATATTGCAAAGGGTACAGGCAGAAAAGGCAGGAGAAACCAGGTCTGAGTCCATCATTCTTGTTTCTCTACAGCTTGGAATAGAATCTGAGAAATTTGGTGCTAAACGTTTGTCTCCTGACAACTCGCTACCTTAATGACAGAGATACCTCCTGTGTATCTTGATGTTGATTAGACACAATCATTCTGCTGAATATTTGAATTTTCAAAAACTGCGTGAAGAATTTGAAGTTTGAGTGAAGGGAGTTTGAAGAGAAAAAGCAAGCCAAACCTAAGGATCCTGGTCATTCTCACAGCATGCCCAGTAAAAAATAATTCCTTCACTTGCATTGCTCTCTTTTTGTTGCAAAGAATCATTTATATCATTAGGCTGTGTAATGTTTTACATGATTACTTAAATGAACAATAAAAGCCTTGAGCCCGACGTGATAAAGTTTTGAGTAGCTTATTCTATATAGAGATCTACACGAAGAAGGTGCACGTCGGGAACAACAAAAAAAGAAATGGTACAACACAACTTCTGTGAAACGCAAAGTTGTATCATGAAGATGGCTGAAAGGAATCTGAAAAGCTCCCTTTGCACTATGCAAAACAATGGTAGCCTGTGACAAATACGCCCCTCAAGAGGAAGTAAACACCTTGTCTTAGATCTGCTGTCATAGCCTGAACTTCTTGGAATTACTACTTGATTGAGGGAGAGAACTCTAGTTGCTTTCTAAAGCTAAGCCACTCAACAACAGCACTCTTCCATTTGTCCTTGACAGCTGTACTTTTCTAATGACACTTATTTGCTTGGTTTAGAAGTTTTGGTCCTTATTACTGCAGATCCGCAAGAACGACAAAAATACCACGATACAAATTTCCAGAAACTGAAGAGATGAGTCTGATGATTTCTGTTGAATTTAAATTTTCAACACCACTCTGAAATGTAGGAGATCCATTTGGTGAGTCCTCCCTTCAACACAAATAATTTTACAGAAGGGATCACGGAAGCTGTGCTGGAAAAGTTATGTTGATCACTAGCGGGGACTTTATCTGGAGGACAACAAAGCAGAACCGCCCTATACTTACCCGTAATAGACAAAAACATACACACGCAAACAGAAAAGTCTCACCCAACCCTCCCGTTGCCTCCCTCCCCCTATGGGTTTAATATATCCTCTCCTCTTCCTGCAGCTTCACAGCATCTCAACTTTACCCCCCGGGGCGGCTTGCTTCATGCATTTCAAGAAAAGCAGCAGCACCAGAGTGGGACCAGACAGGCACGCTGACGCAGGGTTTGCTGTCCATCACCAGGAGAGACAGAGGCTCCTGCTCTGCCCTGGGGACAGTGCCTCTGCCCCTTCACCAGCAGCTCCAGCCTTGCTCGTTCCCATTTGCAGGCCGGGTGTTGCCCAGTTTGCAGCTCACCGTCATGGAAGAAGGGGCGGCTGACCCCTTGAAATTTATGGCTGGGGGCTGGGGGAGGCAGGGAAGAGAACCACCAGATACATAGGTACTACAGACAGAGCACCGCACCCTTGAGATGCGGGAGAACCAGACTCACCTCCCGGCTGCAGCTGGGGCAACACGGAGCTCGCGCTTTTCCCACATCTTGGACAAACCCGGGAGAGCTTGCTGATCAACACCCCGCTCTCTGACCTGGTACAATCCCTCTGAAACAAGGTTGACTAGCAGGAGTTTTCTGATGGAAAAACACTGTCAGAAAACCCCCACCAAAACTTCAGTGAAAGGAACTGCATTTGGTTTTTCAGATTTGTTCCAAGAATTTTTTTGCTGCAGAACATGTTATGCCGCCCACATTAGACAGCCTCCCAGCTATTAATGCACTGCAGAGACCTTGAAATCTCAATCTGATATACAGCTGCTTCAGTCTGTGCTTCTTCCTACCCCATTATAAACTTGACCTTAATTAACCCTCTTAGTGAAATGGAGTTTGTTGACTCTCAAGGACTGTCTCATTGAAAAACAATGTTGCAATGTCACTCAAAAGCTAAAGTAAGGCTGCCTTATAAAGGGATTTGTACTAATAATCTTTGAATATTAATAGCTTCTTATGCTATGTGGTTTATATAAACTTATCTGTATAAGCTCAGATTGAGTTCTGTCTTTCTCAAACTTTAAAAAAGTCCACATTTCCTTCAGCAAAACCCATTTCTCTTTGGCAACCACTACACCAATTTTTTTTTTTTTTAAATATATGCTTAAATGTAGATTTAAAATCAAATATGGCAGATTAATTTTGCCAGCTATAAATCAAAACACTCCCTGTCAAACTAGGATATCCATTTAACACAGTAACTTCTACTGTGACTTCCTAATGGAAATGTTTGTTCCCTCCCACTTTGAGTAGTTTCATAGAGAAGAAATACATGGGGCAGATCCTTAGGCCAGATAATTTAATTTAAAAGCCTTCGACGGAAGAGTTAGGTGTGGCAATGACGACAGCTGCCCTGCATCATTTGAAGGTCTTGGAACACGCTCAGGGCTGACGGCGAGAAGGGTCTGTATTAGCATCCTATCTGTACGCTGCAAATATGACATAAGACAACAGCAACTGATCTTTTACAATTCACTTTAAAGGGAGCATAGGCTTTCTCACAAAAAGAATTGAGTCTACTCAGGATTAAATTGCTTTCTTTGTCCAGAGTTTAAAGGTATAGGCTTCAGAGCTGATGGTCACACATTTTTTGCCCTTACACTTCTTTGCGCCAGTCTTCACTTTCTAGGGCTATAACGAGCTGTAATTATTTCTCAGACTATTTAGGGACTGAACAAAGACTATGAATTAGTTTAACAATGAAAATATTCATACAGAGCATGTAAGTAGCTGAAGTTATAAAAAATCCACCTGATATTTTCTGAATGGTATTTGAACACGAATGGTTTTTTTCCCCCATAAATTACAAACTATTTTATGGATGTACAGTACATTTATTACCTTCTCACGAAGTACATTTTATCCTCTTGATTCTGAGTAACAGTACACATATATAGCACTAATGCCAAACAAGGGAATTTAAGACATTTACATACCAGGGAACCCAAAAGAAAAGCTATTATTTACCAGTGGGTTAGTGTGCAAGCATTTCTCAGCAGTTGGCATCGTATGTGAAATTTGCAGAACCTTACATTTTCACCCACGTCTAGAGTATTTCCCATTCAGTTTATTCTTCTATTACCGTGCTGAAGTGTTTAAGTAAAACTCAAAACACTTAAATACTGTGTCCACTACAAAGCATGCGCTAGCAGGCAAAGACTGACACCTCAGTGGGTGGCAAGGGAAACAGTCCTTAGCATCTTGGCAGGCAATGCTTTGTATCAGAAGTTTCTAGTCTTCCACCAAAGCCCAATGCTGGGGGAGGCTGGTCAACACTCCACGTTAAGGGGGAGCTCAGAGCGCACATTCTAGGCACATCCAGTCCTCCTGCCAGTGTTCCTGCACTACTAATTGCATGGACCGGCACATGTGGTTCATGAGCATCCAAACCTCCCACCTGCCCTCTTGCAGAGACTCCTTTCCCTTATGGATACAGTAGAGAGAAAGAAAATGCATGCCATATTTTTGTGTAAGGTTCAGTAGAGTAGCGAGAGCTTTTTGCTCTGCAGCATACCTGGGGACCACCAACGACTGTCAGTCCGTTTCCTTCACCTCCATTATTCTGTCACTGGAGCGTTCAGTTGTTGAAAATTACGATATTGGAGGTTTCTCTTATATGCCCATTAATATAAACTAATTTACTTCAAAATCATTAAAAAGGCATTAGATAATAACTTGCTGATGTTACTACATTAACAAAGACAGAATTCTGTATTGCTGAAAGGGGAAGAACTTGAAAACATAAAGCCAAACGCTGAAATTAGTTTGTAGGCAAATGCTAGAGAGGTTTACAAGCATTACTGTGTCTACTTGTCACTGTAAAATTAGTAATTCTTTGTCCAAGTCATGCAGCCATGTTAGCACAAAATCTGAATTATTTCTTTCATACCAAAGTTGCATGCTACGACTGCAACGCACGATACTCAGAGAAATCTTGACTCCTCCTTTTTTTTCCCCTTGAAGCTCTGCCAGATTTTACGTGTTCACAGGAGTCTGGCAAAATTATTGAGGATAAAGTAATAATTTTACCTACAGCGTATGAAATTATCAGCTGTCAGAGTAAGCCTTTAATAAGTTTCTTTTGAATGAAGTTGTTTTCATCATATCAACAAGTCTTCTCGATTGCTCTTCTGACCAGCCCTTTTTACTACAAGTTAGCAGGCCTGTGACATATTTCATCATTTAAATACCATGGGAGAGGATGGAGTCAAGGCTTGCTTTACCTTAACTACTATGCTTTTGAAAACAAAACAAAAACCCAAGCAAACCCAACCAAATTAAAAAAATCCCCCAACACCAAATCAACGAACGCCCTGTTGAAAGGATTCAGTATGGTGAGCATTCAAAATGTATTATATACTATTTGTTCCCTTCTCTATCATTTCCTTCACGAGGCTTCATCCTGGGACATGATCTACTGACCACCACTTCCCTGTTGTATATAGTTATATGTCAGTAAAGGCCAAATTAAACTACAACTGTGTGTGATGAAGCTGGGGACTATGAATCTGAGTAGTTTATGTATCCAACTCAAGATTTATCATCTTTACAGTCTCTATTTGCCGTTCTGGCATACACAGAGCATATTTTCTCTTTTTCCTATGACAAATAACCTTTAGGATCTAGGACTCAATTTTTCAAATATGTCAAAGTGTTTAGCAATGCTTAAAAAGGTAACATTTCTCTATGTGGAATGTGAAACTTTTTGATTGATGACATTGTTCTGGAATATTTAACCAAAACAGGAAAGCCTAGCACACTGCTGAAAATGATCTGATGGTTAGCTTTTGTTTTTCCTTGCCGCTAACATCATAGAAATTGTGCAAGTTAATTCTATTTACTTGATCAGATACCCTACTGTAAATACATTCAAGAAAATATTTACTTTTTCTATTTACTTTGTATAAATTGTAAAAGGAAACAGCTGCTTTAAAACCAAAAATGATGAAATGTCTCGTAAATGCTGGCAAGTAGCAGAGTGTGTCTCTCTCGTTTTTGCTATTCTAAGGTGGAAGAACCTAACAATTTTCCTTGCTGTCGTGGTTTAAGCTCAGCCAGCAACTAGGCACCACGCAGTTGCTCACTCCCTTCCTCCACCCTCCCAGTGGGATGGGGAGGAGAATCGGAAAAAAAAGGAAAACTCATGGGTTGAGATAAGAATGATCTAATAACTAAAGTAAAATAAAATGTAATACTAACAACAATAATAAAAAAGATTATTACAAATGATAATAACTATGATGATAATAATTATTAATAATAACAATAGTAATAATGAAAGGGAATAAAATAAAATAAATTAAAATGAAATAAAATGAAATAAAATGAAATAAAATGAAATAAAATAAAAACCCCAAACAAACAAGAAAAGACAAGTGTTGCACAATGCAATTGCTCACCACCTGCTGACCAATGCCCGGCCAGTCCCCGAGCAGTGATCAGCCCCCCCCGGCCAACTCCCCCCAGTTATATTCTGAGCACGATGACTGATGGTATGGAATATCCCTTTGGCTAGTTCAGGTCAGCTGTCCTGGCCATGCTCCCTCCCAGCTTCTTGTGCACCTCCTTCCTGGCGGAGCATGGGAAACTGAAAAATCCTTAACTTAGGATAAGCACGACTTAGCAACAATGGAAAACATCAGAGTGTTACTGACATTCTTCTCATAGTAAATGCAAAGCACACTGTGCCAGCTCCTAAGAAGAAAATTAACTCTATCCCAGCTGAAACCAGGACACTTAGGTAACAAAGTAACAACATGATTTATTTGAACCCAACTCTATTTTTGGGTGTTTGTAGCTAAGAAAACGTGTATTTTCAATTCTAGTACCTGTAAGAATTCCATCTGATCTATCCAGCATTAAATACATATTTACTTACATCCAAAAGTGATGCATTTCCTTTTCAGAATAGTCTGAATATGCAGAGGTTGGCAGGCTGAAAATAATGTTTTACAAATGAGAAGTCCATGCTATGCTTTAATTTTTTAGTAGGAAAAAAAATGTCCCCCTGAAAATTGACCAAATACAGAGCATGTAACTTGCTAAAGTTATACGAAATTCAGCTGGTATTTCCTGAATGTTATCTGACCATTTTTTTTGCTGGGAGATGATAAACTAAGTATTTCACATTTATCCCACACGTGGTGAAGAATATCTCTTGAATAAATATGACAAGGGAAACAAACAGAGCAAATATTAACTCATTTAATGGCATTAAAAGCACACAGGCAGCACATGTAAGAATTTCTGTGGGAATGAATCTGTCCTTCTGAAGACACCTCATGAGGAAACAGAAAATAGAAGTGACTTGTATCAAAATAACATCCTCTCACTTGCCTTCTCAAGCCCCATGCTGAAAAAAGCACACTGAAATCTGAGAATTAGGACCTACACTATATATACTCTATACGTGTGTATGTATATGGATATACACAGAAGAACATTTCATTCTAAAAAAATATAAATTTCTGTCTTTAAGCAAGCCTTCACTATGATCCCCATCCCTACTTTATTTTTGAGCAACTGTAAACAATAGATACCAAGAAGGAGAAGAATAAGTTTCATGTTTTCAGACCCATTACTGTAATCAAGTCAGACAATGCATATATTTAAGCCAATGTATATTAATCCATTATTAGACTAAGAACTGCATTATTAATGAGGATTTACTTCTTGTTAAATCACACACTTCCATCTGTGATACACAGCTACCTAGTGACTAATTTAAATTGATCGAAACATTTATGTGATATATACTGTTAATTACATTTCACCTTCACCACTTTAACATATTCTGAAACAACTGTCAAGGATGCAGCACTAACCTGTAATTGGTGGCTGTGAAATGTGTAGCTTTGATAAAGACTTTGTGAAAACTGTACTTATGATTATATTAAGACATTATTTTAAGAGTCAGAGGCAGCTCTACCTTTTAAAAATGGATGTGCATGCATTCTTGTTCGGGGAAAAAAAAATTAAAGATCATTTAACGTACTTATAGGGAACAGGGAGTTGTTTGTCTGGCATGCCCTTTTTTTTTTTTTTACATCTAAGTTTAAATAGTAACCTCAATTTTTTTAATGTTGAAACTAAAACAAATTCTCAACAAAATATAAACCACTTTGATCAACTTCAGCTGAAACCAAGAAGTTTTCAAAGTTTAAGAAGCTGGTTCCATTTCAGTTTGGCTTCTGTGAAGTAAGGTAAAGTATATATGACTATTTTTACATTTATGCTATTCCAGGTTTTATCCAGAACTACAAATACTTACACGTTCCTCACGCTTATTCCTATTCTTGATGCTGCCATTTCATGGGTTTTTGTCTGATGTCTTGTATCACATTTCCTAGAAAGAAAAGAAAACACCACCGAAGTAGTATTTGGAGGTGCAGATAAGTATTTGAATTCTGCACGTTAAGCTGTCAGGATGTTATACCCGTACTGAATGCTCACAGTTCTCTATTCAAACACAGAGGGATTAAAATCCAGACAGTTGCCTGCTTATTTTGCATCCCATCTTCCTAATTATAGATGAACATCGCTAGCAAATTTTGTTTACAGACACCAGTTCTTCGTAGCGTGTTGTGAAATGCACACAACGACTAGTAACCATCATGAGTGAAATAAGCAACAGAAATGGGAAACTCGTTTATTAAGTTGCTCTAACTGATTTTCTTGCTGTAATTCCCCCTATTCTCATTAGATTCAAGAAGTTCACGTTTGTACTTGCTAGTGAACTGAACACGAACCAGAGGCAATTTGGAAAGCGATGATGACATTCGGACAGGTGATCTCTTGGACTCCTGCTCCCAATAAAATAACTGTACAACAGCAAAATATGAAGAAGGAATAATACCCAAGACCTCCAGGTAGAGAGGATGGAGAAGGGAGATTAAATAAATAAATAGTCCTGACAGTTCTTTTTTCATTCCTGACAGTTCATGGCATTTGAAGGCTTCTGTATCATTAGTCATGACACAGTGCACTTCCCCTCTCTCTCTAGCTTCCCATACATTTTCCAGCTCCTTTCTCACTTGTAAAGTTTAAATGTACAATTGTTTTAGCATTGCTTTTTAGAGTTTTAAATTAAGCTTGAGGTTTGTTTTCTCTGATTGTGAAGTCAGTTTATATTTCCAGGCTAGTAATGAATGAAACTTTGACAGAGTATAAGAAACACTTCAAATTTCCTACTACTGTGTGAAAGATTGTTTCCACTCTGTATTAAATTGTCATTGGAGATTCATTCCGTAACATTACCTATTCTTTATTCATAATTACAAAAACAAAAGCTCTGGTGAGGATGAAAACAAACAGCCCCTTCCCCCAGCTAATTATATTTGACCTTTACTTGCTGTGCAGTTTGCAGCATAAAAGCGCTGGAAGTAGCAGGAGTAATCTCAGATAATGGGTGTTGCTTAACAGAGAAAATACTTCAGAAGTTGCAAGTGATAACAAAAGAAAGTGGTGTTTTCTATTGCACTGCCTGTATCAAATATTATTTGGCCGCTCTGAATCACGACTAAGATGGGACCAGTTACTGGTGTATTTCTATATTATTGCTGCATTCCCGTTTTCATGAGGTAAGGTTGGGCTTCCAGCTGTCTTGCAACCATTTCACATGGAAAACTAATGCAGTTTCAAATTGTATCTGGGGAGCTTTCTTAAGAGTGCGGAAGAAAAGCGCACATCTCCATTTGGGGACTGACATACGGCTGTTACTGAGCTTAAAAAAAGTTACCTCCAAAATTCCTCCCCTTCAGCTCCTCAGCAGGGTGAATCCATTGCCTTCCGACCCCGACGCCTGTAGCCAGCCGAGGCGCATCGGTAAGGATCACAATCCATTTCTTCTGCTCTTGCAAAACAAACTCAGAGCTTCTCAGTGTCCTGAAACTTCTCTTCCTATCCGTCTGCTTTGAAGACCTGCATTGTTATGAGCAGCCAGTACAGTAACTCTTTGCCTCTGCGCAAAACTGCGAGGGAGAAAACCAATTTTCCTAAAAGAAATAATAACAGAAACAAGAAATTTGATTTCTTACTCAAAATATGTGATTAAGGTACTGCACAAGAAAAGAACATTACACACGATTCCTGTTTTCAGACTGGATGTTTCATAACTCATTATTAGAGCAATTATCAAACCACCCAGCTTGCAGCAGGCAGGGACAAGAAAAGAAAGCGCTTCAGGCTCAGCCAGTCATGTTTGAAGAGGCGATGGTCCTGCTCCCTCTATAAGGGAAACAGTGTGGTAGCAGACCCCCTTGATGTTAGGCTCCCCAAGCATCATAAATCCAACTAGCAGATGAAATAATTTAGAATGTACTTCCATAGAATTTACAACACACCTTCCTCGGATCGGATTTGCATTAACAATGTATTTTTAAGCACACCTGGATGACACAGACAGTACTTACAGGGAATACAGAGACTATTGGAGGAGACTGGCTGTAATTGTTTTGCTTTTGATAAAAGGATTCCAGAGTTTAACAAATCAGATTATCAGGAACTTGAGAGAGTAATTTTCTGGTCAGAAGTCTCTTTGATAGTCATTTGGACAAATCTGTAGACGAAAACAGACTTTATGGTCAACCCCTAACGTTCTTCTGTGTTAGTTTTAGGGCAGTGGGTAATCCATCTCCAGAATTCTAACTTATATAAAATATAACGTCAAGCTCCCTAATCACTTGCAATTACTAAATATTATTCTTCAGAGCACTCATCTAATATCTCTCCATAAATGTTTCTGAGACCAAAAAACATTCTGCCTTTGCATTTATTCTTTGCTAATGAAATTAACTGCAATATGTGTCACCTGTTCTAAAGAACTTACATGTTCCTTGAGCATTACAAAACAAATGCTGCCTTTTCCACCTTTGAGTTATTGCGCGCTGCATAGGGACAGTATTCATAATCACACAGCACAGAGAGTCAAGATCACCATGAAAGGCTTAGTCTTCCACTAAAAAGCCAAATAAAAGTTATTGATAGAAATGGGAACACAATCAATATAAAGTATAAAAAGGCAAATATGAGAGTATGACCATGTAGTCAAATTTCATTCTGTTTTAAAATCTGCATCACCTGTACAGTTCATACCACAAGATGCTGACTTGCTTACATAACAGCACAAGAATATTAATTGTTTCTAGTGATAATTTTCTAATTCCTGAGCAGAAGAAAACATTTCTCTGTGTACATTGGTTATACAAAGCCCTTCCATCGAATGCATATTTATTTAGTGTTTGCCACGTAAATTATTCTAATGGGAGAATGTTGTTTCAACACAGTGTGTTGAACATTCCATCTTTCTGAAAGCGAAATGCCATTGCTGTTCCTAATTAAGCTATTTTCCTTTTAAGTTTTCCAGAGGATGATGTGATGGGTGGCAATATTGATGAAGATTAATTGGATTGAAACTAATGGTGATACAGCTGTAGATAAGGTTATTCTGCTAGTTAGCAAATGAAAATTACAGCCATTTAAAAGCTGAGTACGTAAAGGCTTGGCCTTCTTAGCATTCAGATGGCATACAACAGAAAAAATCCAGGAGCTGCAGGAAATAGAGATATTTCAGATATGCTGGCACTCTCCCACTCCATTTAAGAACACGGTGAAAATGCAATGTCAAATCATAATACATATATTTTAATTATTTATTTATGTTAGTGGATTATTTGGTTTTGTCTGGGAACTTGATAGATCTGTTTAGCTAGTATAATTAAAAAAATGTCAAAGGAACACAGTTTTGGCTGAGCATTCTCACTACAGTACTATAAAGGTACTAAGCAATTACAATTGCTTTGGAAAGACACTTTCTCAGAAGAGTTGAACAGACACTGTCTCAGGTACTCGAGGTCAATGATATCAGGTAGACTTCTTAACCTACCCAAAACTTTAGACATGTCAAGATCCAAACCGATAGCACAACTTATAAACTGCTGTGAAAAAAACAAAAATCACAGCCCAGAAGATGCTACCTTTCAGAGTAAATAATTCAATATCCACCAAGTAAACTGAGATTCCAGATGCTGATAAGTCCTTTGTTAAAAGACAAATGAAAGTCTACTCAAAATTTACTTCCCAGACATTTGTTTACATAACTTTTGGTCAACAGCAACGATAACACAATATTGCAACTTCCTACAAGCTGGCTAACAGGTTCTTCAAAGATTATCTTCTTGACACTGGGCAGAGTAACTACAGTTGCAATTTTATCAAGAGATTTAGAAACAACGGTAGTACAGATCTTTTTAAGCAGTAAGGAAATAGTTTTCTGAGAAGTCAGAGTAGGTCTATTACATTTTCCTCTGAAGTCATATTTAGATATACGTACACGTACACATGCGCGCAAACATAGGTATAAAGATAAGAAGCAGCTGACAACTTGAAGTATTTATGTTTCACAGGTCTTAACTAAGCAACTCATTTTCCTGCGTGTAACCTCACACTGTATCAAGAGTAAAACCACCTGCAAACTAAAACCAAGGCAGTTACCCCGAGACAAGTGAAGCCATTGCACATATTTTGTACAACCATTTTACATTTACAATGCAGAAACAAAAGTACCAGACACATCTGCTAGTGGCACCTTTACCTTCAGATATGAATTATACCACACGTTTCTTCCATTACCCAAGTCAGATGGTGTTGAACATAGTGTGTAAGTTAGTATTGCAACTTCATTAACCTCCTCTTACTCCGGCAGTCACACAGCCTGACTAGTTAAACAAATTTAGTTTCACATTCTTAACAGTTCTATAGAGCTATGACATTAGTGTTCACTTCCTTCACATGCACAAGTGTAGAACCTATTCAATCAACTGAGATACACAGATCTATATATGTTTATATACATACATCATGTTTATACTCATTTCATACTTAGTTCAAGTATTATTAAAATAAATGAAATCATTTGCTGTCCATACTTCCTTATAAGCAGTACGATTACCGTAACTATAGATCCTCATATGCTGCACATATATGCAGTTCATAATGCAGACATATTATTTACTGCCCAGAAGTAAAAATGTCTTGTACAGTCACATTTTTATGCAAACGTACAATACAACCCATAAAGTGGTAACACCTGCTGACACTTATAAAAACCCTTCTTTCTTAATAAATAAGATGCGAAGATGTGTACCTCCCGCTTTTCAGATTCTTCACTCATATGCAAAATTTCTCTTTTCTGTTTTTTTGGTTTTTTGTTTGTTTGTTTTCTAATTAATATTATAGCTGCTATCACTATCAGCTATCCATTAAGAAAGAAGCCATAGCCCAGTCATCCCCAGATCTGGATGCCTTCATAACGCAGTATCCACAGCAGCATCCAGGTTTTTTAGCACAGAACCACCTCAGAGCTATCAGAACTTGTTAGAAGAAACTGTGTGACAAGAATACATCTGTATTACTTAAGACGGAGCTGAAACTAGAAAGCCTAGCAAAACATGGCACTCGGCACCAGGCCGCAGCAAGTGCAAAATGGCTTGACACAAAGTCAGCGCCAGTCATGTCCAGCAAACCTCAAAATGCAAAATCTGCTGTTGTCCCTTCTCAATCCAAGATGTTTCTACAGAAAAACCACATTAGGACTGCTACGGTTTGCTCCTTAGCACTTGAGGACAAGTTATGAGCCAGGACAAAGCGCCAAATAAATCTGTGGAACTGCCGCAGGACTGGCTAAGCCCTCATGGACTCCTAACTCCTGGGAAAGGAGACGCACGTACGTGAGAAAAGCTGTACGTGGAAGGAGCTGTGTCCAACAAACCCTGTCTGAGCTGAGCTGGCACCGAACTCTGCAGCATTTCCTGAACTATTTACACGACCCAGCTAAATTTTGGGTTGGGATACTGCAGCCACATGTTACCATGCAGAACTGATGATTATACAAAAGGTACTTCCCTAGGGGGAAAGAAACCCACCTCACTTATAAGAGTAAGTTATATTGACTAGTATATTATATTGATTTTTTAGTTTAATGTACACAAATAAGGGAGATCCTTACTTAACTTGTTTAATAAGCTAAACCCCGTAGGAGGATGTTCAATGAATTTCCTAGGAAATACAAATATTTCCTGAATATCATTAAGTGGAGCACAGAAATACACAAGAAACCATTTAGCATAATAAAGCTCCAACTCTGTTAAGCCTCTTGAGGCTTACCACAGTTTTCAAACAAAGTCTTCTCCACTCTCATAAAATCCCAAAACAGAATACAAACAAAACAGCAGACATCCATCCGTCCATCCAGACGACCCTCAGATATTTGTCATTTACAATTCACACTCTATTGAAATCCATGCAAGAAAATAAAGTGGTGATTTAGTATGTTTGCAAGTCAAAGGAAAAAAAAGTGTCTTGTTCTCCTGTCTGCCCAATTTTATTTTCTCAAGTGTTCCAGAAATCATACTGGAAACCATGTGTATGCCTTAAGTCTCTGTGAGGACTTGGCTTTTCATGAACTCCTACAGCTTGGAAAGATACAGCACCAGCAATAATTTTGTGGAGCTTGAATCTTCCCTATTCCACATCACACTCACAACCAGTTACAATTGATATTATTCATTAAAAACCAGTCAGAAAATCAGAAAAGGAAGAAATTTAACTACACTGCAGATTAAATAACTTCACGTCTTTTAGACTTGTGCTAGTCCATACTTGTGGCTGAATAACAAACCGATACCATTTCTAATGTCATCCATGTCACTGTGCTCTTTGACTTTTAAATACAAATGAATCACATCATCTTTGACAGCAAAGACACAAATGTCTTTGGTACGGCGTTCACGCTGGCAATTTGTTTCAAACACAATAGGTAGACGGCATTCTGAGGAAGAGTAAGTTGCGAGTTGCAGTCTGGCTGCCTACCTGGAATACATTTTCCCTGAGGCACTACGCCCCTCTTCCTCTTGTGCAGGAGGAAAGCAGCACACCGTGCGACTCGCGAGCCACAGTTCATCTTGAAAGCTGTATTTAGATTGCTACTTATCCTTGTTCTCCGCGTGTTGCAAATTCTTTGGCTCAAGTAGAACTCTCATGAGATGCTGCAATGTCATTATGAGTGTTTGCTTATTAAATGAAAGACCGATTTCAAATCAAGATCCTTTTTATTAAAAAACGGATATGTCAAAGCCCCAACTTTCCATTACTAATCAATTTCAACCCCGCAAATTCCGTCAGCTCTGCAGGACAGAGAAATGCTCGCATCTTTATTTTCACGGGAAGTTCAGCTATCCCTTCACAAATTAGCAATATTAAAGCGTTTCTGTTACGGTTACTAGGACAAGGTACACACGGAAGCCTCATCATCTCTTTCCGCTTCTACTTTAAGTTGCACAGCCCAGCCCTGTTTGACAGAGACGCTGGCCAGTAAGGCTGGGCAAGACAAGCACCCAGAGCGCCAAGGAGTCGTACCGCACGCAGCCAGGCAGCTCCCATCGGTATTGGTGGAATCGCGCGCTACAAATGCCTCCAGCTCAACTTTGGGAATTTACCTCTACTGATGGCGTTCAGATGACTATCGGTAGGTACCGACTCGACTTTTTTCCGTGTAAACAGCGTAACTGCTCTACAAACCAGAAAATATGTAAATCTTATGATTTAACTTTACACAGCAATTCTGTACTAAGCTATACCATGTCCCAGAAGGTTTTGCCACTATATCATTATTTACTAATGGGCTGTAGGGTAGCAATAGAACATAACCTCCAAAGGCACCAAAATGAATATTTAATCCAGAGTTTCTGCCCGTTAATATTTTATTAAAGCCTGGCTATTTTCCACCGTCCTGAAAATACGATATTCCATTAATGATAATTGTGAATCTCAGTGGATTCAGATTTTAGCAGCTTCTGGATATTACAATGAAATAATTCCTATGCTGTTCATTAACAGCAAAGACAGTGCTATTTGCAGCTTCCAGCCCCAATATTTATTTGTTAATAATTTTCTTTTAGCCCAATCAGTACAGGGCAGGAAGTGGGTTCAGAACTCACATTAATAATAATACTACAAAAATATTTCCTTTCTTCAGATATGAAAAGCAACACTTAGGCTCCAGTTCCCTTGTGGTGTGAGAAATAAGATACAGATCCTTTCCCTGCTGTGAACTGAGCCAACTCTTAGAAATGATAGCTCTTCGCTCATCCAGGTAACATTAATTGGGTATCACAGCCTGCTTTTTTCTGGCCCTGTGCAAAACCATATACTTGATGATGGCGCCAGCAACAAAGCAATGGGCACTAAATTAAATTTTCTAGATCAAGCCCAGTAGAAAAACGTTTCCCTGTGCTTTTCTATGACTAGAAGACTAATCTCCAATGACTTTATTGAATATCTTTCACAGATATTTGATTATCTAAAACAATAAAACAAAGCAAGGCAGTTTATTGCCTTGGGAACAGCAAATTTCCTTCCCCCTTCATTACAGATGTACTGGAAACAGAAACCTGCTTCTTGCAAGACCTGTAGGACTGGAATGGAAAGAAAATAGTTAAGCAAATGTTCAGGATGACTACAGAGAGTAAAAATTCTTTCACCTTCCTTAAGCCATTAAGTTGCAGAAGAAATTGCACTAAGAAGTTTTCTGCTATTCTTTTTAAAAGCACTTCTATACTGTTTAGAGAGCTTTTTAGTAATTGTAATGGACTAACCAAGATGTGCCTAGCAAGAGATGCAAACCCAGCTATGTGGGCTCTCGAAGAACTGGAAACCTTTTTAATGTGAGAGTTCCACCATCTAGAAAACAAAGGACTTGGTATCGTGTCCTTTAACTCCTTGCAAGAACAGTTTCGTTTACAGTTTCTTTCAGACAGTGGTGTAAACTGCGGAGACAGCTCAGCTGCATTTGATGAGCAAGTGTTTATCATCTCTGGTAGCTTTTGAACTAAAAATATATATTAAAAAAAAGTTCAATATCCATTTACATTCATGCTTACCTGTCACTAGGAATATTATTAATGCACATAAAATCAAACACATTTTGTTTTGAAGGCTAAATCTTCAAACCTGTAATGAGTGCAGAAGTTACATAATTGATACACATGTTCATTAACGAGCTTATTTTAGCAGCAGATTTTACCATACAGTGCTTTCTACCTAAGGAACAGAAACAGAACATATTTATTACTTTCATTTCCTATGAGAATATCATTATTCAAGCCCCACTTTATATGAAATATATGCATTTATATATTAATGTATTTTGGATATTATGTGTGTCCACATATATATTTAATTTTTATATGCAAAATGATCGCCATGGACTTTTCACTTTGTACCATATGGTACATTTATGTGCAAGACTAACCCACTCTGAAGACATACAACAACGCATTTGTCATCACTCTAATGTTTCATAGATGTCTGCAACGTCTGGTTATATTTCACTGCTAAATATGCTCATTTTTTGTTTGTATGTTTAAGCTCTGCCTGAGAGTAGAGATGTTCAGGCCTTGATGTAATGCCCACCTCAGTAAATAAAAACTTTCATTTACCTAAACGAAGTAGGTATGTCCAGCTTCGTTGTCCATCAGAGTGCAAACTGTCCTTCCCTCACTGCAATCCAAATTTCTTACTCTGTTTCAGCACGTGGCAAGTGGATGCTTTATTTCAGAAACCTTTCACTTTAACATTACCTTTTGTGAAAATACTTTTGCTTTGCAATTAAAGCATTTGTGCATTTCCTTGAGAAATTGTTTCATTTAAAAGAAGAAAATCCATTTTCTTAATCTTTTGCTTTATGTTTTTAATTCGTTAGTCTGGCGCTATTTCTACACATCATTCCAATGTCAGTAAAAGGAAGATTTTTGTCACAGAATAAATAAAAGATTCCTTTCCCCTTCTCTGTCACACACACAGAGACACAAAAACAAACTGACAAGTTGTTTTCAAAAAGAAACAACTAACAGACTTATTTACCCTTTCTTTTCTACGTACATCACGGAGGAAAGGGAAGAGGAGATAGAGGATGAATTGGTAACTATTCTGTCTCATTTCAGGACTGAAAATTTTTTGAGTAGTGACTATGACCAGAAGAGCATCAGCAAGTCCGGTTGAAAGGGGTAGGTAGAAAACCGATAATGTACAAGAATAAAGTGAACATGCGGGGACTTTCATGTACTTTTATCACAAATCTTGCGATATTCAGCACAAAATGATCTTAAACAGCAGTTCTGATGTCACAGCTGATCAGTTTAATAGATGCTAAGCATTTTGCCCTGTTGTGGTGAGTGACATACAGGGGCCTTTTACTCCAGATGAGAATGGCATTTTTGACCACAAAAAGGACTCGTACAAAAATCTCATGTTTAGGCAGACTCTTAAATGTGGTGGTCTATTAATTATTCAGACGAGGTAGGAAGTTACTAAGGGCTGCATTAAATACTGTCACAGTGTGTGTGTGTGTGAGCAAAACCAGATACAGAACATTTGACTGATGATACGTGGCAAAGCTCTCACATATACTCCTGAAGCAGACAGTTGATAATGGCAAAAATGATCATTAATTAAAACACAGAACTGAAAGATGCTTATCTAGAATGCCATTAGCTACAAAGCCTGCCTGGGGTGAAGCTGAAGGATATACACATGAGGAGCTAATGGTCTATGGGCTGGCTTCTACAGATCCTGTCACTGATAAGGATTTTGCTTCTGAAAGATAAGGAAGTGGCAGAAGAGATAACACACTTGATGGGGCACTTCTCAATTTGCCTTCTGACTAGGACTATGGCAGAAAATAAATATGGAACAGATAAAATGTATTACAAATTTGGAGATACATTTAAATGTTTCCCGACAAGAGATTTTTTTCTTTCAATACTCAGAGTAGTAAGTGTCTTTACTTCCATAAGTGAACGTGCCTTACACAGTATATTACACTTAGGTATTTATGTCATTTTGTGTACTCTGAGCTGAAATGTTACAGGTCTGGGAGGAAAAGTAGCTCTCCACTGACAAAACTACAAGATTATCACTGATTTTACTAAGAAGAAGATTTTGAGTTTTATATATACATAAAAATATTTATGTGTGTGTGTGTATGTATGTGTATGTGTAGGTGAGCTGTACTTTAAGTATAGCCTAACATTAATAAATGTATTGCTATACACTGAATCTTATATGTAAAAGCACACACACCTGAAATATAGTTTTAAAATACTCATAATAATCTTGACATATATGCATATATTACCTTTACCTGTTTATATATTTTAATTTACTCTTTCAGAATTATTACACAGAACTTTAATAAGAAGTTATCCAAAGCTTATAAATACTGGGCAGAATAGTGCATAATTGAGAGAAGAAAGCACTTATTTATAAAGCTAATTGTTAAAAACTAAACAAACCCTTTCTGTGTGCTTATGTCCATTCAAAGATGCTGAAGATCTTGTGATAGAAGTAAATAACATTGCGTTAACTTTTAGGCAGAATGCAAGCTGCTTGATGAATCCGAGTGCGACGTGATTATTCAATTACATATGCATTGTTCATACATGCATCAAAATCCTTTCAGGTCCACATCCAATATCAAATTTTAACTTTTTTTTCGCATATTTTTTAATGTAAAAATAAAAGAGTGTCTTCTTTTCCCCAGAGACATATGCTCCATTTTTTATAATTTATTTAGGTATCTTAGGTTATGCAAAAGGTGCAAGATAATGATGATATAAGCACTCTTTTGCGATGACTTGTATAATCTACACACAACATCTATGAACAAATGTTAATTTCTAATTTACATAGCTACGTAGGTATGAAAGTAAAAAAAAATTTGTTCTACCACGTTTTACCATCCCTTTTACTCCTCTGCAAACTATCAACAGTTACATTGACAAACTCCTCAAGACTGCCACGATGAGTAAGAAGCACAAAGTATGCCTGCACACAAATGACTTATGCCTAATTTCTTTAGGTTAGAGTGTAACTAAATAACATAATTTAAAAAAACCCAACCAAACAACAACAAAAAGTGGCCATCATATTTGGAAAAATAGTTACTCGTACCTTAGGAGCAATTTAAAAAAATAGAGGACTAGTTCTTTAACAATTTATTAACTTTATTTATTTCAGATTTTTACAGTTTGGGGTTTTTTCAAAGCTAATTCTAGAGATTTATAGAGGCAACTTTAACCTTGCCTTTCAAATGGAAGAACTGTAAATATATACATGTGTAAAGGAGATAAAGGAAAGAACAGCCATTTAAAAGCCAACAAAAAAATCCCCAATCCTGCCTCCAGAAAATTACATCCGTAAAGAAAACCATTTTTATTTCAAAAAATAAGACCAAAATGGAATGTGACTGACGTTGCCAAAAGTATCTCTTCCAAAAACTGGAAAAATACAAACCCTACCAGCCACCACTAAAACAGATGCCGAAAGTGAGGCTCGACCTTCGGTTCAGGTGAATGTACAAGGGATTATTTTCTACCTGCCCTCCTCGCTAGGAATGCAAAGGGGAACGAAAAAAACCACAACCCAAATCAAGCCAAACAAAAATCAAAAAAACACTAAGTAATGTGCTAAAAATCTCTGACTTGCTGTAAGAATGAGACCACTGAACTGAACTTCTCTAACAGTTCAAACGTTATGCAAAATAAATCTGTAGCACTGTAGACCAATTTTTTACTATAACTAGTAAACAGGTACAATACAGAAGCACTAGTCTGACACTGCAAAAAAAAATTATAAACAGAGTTTTTGCCTCCCTCTCCAGAATGCACATTTCTCTGAACTGCAAGTAAGAATCGGTGACGGTTTCCCCTCACAAATCTTGGGAGCTTTAGCGCCTTGCTCTCCCCTTTTCCCAGAGTGGTACAGAGCTCTTGTGACACCGCTCGTCATCGGTACGAAGCTGGCTTGCTGGACCAGAGCATTACTTCTTTTCTATCCTCCAGATGCGTATGTACGCATCTGCTGGTCTCTCCGATACGTAGCTATTACACGAATAAGAAATACTGAGTTCTATGCTATCAGTGGAGCCATAATCAATCACCTGCTGAACGGCTGTGGAACACAAGCTAAAAATCTAATTAATTTCTTAAGGAAATTATCAATGGGAATGCTACCAGCTATACACAACACAACTCAGCAATCTCAGGAAAGACTGTTTAATACACCAAAGAACAGAGACACACATGCACACCTCCCAGCCATGGCGAGGGAGACGTATCCATTCCCTGCTGACAGCTGCTGGAACCTCACCAAAAGCACAGGAGAGATTCATTAAAGGTAGCTTCTGCCAGAAAAATGCCATGAAATGAACGGCCAGCCCAGGCCCGACGTAGAGAAGTAGCATCAAAATAAACACCTGAAGCATTATTCTTTCTCTTTTTAAATCAAAACTCTTTTATGGTAAAAGAATTCCCAGGCAGGCAGTGGTTTCAATGAGCCACCCCAGTAACCGGGGATCTTTTATGTTTGCTTCCCCATTTGGAAGTTGAAATATCATGTCTTATAAACTTAAAGAAGCCAGCCCAACCCATCTTCATAACAGAAGTTTACCTTGGGTACAGAGACATCTTCCTTTCAAGAAGAACTGAATATTCTGACCTGGAACTGTGACACTGTAATCAAAATAATTCAAGAACAAACATGTAAAGATTTTACTGACATCATATTCAATTCTGTATGAACAGCCAGTGATGTTAACGGTAGGATTACTCAACTGCAACAGCAAAAAGCAAAATGAAAGACCAGGCGGTATTTTTCTCCAGACATATACACGGCACAGTGCAATTTGATCTGCTGCTTACACTGTAATGCCCTCAGGATGAGGGTCTTTTCTGCGGTTACACAAATTTCAGCCCAGCTTGACCCTTGGCTCTGACCTGGACTCCCAGTCACCAACTGAAATTCCGCAGTCGAGCGAAGGGAGTGGGGTGTAACGCTCCCTGACTGCACCCCACCGGCGCGGGCTGACCCTGGGCACGGGAGGAGGAGGGCTGCGGAGGCTGTGCCGTGGGACCGCAGCAGCACGAGGACCACGGCAGCCGCTCAGCTACGCCCTACACGGCTGGTGCTTCACGCTTGCTCTTACGTCCAGTTGCCTGTGAGGCATGGAGGACCCATCTTAAACTCAAGAAGACAGAGAGGGCGGGATCCAAGCAGCAAAACACAACAGACAACTAGGGGAATTTCTTCCTCTTACCTATTACACTGGAGTCAAGGGTTCAAGCCACCCATCCCACCTGGCATAAACTTTCCATTGCTGCTAATAGAAAGAAGCAGCTGCACAGCTGTTGCCGCACACTCCTGACTACAGACATACCAGCCAAACCACAATATAGCTAAAGGGATGCTTAAAATTTGCCAGCTCAGCTATGGAGTACATTATTTGTCCACCCCTGGTGCTTTCTGAAACTGAAATACATTATTGTTATGTACCCACTGATGTATACAAATAGGAGGTTCAGCAAACATATACTCTGTTTGAAGATGTTCTGTTTTAAGCTAATAGAGAAGTAAAAATTGCGCCATCGATTCCTTTCCTATTTATTCGAGCATTATGGAACTGTAACACATTACTAGCCCGTTCTAAGCATAAGAAAATTTCTTGGATTCATGCCGGCAGTAAGTGGCCCTTTGAGGATTCGGGTGTTTTGCCCCCCCAGACACTCTCCTTATTCTTCTGGTTGATCTAAACCTTATCGATTTCTTCCTCTTGAAGTAAAAAGCAGTCCAGCTCTCAGACAGCTTGTGGTTTCCGAGACTGAAGCGGAGGGAGAATGACAATCTGTCCGTCTCAAAACCAATTTCTGAATTCATTCATGAGCCTTCATTAAAGATGTAAGAGAATTATGAAGGCACAGAAATAATGAAATAGGAGCCTTTTCCAAACTGGTCTCGCTATCCCACCACACTCAAAAATCTGATATCCATTGTGACACACTTTCTTCCGCATTGATGAATTTTAATTTCTGTTGCTCAAGGGTAACACTTCAGGAACAGCGTGAGTGGTCATTATATCACATACATACTAGAGTCTACCTCTCTTTAAACTAGATGCCTGAATTAATAAGGTCCTTTCCCTGTACTGTGCTGCCATACTGGCAAATACTTTCTGACTGGGTAAAATTAAAGTGCAAAAAAGTGCTTTCCCAGCTGTCTTGTGAAGTCAAGATCAGAGAACAGCATGCAGGCTTTGGGTCTTTCACATCGGGATGCACATTCTCCAGAGCTCTCCATATTGCTGATGGACACCACATTCCTTGACAGCCTCGAACTTGGCGAGGGGGCAGAAAAACTCCTGCCTCCCTCCCAGTGCACCCCACCCCCAAACAAATCACAAAGCACTACCGTCACCCACAACAGACTATTAAATAATATGTTACTTTTGTCAGATGAAGCACAGATTTAGCCTGGTCAAGACCAGTTTGCCCTGCTTTATATACCTGTATAAGCACTTGGAATGATGGTTCAGAATTCGTAACTGCAATTACTAACAGTCTGACCCCTACAACTTTATCTGCCCTCTGCTTTAAAGACAGAATATACTCAACACTGAAGATGGGACCTGATTTGTTAATATTGGCTTCAAAAGATAGGTTGACGTGTAATGATGTTTATCTTTTGCTGAAGACACAAAACTGGACGTCTACCAAAACAATGTGCATGACCTACTGACTTAAAGCAACCTACTTTTTATTCTTTACTGCAGAGTAATAACTTTGCCATACGCTAAAAAAGTTTAAGTACAAGAGGCAAAAAAACCCTTTAAGAAGTTTTTAAGAGGAAAAAATGTTAACACTATTTCTTCACAATAAACTACCTTATTATATCGTATTTTCGATTTTTTATATCAATGAACCAAAACACATTATTGTGCTACAGAGCTGAATATTTTGTCTGAGCCCTATCCCAACAGGTGAACTCAAACTTCAGTGCAAAATACTTAAAGAAAGATGTATGCCCATTTCATTACGCTGCAGCAATCTCTTCGTGAATTTGTGAAGAGCAAAACTGTCAGACCATGTCACAGAGGTACTCAAAAAGGGCTAATTTGCTTGGGTAAAATGTTGCTGCACAGTTTTCTGAACCGCCTTTTCCAAATATAGCTCATGTATTCCAGCACAGCAATAAGTTTGCCACATAGAAGTACGTTAACTGTGCAGAAGCTGCCAGTAATTTTGCTAAGTGATCAGTCAATACTGCTTGATAAGATCACATCAGGAACAAGGCCAGCCTTTCAATATTAACTAATTTTGTATCTTACCTTTTCCCCGGTGACTGGCTATAACGCCAGGTGAAAGGGTGATGGAGAGTTCAAAACATGAGATAAATGATAGATGCCTGCAAATTTAATTAGCAAACAAAAACCCAGGGATAGCTATTATTTAGTGGAAAGACATAAGCCCCAGCAAGATATCTGTGGGTTCTACCTTGACATTACAAGGGACACAGTGGCAAGGGGAACAGAAGATCTAGATTCTAAATTTTTCCCAAATATGGGGAAAAACTCTCCTCTAGCCGCCAGCTGGTTTGCCAGACTGGTCTTTGCTTGTGCCATGGTTTAACCCCAGCCAGCAACTCAGCACCACGCAGCCGCTCACTCGCTTCCCTCCCACCCAGTGGGATGGGGGAGAGAACCAGGGGAGGGAGGGAAGTAAAACTCGTGGGTTGAGATAAAGGCAGTTTAATAGGACAGAAAGGAAGGAACTAACAATGCCAATAATAACAACAATAAAGTGACAATAATAATAGAAGGATTGGAATACACAAAATGATGCGTGATGCACAGTGCAATTGCTCACCACTCGCCAACCAATGCCCAGTTAGTTCCTCAGCAGCGATCCCCCTCTGAGGCCAACTCCCCCCAGTTTATATACTGGGCATGATGTCCCAGGGTACGGAATACCCCTCTGGCCAGTTTGGGTCAGCTGTCCCGGCTCTGTTCCCTCCCAACTTTCTTGTGCCCCTCCAGCCTTCTTGCTGGCTGGGCATGAGAAG
>JAVKLA010000007.1:17232846-17274141 GCA_034782735.1 Sagittarius serpentarius | reverse complement strand
TCATACTAAACCCAAAACACAGCGCTGTACCAGCTGCTAGGAAGACAATTAACTCTATCCCAGCCAAAACCAGGACAGCTTGAAGCTACTGCTACACTCCAGCCATCTTGCTCACACACACACACACAGACATGGCATGTCTGCCCAGGAAACACCTCCCCAGACCTATGTCTGGTCCATCAGCAAGCTCGAGGATGTGTTTACTCGGATCCATTTCTTCAATTAGAAAAGCTCGATCATCCTTGCAGCTAAGCCATAACACAGTTTTGGAAGACAGGAGATTGGGGGGGTGGGGGCAGGGGCAATTGGGAGAAAAAGAAAAAAGCTGTGTAAGGATGAAGAAAAAAAATAAAAAGTTTAGAAGTGATTGCTAAGAAGTAGTCCTTTCAAGGCAGGTTAAAGTCCTGTATCAGTTAGCACGATCGTACCCACAATACAAAATTTACTCAAACCTGCACTGTCAGGTCCCTTATATAAATAACTTGTTCATCTGTGGACCATCTATCAAGGTCTATTGTTCCTGAGATGCAGATAATATTCTTTTAAGATGTGGTATCCTGACTGATGTTTTTTCAAGACAGACAATACTAGTATCTCCTTGGTAAAGTGCATACTCTTACTTTAGGATTCCCAGATTTCTTACGGTCTCTAGAATTTTGAAATTACATACCAAATGTTTTTTAAAAAAAAAGTGTCTACACATTTTTTAACTACTTGTTATTAATATTTTAACAGTATCTAATTGCAGCAGTGTTATTCTGTTTTTTAAATTTTATTGCTTTTCAGGTGACATCAAGCAGCAACCAAAAAAAGTAAGTTATGTTTGAATAATACATTTACACTGCTCTTTTTTAGCATGTTCTTCAGCTCTCTCAGAACCTGAACTGTTGGCAGCTTTCTGGAAAGCCGGTTTTGTAGTATGTACCAAATACTAGAAAGATAAAGATGTATTAAAATTTGAGATTGACAGACAGCTAGCTGGATTTAAAGGGAAAGTAAGTAGAGCGGCGGTAGCATCTATGTGAACTTAATAGCAGAAAAGTGAGAGTCATGGGATATCTGGGATCAGATCAGGTTCTGTCAACCAGAAGCTGATATTACACCTTTAAGACCATCAGGGCTGCCAGTCTGGTAAGGAAACAGAAGACTCAAAAATAGATCTGTCTAGTGTTAAGGAAGCCCAAAGTAATTTGAGCTGGCAGAAGGATTTGTAAAATTGCATCAGTTCAGGATAAAGTTTGGCCTGCTTTTCCCAGCTAGTTGAGAAATAGGGTAATGCAGTAAGAACACGCAAATTCTTTTTTTCTTTGTCTCTCTTTTTAAATTATTCTTAAACAGGTTTTCAGTTTGGACGTATTTAGTATGGAACGGCATGCCTATGGCTATTTAACGCCATTCCTGTTCTTTGTAGCTATGGTTTTGTTTTTCCTTACGGAACACCAAATGAAACTGAATAATGATCACTCCAAAGTCACCCTATGGAAGAAAGTACACAAGTGCCAGAAATACTCTTGCAGCTGCTGGTATAAAAAGTGTACTGAGGAACAGAGGTTTTCATACTAATGAGGTCACCTCATTTACTTTATCATGGAGTCATTGTTACAGTAGGATAGTTGTATTACATCAGCAATTTTAATTGCAGTTTTACCAAGGTGTGAACAAAGTATTCCCCTTCTTAGGGATTTACATTTCAGGAAACAGGCAAATCATATAAAACTCAGAAAAAGGAAAGCCGGTAGAATTAATAAAAGAGATTACCATTGGAATATAGTCTCCAAATAATTAATTCCACAACTTCAATATTAGAATTCATTATCTCACACGACCCTCCAAAATGATCTGTATTTTTTGACCCTCACAGAGACTGAAAAGCCCTTCCTTTTGGTCATATATTTGAGAGACTTCTGTAGGATTTGGAGATTTACATAGATTCTACACAATTTTCCCATGCCAACTAGTTGTTTAGATTTTCAGTCTGTTACCAATGGCTTTAAATGGCACTTTTTAAGGTTTCCTTGCAGACAGTTTGCATGCGTTGACAAGTTTTTCTTAGATACCTTACTATTACTTTAATGATTCCTTGCTGTAAGTAAATTAGAGAGCACACGATTTTCTTTAAGAGCTAGCCATCTAATTTAGTATCAGTAAGTAGCAACTACTAAGCACAGTGATGACGGTAGGTCTCTCTTTCACACAGTCCCACGGTTGTTCCTTGCCTCTCCTTCACACTTCACTTTCTCTGCAGGTAGCATAATTTGACAAAAGTAAAAGAGAAACGGTGAAAGAGTGCTTCTACCTACTCCTCTGTCTAAGCAGGGAAGGAATTGCTAAAGAGGTGTCAGAACTTTCCCTAGGGAGGTACTGGAGTTATTGGGAAGACTAGAGAGTAAAATTATAAACGACCTAAACATAAGGGATACCATTCACTGAAAACGACACAGAGATTAAAGATCATGTCATGTATGGTCCCAAAATCAAATAAATACTTTTCTGTATTGAAAACAGAAGCAAGAACATTGCTGATGATCAAAGGTAAGACGGCCAGGGGAAATAGCAGACAGTGAGCCTATATCCTAAAATAAGGGCAAAATTCCCAAATTAAAGTTGATCAAACAAGGAACAGGTTATGTGCTTACAGGAACTTACAGTAATATTAAGAGCAGAACAATAACATATAACAACAGGAAAATTGTAGACATTGTACCTCTCTTTAAGAAGGAAGAGAAAAAGAAAACAACAACATTTGGCAAGAAAACTTAAGATCATGATCGTTAGTCTTATCTCCGTTGACCTATCCTTAATGGAAGTTTGGTAAACTTGTGTTGCATTTTATTGTAAACGGATTGTTCCAGACTAATGCAATAATTGTTTTATAAACAAGATAAATTGAAACTAAGTTCAAATAAACTACTCTATGTTCAATATAACACTATAACAAAAATAATGAGTTCAGCTGTAAAAGACAGGTTGTAGTATAAAGCATTAACTGAAGAAAAATAACAGTGATTTGCACTGGACTGGAAGAAAGTTGTACATCCTCCAAGGATGAGTCTCAGAACTAATATTAATTGGTTAATGTTAACAATTTTGTGGGAGAAAAATGGAATGGACTTGTGAAGTGTGTTGATCAGGAGAAATTATCAAAATAAAGTCGGATGTAACAGTGAATAACTGATGGAAATGATGGGAGCAGTAAAACTGTGATGATATTCAGCCAAAGTGCACGATCATTTACTCATCAATACAATGCATTTCTAGTCATAGATATGAATTATTTGGAAGTGACAAAGGAAGACAAAGACTTGGGTTTCTTTTTCAGACTGATTGACTGAGCTATTAATTCAGGGTAGCCATGGAAGAAACAAATGCAGTCCTGTGAGGTGGCAGCTGACGTATTTCCATTTTATGAAGTATCATTAATGCCATAGTACAAAAACCCTTGCGAATCAAAACAGCTTAAAACAGTGACATCTACCCTGCGCGTAGCACTGAGATAATGAAAATATGCCTCTTAGAAAGCAGAGAACTTAGCAGTCGACTACTATGCTGTCACTTTTTGATGAGTAACAAACTCATTAAAACTAAAGATAAGACAATATATTCCTATGCCTAAAGAAATTCCTCACGTCAGCCTGAGAACAGAAACGATGCCATCGTTACGAATCAGCATAAGCTTCAGCCAACAGAAGACAACCGGACAAAGTTAACCCGTTTGGCTGCTATTACGTGCCTCACGTTTAGATCCTGAAGACAGAATTTCTAACGAAGAACCTCTACCTGAACAGCAATCCATCATCAGCTAACGTACCTAATGGCCTAGTGCAAATTGCCGATTCAACTGTTGACCTTACGTATCTCAAATGATTCTTTGCTGTGTTACTTTTCTATTGCTGTTATCATTGTGTTGCATTTATGAAGATTGCATACACAACTACAAGACTATAAGTTACCTAATTAGGTTTTTCTTCATTGTAAGCGTTCCACGTATAAGCACACATCCATCTTGAAGCCTGTTCCCACCTAATTTCAGTGGAAACGTTGCTTTCTTCTTTCATGCAAGAAGGCCGTTTTTATTGCA
Organism: Sagittarius serpentarius; assembly: GCA_034782735.1. NCBI lineage: Eukaryota > Metazoa > Chordata > Aves > Accipitriformes > Sagittariidae > Sagittarius > Sagittarius serpentarius. The sequence continues at coordinate 17,270,063 of JAVKLA010000007.1, read as the reverse complement.
CATTCCCTGGTCTGCAGAGCTATAAAATTTGTTACCTCTAAACTCCAAAGGATTAAGACCAGAAGCCAGTTAGAATGCCACACCATGGCAAACCAAAACAGGGTTATAATAATCATCACAATTAACATTTGGCATTTAAGGTACAACTTGGTATCTCATATTACAGTACACATTAATCCTTTTTTATTCTTCTATTTACATCAGGACTGCTGAATGAAAATTAGGAAGTACCTTTGCGGAAAGGACACAACTTTAATGTGGCCTGGCAATAGGCATATTCTTTCTACTTATGAAAGGAGGAAAAAAAAAAAAAGCAGTGTTTTCTGATTTTGCACAAATGTTTTGAAGCTTGCCTTTCTGCTGTACCATGAGAGCAGCTTCTCACTCTTCCAACATCTACTACCTCACCATGGGAAAAAAAAAACCACTAAACACAATTTTATCATTTGGATTTCCATGACTTTCTATCCTCCTGTATGTGACTTTCTTAGCAAGTTCTCTGCGCTCAGTCCTCTTGCCAAAAGCTACCAGCCTGCAACAAAGCTTTGTCTCAGTCACCATAACAAAACAGGGGATCAAAGTACGAAAACTGGCCAAAGCTGCAGCCACAAGCCTGACTTCCTATAGGCTCTGCACGCTTGTCTGGATCCTCTGTCAGAACCTATCTGGGACAGGCTGGCATGATGCCACCTGCAGTACTGGGTACCACTTTTCAGAAAATCAATAAAAATACCCATTCTGTAAGAGGAGCAAGAAGCACAAGCACAACTTGGGAAGTCCTAACACCGATCTTGTGTGACCTCTTCATCTAATGCTGTGTAATTACAACACACTCTTTCCAAATGTGTCTCCTTCTTACCTAATTATAGCATTGAATAGGAAATCTCACGGCAGCCCAGAATCAGACAGGGGAAAAGGAACTGAGGGTTTAATCACCAACCTAAAGGCAAAAGCAGTACATTATGCAGTTTGATTTTGAAAGCAGTTCTGCTAATTCCCTATCAAGGGTTAGACACCTGAGGTCAGGGTTATTTATGGCATAAACCAGTACACTTCTATGGAGATACACTTGGGAAGAATTTAGCCTGTTTTAAACTGTAATTCAAAACTGAAAAATCATCCTGGAGAGATCCAGATAATTTTAGTTTCTATCATCTTTACATTGTCTTTTCAGCATTTCCTCTTATTTACTGCTGTAAGACATGAAGTTAATGGCCAGCCTTTAGAGAGAAACAAAAATATCACCATTCTAAATGTAAACTAACAACAAGTACCTGCACGTAGAACTGTATGTTTCTGTACGATTTTATTTTTTCTTTGGATGATGCCTCTTAAAAGTTTTGGAAAATACAGCATTATCTACCAGTTAAATCAGTATACTGATTGTAAAGGTAGTTTATATACAATTGTATCTGCACTTTTTAAGTAATCTCACTGTTATTTGGCATTTACTGACACATCACATGTGTGATATGCAGGGAATTTTCTAAAAACTTTGACTGAAGGGGAAGGGAGGGATGGAGGGCAGAATGATATTTTTTTTACCTAATACACTGGCATCAGATTTCATATTAAAAAATTAACATAAGGAAAAAGAAATAGTCTCACAGATCTTTTAAGAAAAATAAAATAAAATATTAGTACAAAATTTTAATAACACCAACTGGAGACCTTTTGTTTGCTTGCTTCTTGCTCATCAGAGATTCACAGTAAATACTCCAGTACTAGAACTACTGCAAGCAAGGAGCAGAACAAAGACTAAGCTTCGGTAAAAAGTTAGGGCGTGATCTTAATCTCAGCCACGTCCAAATGAGCAGATACTATGATCAGCTTTGTGATGTGTAAGGGACTGAGACGGTGTGCATGAAAAACAGAAAACCTTTTGCGCAATTATGTCATATGTCATTAGAAAAGGAATTCCCACTTTTTACATGAAAGAAGGGGGTATTGAGAAGAGCTCTTCCTAAGTTATCACTGGGGCTGTAAATTCACTGCCACAACAGTGTTTTTACCTCTTCCTCCTCTTTCTGGCACAGTAAGTGCTACTTAATCTGTACCTGCAGCTGTTGGGCTGCTTCAGTGTCCAGACAGCTGTCTGCAGCCCCCAGAAGAGTTTTTTTGTTGATGACCTGGCTTTAATCCTCTTCATCCTATTCCCACCAACAATAAGCAAATGCCTGCAGCTGAAGTCAAGTCAAACCAACTTTAGCTGATGACAAGTGGAAAGAGAGACGTGCAGAATGGGGCTCGTCCTCCAGTGCACATTATTAAAACCAGTTAGAGCATACGAAGGGAAGGAGGTCTGCAAGTGAAAAAGACAAGACACACATCACAGACTTTTTTCCGCGGTGCTCGAAGGGAGAGGGCTCCTTGATTCCTGGTCACAGGTCCTCTCTGACCTCCTCCTGGAAACGTTAATGATAAAGGTGATAACACTCAACGAATGTCTCGTAACCCTGAACTTAACCTCTAGATTTAATTCAGCCATTCTTGTCTCTTCCACTTTCTGCCACAGTCTTGTTCAAGAGTTCTGTTATCTTGGCTTATAACTTTGACCTCTGAAGGCAAGGGGCATGGAGTCAATCAATTCTTCATACTTTAGACCTACCTGAAGGACCCTATTTCATCATGTCATTGTATTCACTTTCTGAAAAATTCTCTTTGAATATTGTGAATGTGTTTTAGCCTCACACCCTCTTCCAGCTGTAATCTTGTTTTTTTCTTCCTTATTTTGGCAGGGGAGGGGGGAACCAACCAAAAAACCTCATGACACATTCAATAATAAAACAGCAGGGTGCTGCTATATAAAATGAAGAAATTCTTACTTTTTTACTTCCAGACTGACAAATTAATGCTGTCTTCTATATTTACTCTCACAGTTCATGTTTTACTTGAAGCCATAAGCAACAGAAGAAAGAGAGGGAAAAGGCTCCTAACAATTCAGGTTCGCCTGTCCCCTCTTACAAGTTTCTCATTATGGGAAAGCCCTTATTTCCACTATATGTACAGGTATAGGTATGAATTAGTTTAAATATCAAAGTAGGCCATTAAATAGCTAGGCAATTAGGTAGTCTCCATTACAGGAAAATACTGCTATTTAATTAGCTTGTTAAAAAACACCCCCTTACACTTACCCTGAGCATAAAACCTCCTGTAAAAGAACAAAAAGATATTTAGCCACTACGGCTGCCAACTTTCACAGGTATACAAATGTATTTCTCAGAGAAAATACGTAGACACTATTGTGAGATTTACTCTTCCTAAAATCACAGGATTCAAAACTGCCTGAAACCTGTTCTCTTGGCTACCATGTCTGAGCGCAAGAGAGGAAATGCTGGCCAGATGTGTATCGGAAGACAGGAAATCCCTCTCACCCCTCTCCAAAACAAGACACTTAAAATGCTAGCCAGCTCTGAACAGTCCGTGGGGAATCCAACTCACTTTGCACAGATGCAGCTTTCTCACTCACTTCCTTATCCCCCCCTTCCTCCCAATGCCCTTCCATCTCCCACATTAATTCTTTTTAAAGATAGATTTTAGTTTTCCTCCTAATTAGGAAAACTATGCAGAAGGATTCACTGACCCTCAGAAGAGCCTGTTAACTGTCAAGCCCAGAGTCTGCTCCCTAGAAGCATAATTTATTCCTCATTATATTTGAACTGTTGCTAAATCCAGAAAGAGGAAACACCAAATGAAATCATTACTCACTCTGCAAAACAAAATTAAGCTTGCTGAGTTTTATGTAGAAGTCGAATACTCTTGCAAATGCTCCTGTAAATTTACGTTACCCTAACAGCAAAAACAACTTTTCCCAGTTGTTCAAGTTATCTATAAAATACAGTTGCATGAAGACAAAGACATCGTGCATAAAGAAACCTTCACTATAAACTTTCCAGAGGAAAGAAAAACTTCTGCCTTGTGATTCAAACACAGATTACGTGAACTAAGTTTTGACCCAAATTATGCTGGGATGAGAAGATATTTAGAATCTGAACCGCACTTCATGAAGTAAGTAGTCGACTGAACCACGCCAGTAAGAATATTTTCACAACACAGCTTGGTAAAATCCACAATATCCTTATTTTTGAAACACAACAGGCCATGATCCATAATAATGATGCTCCAAATCTTGAAACTCCAACCTAAAACCTTTCCCAGTTATGAAAACAAATACAATTGATAATTCCAATACGGAAATCTCTTGAACTGTCCCAGGGAAACTCTCCTGACTAGTTTCAAACAATGTAATTTAATGAAACTTAACAAGAGGTGTGATTTAACGAAAGAAAACAACCCCCCCACAAGTTTATTGTACTGTTGCCAAACTGTAATTCATTGGCATGCTTTCTCCACCTAATTTGTAGGTAATCAGCAAAACTGCTTGGTGGAACAGACGTCATGACATTTGCTCCATATAAAATGAGGGATTTTAAAAAGGGAGTTAGAGCTCAGACATCACGTGTAGGATTCAGAGCAAACATATATGCTTACCATCATTTTAACTGTCAAATAGTATCCTGACTGCCTTCATCTGCTTTTCCAAAATGCATGTCTTGTGTCACCTGTCAGTTCTGCAGTGATTTCTTGAATACCCTAAGCCTTCTGCCTATTTAGGCAACTGAATCCCAAATGATGCCAAGCTCATAACTGACCAACTATCAGCTGAACCCTTAAGATGAGTGCATTGGATCCATAGCACACAGGGGTTAATTAGAATGTCATCTGCAATAAAAGATTATCATCATATATTTTCCAAAAGATGAGAGCACCCCCAAAACCTGAACCTTCAAAGCTCGAAAATTTTAAGCCTGGAACACCTTAAAAGCTCCACTCTCAGTTTTGTTTTTCAGGAAATAAAATTTTGCTTCCCAGCTTGCTTGAAGACCTACAGTAGATCTGCTATGTAAATCTGGTAAGTCACTAGAAGGAAATGTTGTCTTTGAAACTGAGGCATAGCTCATATCCTATTTAGCAATTCTACCCTATAAACCTGCATCAGGATGTCTCATTACAGATAATCTTACAGTTGCATGCATAGATGATATTGGCTTCCACGGTGCTTTACAAGCTTCACAGTACTGTATACCACTTTACTAAAAAGGGTACATTCGTAACACTCGATGAGGGAAGATCCCCCCCTGCAGAAGACTGCTCGATACAAACATTCTGTTTTTTCCTCAAGCGCATTCTCTTAATCAATCACGGCATATATAATCATTATATAAAAATGTAAATACGCTCACACCAGCTCCCCTATAAATGCTGTTGTATTGCAACTAAGCTTGACAGAAGTGTAAAAGCATCGAGAAGAACGATATTCCTAGAAATTTCAGGACAACTGACCCTTGAACAGAGAAGGAACACCCCTTGGCAGGGGGGTGCTGATTTGGAAAAGCACGGACTCTGAAGCAGAAGACGGCTTTTTGGCTTGGCATCAGCCGCAGGCAGAGTCAGAGCCACCCGCCTTGGCTGTGGTTCAGATGTGCGACACTGCTAGGAGTGCTGGATGGGCACCGGCGAGGGGAGTCGGGGGGATGGCAGTGCAGGGACGTGCGTCTTGTGGTCATGGGCAAACCTACTGCATTTTCGTTGAGAACTTAAGTTTATTGATGTGAAACCAGATCAAGAAGGTTCAAACCTAAAATGAGATGTTACACCTCTGTCAGGCTACTAATGAAGTCCAGCGTCAGAGGATAAATGGTGGGCTGGGATCTACACTGTATAAACGCAAACAACTATTTGGTCAGGGCAAGATGCAATTTCTGTGCTAAAGTTACCGAGACTTCACTGGAGCATCTGACAGATCAAGAGTTCGGAAGAGCAAGTCATTTCCACCCAGCCGTCAGCGTGACTGCTTTCACCCACCTCTCTCCGAACAGCAGAGCTTACCTTTCTGCTGGTAACAGGACTCACAGCTCTTCCAGGAGCCTCTGCTCACAGCCAGGAACATCTGAGTGAGTCGGTCCCGACCCCCAGCCATATGTTGTGCCAGTTATTTGTACCCAGGTATCTCCCCAACACAAAGATTCGTATGCCAAAATAAAGCAACCTGCATTCTAGTTTAAGAGGTATCTGCATACTGCCACCCCTCAACTACATCTCTATCACACAGAGGAGGAGAAGGAAAAAAAAAAAAAAAAGGAGGGGGCATATTTCTCCCTCCCCACCTTATAGGAAACAGAAATAAGTGGTGTTACGCTACAAAGGCAAGAGTTTTTTCTGTGCCTGGCGACTGCTGTTTTCCCCTCACAGCATACAGTCTTGTTTAGTTTCTTTCTCTCCTAGCAGTGAACTAATAAACAAGAGGTAGGCCTCTGTCTTTTCACCAAGGGAAAAAGAGAAACGTACTTCTAACACAAGGTAGACACTTATCTTGGTGCCAAGAAAAAGTGTTCATGCCCCATTAAACAGAAGGTAGATTCCTGTCTCTCCGGTTCTTTTGTTTGTTGCCTCAGAGTGTTAAACAGAGCAAGGGCACTCCTGCTTCCAAGCACCTGCATTTAATTGCAGCTTATTGCATTCCCCACAGGGAGGCAGGAACAGCTGCAAGGGAACACTGTACTGATGCAAGAGCAGAAAATACTTCTTTTCTTCTTTCCTGTGCAGGAAATATGCTCTCATCTACAAAAAGCCACACTACTCTAGAGAGAAATTATTTGGAAAAACAACTAGTACTGGTTGGTTCTCCTCTGTTTTCTTTCATTTGTCTTTGCTCAAACAAGTTAATAAACTATTACAAAATAAAATTAAAAAAAAAAAATCAAGGCTCTATAAAGAATCTATTTAAAACTCGCTTTTCAAGAAAAATAATGTTTTTGGCTGAGCAACCTGCTTGTTTATTAAATGAAAGATTTTCCACAAAGCCTTGGCAGGTCATCAAGATTTAATATACTGAATATTAGTCAGTAAAATTAATGCATAAACTAAATTTAGGACTATCTTCTAAAGAAAAATAAAAAAAATAAGGATTTCTTCCCATCCTGCATGGTATTTAATTGCTTATTTATGGAAGGCTGTGTAATGAAACTCTGGGAAAGCATGTACATTTTTCCCTTCATGACGGCTACGTTCAGTCCCTCTTTCTTTCCAGCATTTGTTCCATTTATTTGTCTTCTGAACAGAATATTTTAATAACTCCTCCATACGCAGAGGTTATGTTTTTCTGGTATTTTTGCTGGATTTTTCCTTGGTCCCTTTTAGAAACTACCTAGTAGGATGAAGAACGCTAAAAACACCTTAATAATTATACCAAGCCCAAAAGGCACAGGCTGGCCAGCAGTTCCTGCTTCCAACTTGGGAGATCTCCATCAGCTGGCACAACCACCAAATCTTCATACGACAAGGAGGGCTGCTTTGAGAGCTCCTCCAACTTAGGAGAGCCAAGAAAATCCAGAAACTCTGTCCTCCGGTGTGATGAAAGTCAGCAGAAAGCAAGGCACAGTGATGCAAGGAACTACCCAGGCTCATCTCACGCTGAAAAGGCAGCAGGAAAGCTCCTCCTCGTACATTAAGTTCTCAAGGCTCTCTTGCCTAACTAGGTCACCTCTACCAAAATCAAATGGAAACAATAATCCCAGGGTTTGGAAGCCCTAGGGCCGCCTCCCAGCATGGTCACAACAGTTCTTTTAGATTGCAAATGTTTTCCAGGTCCCAAGATTTAAAAGAAAAATTTGCTTTCTCTGTATCATCTTCTGTACCCAGAGGCAGCACAATAAAGAGTATAGTCACAGCACTGCTCTCTGTCTAGGCCTCCTAACACAATAGAAGGGAAAGAATAATTGTTTCTTCACATACCACTCTACTGCCTTATTGAATTAAAAAGTGGAAATCTTTCTTTCCCCCCCCCATGTGCTAAAGAAATAGAATATTTAACCTCCCACCTGTTTCCCCAAAATAAAAAGAATAAAAATGGAAATGTTTCCTTATGCTCTTTGAAGTTTATTGGATTTAAGCAGACTGTAATACTGAGGTTTGGTTAGTTGCACACACTGCATGCTTCCTGTTATGTCCCAACTTATTTATTTTAGACAACTAAAATAGACTTGCTTTTACTCTAAACTATAGACTAAAAAAGTCAATAGAAAAGAGCCAGTTTGACAGCCCCAGTGGTTGAAGCCTTTGACAGAATAGGCACAAGTCAAAGCAGCATTCTTTCCCTACCTTGTTTATTTGCATCAGCCTTAACTTCAACATACCTCTTTTTGATTCAAGAGCAGCTCAGCTTTAGTAAACCTTCTAGCCTTTGCCTTAGGTCTCGCAACAACAGGGAATTTTCAGATGGGAGGAGTGGGGTTTCCACTTAGAAGACAGAATACACTACCACACGTGTGGGTTAAGCGAAGGAGAATACAAATACGCCATGCATAGCTGCCAGTCACAAATGCTGGGAATTGAGATATCTCAGGGAATCTCATCTCCTCCTCCTTCCCCTTCTCCTCTACCACCCTCCAGTCAACTGTCTAGCAAAAGAGCTGAGAAGGGGGTGACTTCTGCTTGTGTTCCCGCGCGGGATCCATAACCACCTTGCAGATGAAGATCAGAAGCCACAGGACCGCCCTAAACGCATGAGAACGGCACCTCTTTCCTGCCTGCCCGTGCACATCTTGGAAACCGCGTCAGTTCAGGAAGGTCTACTTCCCTCGCCTCTGCAGAGGCACGCTGATGAGCCTGCCCAGCTCCCCTGGCTAACCTTGCTGTGTGCCTCCACATTCTGGCTCAATTTGCTCTGATGCCTGCCTCCTCACACTCCTTTGCTCCCCAGCTGAAAGGGGCTGCTCCAGAGATTAGAAGTGCAAGCGTGACGGCCCAGATAGCTTTCTGCGGTGGAAGAAATCTACGGGACTACAATGACTAGAGCCTTCGAAGTTTCTTTCTTTCCTCACAAGAACTTCCTAAGGATTTAGTTGAGAGGCAGTCACCAGTATTTCACAGTCTCTGGTACCAAGTGAACATGGATGCTAGATGACAGGGGCCAGTGCTTGAGGGAACTTGGAAAACCTTGGAAAGCAGCAAGGAAACTGTAGATGAAGAGTGCTGGTTAGTACTGGAAGAACACTGGTTAGTACCACCAAGTCCAAATTAAGATTTAATATTTCCTTCATTCACTGGACCTGCCTCAGGTTAATTCATTTTCTACTTGACCAGGCTTTAGTCTCTCAGTCACCGCCAGTGATGACAAGCCTCAAATTGTGACAGATGAAGTTGTTCTCAGCTGCTAAATACAGGCTGACATCACATTTGCTTCCCATATAAACGTCCGAGAGTACTTTCTTACTTGCCCTCAAAAGGTAAGATACTTTCTAGGTATTAGAGGGCACAAGCACAGATAGGAGCAGTTCCCTCTGAAGGAGCTAACACTACACATCTTCACACCTATGCTTTTTCTATATTAAAGTTTCTGAAGGCTCATTCATTTACTTGTTCATAACAGCCTGATTCAGGTAATAACTCTCCACATTTATAACTGCAAATTAGAAATTGGAGATGTTCTCACATATAGTCTGAATGCAATTTGTCTTGAAACTTGAACACAGATCACTATTGCTAGAATTCTGAAGTGGGCCATGCAATGCAAATGGTTTGGTTTGAAGATTTCTCAAGAAAAATAAACAAACAAACAAATAAATAAAACAGCATTCTAATGAGAACTTTGCGGTTAGGTCAACTTCTCCTGCGCCTTTAGTACTGTAGTGCAATAAGTCAGAAATATATAGATAATAGTCTCTCATTTCATTTATCTGGTATCAAATACTGTTTTACTAAATGCCATAAGCTAAATAGGATTCATGCAAGTCGTTCAAAAGTAAGTCCTCTAGTAGACTAGATTTTTATGTCTCCACTGAAAACAGTTTAATACCTAGGAAAAAAAAAGACTCAGTAACTGTTTTAAATGTATATGTAATAAACCATTTGTCTGACTAGGTTTATATAATGTGATTATCTGAAGATTTAATATTTAATTAGCAATATGGTGCTATCATTTACTCTGTGACTATATCTCATCATCATCCTCAAATGCAAGCACTAGAAGAAAATATAACATAGAACTAACAGGATTTCAGACAGGGATTTTATCTTAATTATCACAACCAAGAGCAATAATCCTTACTTGGCTATGACACTAGCTCCGAAGTAGAATATCCTCAGAGTGCTGAGGGGCATATGAGTTTAAGTAAAGCTATTGTGTGAACACCTTATTTTGTAATTACCTACATAATGAGAACTGGATGAGAGTTCTACCAATTCCATTCATCGCATTTGTATTCATAATTGTAAGGTGACACTTTGCATCTCTTCTGCTTATTTTTTGTCACATTATTTTTCATATTGACAAGCCATGTCTTGTCAGATTCTATGAATATTATCTACACATCGGTTACACACACAGACAATTTAAAATAATTATTCATAAATCATGCTTTCTGCTGTTAGTCAACTAGTCTCTTTTGTTCCCAACTTCTTCCCAGTATCCATGGCTCAGGTGTCTAAACCCTTGAGATCACCTGAGCCTAAGAAAATGGAAATTTATTTGGCACTCAAGCAAGAACAATACATTCTGCTAATGTATGTTGGGGGTAGCAACTCTATACCCATGCGTTGGGGTTTTTTTTTTAGTCAGAATTAAATGAATTTGTGTATATACACACATTATTAAAATACAACATTTAGAATGTATCCAAGATCTAATTGCCTGTACACCAAATGGAGTTTTTACTGCTCTCTGTAATAGGATATCTAGATAACTATTTTAGTTTGTTTGTATGCCTGCCAATATAGAAGTTGACGTAATTCAATCTTTCAGATTCAAAGCAACCAAGATGATTAAATTACTTGCATATTATTGTATCTTGACAGAAATTCTCTCTCCAAAATATCATTCATTGTGAGGTTTTTTTGCTTGTTTGTTTTTAACAATATTGAGTTGAACCAGAAAACGGTTAACACAAATCTGCAATCTACATAAAAGTAGGGAATTCTACAGTATTTCTAAGACGTATGAAAAAATGAATGGCAAGTCAGGAAAAGTGTGATGGATTTCTTGGCTGCTACAGGAGACAAAGGAAAAGCAGCATATGCATGTACGCTTTTTTGACAAACATTTACACACTTATTAAAAACATTAATTTTAAAAATGTTTCATGTTATTAGTCAACATACACATCAGACTTTCAGGGATTGTTTTAAGCTTATTTGAAAGTTTTTCTGATTATCCTGTATTTTAAGGTTTTACTAAAGTTAGTCACATCATGCAGCTACCAATTCATGTATTTCTTGTAAACATGAACTGCTAAAACACTTGTACTACTGTCTCTTAAAAAAGTTGTTATGAAAAAAAGCAAAACGAACACCCTGCATACATTAAATGACGCACCTGAGCAAAACACACGCATAGGAGAAATCCCAAGTACTGGGAGCAAGTGTGTGTTTACCTACCAGGACTGTAGCAGAATATCTTGCAAGCAACACAAGAATCTTGATTTATGCAGGGAAATAGACGTATCTGTGCTGCTGCGATAAGGAAGTTGAATAACTTTAGAGATACGCTATTGTATTGCCTCTGAATCCTCAGCACTTTTAATCCCTTATTCCAGTTCCTCTCTACAAACCTCCTGAAAACCACAGTAAGTCTTGACCAAGCATGAGTGCTAATCCTACTCTCTCAGACTGTCCTATAATCTAACATGTGAAAAAAGGTAAAATCTAATTATCAGCTGAAACTAAAGAGTTAGATGCTGTTTGCCAACTAAGGACCGTAAACTACTCTGCCTCTCATCCTCCCCTTGCCCTGAGCCCTCCCACCCCTCTTTGTTTTGTGTGTTGCTTTTCTTGGAGATCCTCACCCTAGCCATGGATTCCGATACACTGACACGCACCAAACAATGATTTAACTTCTCTTTCAGGGGCTATCTGGGACTCCAGGTATTCAGGTGTGCTTCCTCATATGCAACTGCCCACTTACAGACACTTCTTGCCCTTCTGATGCCTGCAATGCCCGAGGTACAGCCGATGTGTAAAAATCATCCAGAAGTACATAATGCTACTCTTCGGATACCTACCCATCACACCATCAATATTCAAGCCCTGAAAAGGATGAGGAATGTGCCTAAATCAGGGGGGAAATTAACATACAGCACCTGGTCTACCTAGCAGAGATGCTTGTACGTTCTTTTACTTTAGTTAATAGGAATAGCCAGACCTTCTGAATATGGAAAAAAAGAAACTCTTTTCAGTGAGAAGTATCAAATTTGCCTAGCACTCCTGGCAAAATTCAACAGAAAAACTAGCTATAAAAAATAGTATCGTCTACAAACAAAGGAAACTCTTCCTTGGTTTCTCTCCACAGCCAGAAGCCGAGCAGCACAAAGGAGCCTGAAGAATCCACCGAGTGTTCAAGCCACATCCTTAATGGTCTTACTAAAACCCAATATAATACATTTTTAGCTGACTAAGAGAGAATCGCTCTTCCTTCTTGTGGAGTCAGGGTACTCTGTTCACAAGCTGACTGAACCTTGCTTACCTTTCATATATCATCAGGAAAACACAGACAACTTTAAAGAAGATTCAGCTCTCTCCTCCTTGCCCACCCTATCATTACTTTATGGAAGGCACTATTCTATTACAGAGTGTTGTATAATTTTCCAAATGTGGTACATATCAGTAGTACTATGCCAAGCTACTGAGTTGTAGGTAGCAAACCTCAAGAGACTAAAGCAAATCTATATTCTTCCCTCTTAATCTTCACACAACCCGATTTACACAACCCATTCAGCTTAGGCTTTGCTTATACATCTATGCTTTTTATTAAGTGCGTATTCATAAAACTTCCTTATTTTACAAGCTCGTTTTCATTTAAAAAAATACAGTAAAATGTTAAAAAAAAGCTAAAGTTTTAGACAGATTTTTGACTGTGTGAATAGCCGTACTTGCAAACTTACACCCATGAAAGACAGCCTGAAATTCCTCAGAGAACTCCAAACCTTGGGTTAACTTTGTGAATAGCAGGATAAAACAAAACAAAAACCTTAACAGGTAAAAATCCAGTGACCAGTAAATTAAATTCACAGGACTACCTTTCCCTGGAGAATAGTGCTTTCACTGATGTTTCACAGATACTTTAGCAATAATCCCTTTACACAGGCATGCAGATTCATTTTTACAGATAATGTATCTTCCAAGAGCCTCAACTTGAGGTTGTCTTTTCAGAAGCCAAAGGTCAGTATTTCAGATTTCTTCAACAAAAGACCAACAGCTGACAGTGATTAGCAACTATCCTCATTTATACAGTTGCTGAGATATGCATGTTTTAGCAGCAATAATAGTTATTGCATCACATGCTTTACATATACTCATTGGCATTTTCCCTTTTCTTCATATTGGCTGCAGTCTGCCTTTTCTTTCATTTCACTCCCTACCTCTTCCATCTGTTGTCTCTTTTATGTCCATCTAACTAATGAAGATTTCCCTACTTCATTTCAAAAGCTTCAGCTATGATAGCTATACATACTTATTTCAATCACTTTTTATTTGTACCTATTCTGACTTAACTTTGCTATGAAAGGACTTGGGACCAGAAGTAGTCAGGAATTTATTTCATAAAACAGGCCTCTTAAAAATTATTTTCATCAGCTGAGAATAATTAATGGATTAATATGAGGTTCAGATAAAATGAATTTTCAAACAGAAGTTATATTGTTTAGTTTTGTTTGTGTTACATTAGTCTCCTAACAACATCAGGTTATTCAGAATGTTTGGATTTATTGTACCAGAACTATGTTTAAAGCAACACACCAGTTGCTCATATTTCTTGCATATTGCTTGACCCAAAGGTCAGCCCATACTGGTTTCCTCATGCGCTAGTTTAAAGACAGACATCGGCTGTATCAGTAGGGCCAGTTTTAGCAAGCCTGTACACAAGTTCTAGATCAAACATATGCAAACATGAGGAAATTCAAGAAATAATATTTAGGAAATACATTGTGCTGCCTCCGTTATGGGGGAACTACGTTGCTTTTAGTGTACATTTAGAAGGGATGCTAAAACATCTTATCTATTAAGGAAGATTATTCTTGTCTAACAGTAAAATAAAAATGCACATTTATATTTAGAAACAGAACTAACCCGTATGTATTCTCTAGATACACATAATTAGGACAACACCAAATTCAGGTAGACTAATCACAGGCATATTTGCTCGCTTACTTAGTATCTTTACCAAGAGTATTTTTTACATGAAAAGAATTAAAATCAGACTGAAAATACAATCTAGCATATAACTCATTCTCATATTCCATAAGTTTTGAGAATATCATCAGAATACCTATTTCTTTCATAAAGGTCCTTCGCATTTTATGGCTTCCCTCTCTTTTTATATTTTAGTATATCAAATCTTAGTGATTGGTTACGTTGTTCTCAGTCCCACTGGGCCTGTTATCTGTAATTAAATATAAGCCTCCTTGATATTAGTAGCGCGTTGATGGATTGTTGCTTACCTACCAGGCAGCACTTAGAGAAATGGAGGTCCTTGAAAGCAAACAGCATCAGAGTATAAATCAGGTAGAATGAAGACAGGAGTGAATATAGATTTTGTGGTAAGAACGCTCAGGAGATTGTTCTTCGAAGTCCACAGATTGGAGATTACATCCATATTGATTTATCGTCAGACATTTATTGATCATTGGCTAAATGACTGTACAGATAAACATATGTATCTTTCCACTTCTGCCACTACACCTAACCTTACTGACTATGCAAAACTAAAAGCATAACCCTCTCAAACCTAAAATGTTGATTAAATGCTGCATGAAGGTTTTTGCAGTACAAGGGATGTGAAACAGAACACAAAACCCCACCCCACCTACTACTCACATAAGAACAAAGAAAAACCCAGTTAAAAAACATTCCAGATTTATTTTCAGCCTTTTAAGTAAACACTTCTATGACTACCCCTGCAAGTCTGAAATCCCTTTGCTACATTTCTTGTTAGTGTCAGACACACATTAAAAAAAAAAAAGAAAAAAACACAAATCCACAGCTACTCACAATTTTCAAACTACACAGCACTGCTATGAAGAACAGGTATCATTGACGACAGACAGCTTGCCTGATGAGTAGGAGCTGTCAGCAAATTCGTGAAATTATTTTCAGTTAGTATTAGCAGTTCACACTGTAGTATCATAAAAAAAGATGTACTCTAGGGAGCTGGGAGGTAGTTTACTATAGCTCAGTACAGAAACTTTTTGTAAATTAGTTAAGGTCAGATTTTTTTTGACAGAAACACTTGTTTCCATTTGCAAGTTAAGCTGCACTTAGAAACGTGAAATGCGGATGCGATCAGACCGCAAATCTGTTTTCACAGCACATGTAAATCCAGTCTTTCAGAGATACAAGTCTCCAACTTAGCGAAACTTACCTTCAGTGTAGTCTGCCATTTGCAATACACTGATTTGGTGGAATCCCTATGCAGCTGCACTCACTTAGTTCTTGTACTTACTCAAGAGTAACCAATACACCAGCAAAATTAGCAATTACCTGACTATAAGCTTGCATAAGCCAAAACAAAGCAGAAAAGGAATACGTAAAAGAAAGAACCAGTTAAATACAAAGGTGAAACCAGCAATCATGCAAGGAACTGGCAGTCTAATTTTAATGAGCACATCAGTTTTGCTATGGACATCAATAAAGTTTCCACATGCTAATAAACAGAGAGGTTCATCTGAGCTCAACCTTTGCTAATCAACACTCGTCCACAGTCAGAACAGAAAACGATACACAGATACTTAGCACACGACCAATTACCAATGCCCCGGATGGAGATCTCCCATCAGTCTCCTCCTCCCCAGCAGCAAAACATTTGGTGAGGAGAGAGATCAGAAGCCCCTGGAACTTTGAGGCACCCTCCCACCCCACTCCCTTCCAAAGCTGGTTGGTAGGAGTGCCTGAACGCAATCGTTCCTACTTCAGAAAAACAGGACAAACCCATCAGAAATGCTTTCTGCTTCACACACAGACTCTCCTGCAAAGAGCTTTTCTTTCTCACATCCCATGGTATTTTTTTCCCAGATCACCAGGGAAGTCCTTCGATACCTGTTGCTGGAAGAAAATCCCCTGCACTTCTCCAAGCCACCTGGCCTCCTGATCTTTCTCTCTCTAGCTGCTGCAGCTTGTAATTAGTCCCAGCTGAAGAGGTAGTTAATCTCCCTTAACAGTCAGAATCACATGGGGCATATACATTTCATTGCAGGGCATGGCCCAATATTTACAGATTAAAAGGAGTTTTCTATTATGTCCCTTTCCTTGTCTTCAGAATCCAAAGAAGATTGGATTGGAAGTTCAGAGACAGAAAGAGTATTCACCATGTTTTATGATACGGTAGGAATGAAGAAAACACCTATGTTTATTATGAATTCAAAATTTAAATTAGCATACACTACAGCTTTTCCACTGGAAAAATAAATCATTAACTGTGAAGATAAAATAAAGACTTACTTGCAAATAGCAAATATTGTTTTTGTAGAAAATGGTGTCTCAAGCCAAAGGTTAGAATTTACTGCTAGAAAGAAGACTTTAAATTAGGAAGTGTTAAGTCAAGAGAAATTGTGCTGAGCTGGAACTCTGAAAACGTACCTAGTGATATTTAAGGTTAACTTAATGTAAAATATGCCACTAGAATGAAAATACCTGGATTAACTACATTATCAGGAACACTTTGAGAGAACTGCAGAAAATGAAATACTGAAAAATAATGATTACTTTGGAACAGAAAAGCCTATTGCTTATATTTTATTTTATGAAAAAAAGCAAACTAATGAGACTGTATAAAACTATATTTTCATTTCATGGTTATAGCTCCAGTGAAATGTCTAAACCAAAACAAATTTTGTTCATTATTGTTCATTATTTATGTTGTTATGAGAAACCAACAACAAAGTTGGCTTATAAGCGTTAATGCAAATTACTCTCACCGCATCTGTATACCCATACTATTAGAAGTGTGGACAATTCATAATGAGTAATGAGTTTGGTTTTTTTTTCATATTTACTTCACCACCACCACCTTGAGGCTATAACATACAGCAATTTGAGTGAAAAAAGGAGAAGGAAAAGAAAAAGGAGACATGCAGTCCTGAGGGAGGGAACAGAACCGTAAATGTCAGTCATTCCCTGACTAACAATTACTGGGCTATGCTCATCCATATACTCATCCTTTCTCTTCCCACTGTCCAGAAGAGCATAATTTCAACAAAGCAGAGGCAGAAGGTACCTCCACTGGATGCATTTCAGCGTAACATGCTGAGGAATGTTTCCAGGTACCTACCTCCCCGAGGGAAATCTCAGGTCTGGGTTGCAGGCCGGGGAAGCGCCTGCGCTCGGGGGTCAGAAGCAGCCGCCCCTCTCTGCCCTGCCCTGCGCTCACCCTTGGCTGGCTCTGCCTGCGTCCTCCTTGGAGGGGTCACCGTCACCGTCAGCCGCTAACGTGGAGATCTGGCCTGCTTCCCTGATTCTAAGCACAGATATTTATTTTTTTTTTTATGGCACGTACATATTTTGGATACTTTTGAGTTGAATTTCACATTATCTATGGTCATCCTGGTATAATTACAATGATCTATGGTAGAGACTTACAAACTCTTGGGTGCCCCACTGGGAACCCCGGGGGAGCCAATTGCCAGCAATTCTCACGCCAGCAATACCCATTCTCTACAGAAGCAGAAAGAGGGAAACACATCAAGTACCTTGAAAAGCAACACTCTACCGTCACCTAGGATAGATGAGACCTGTTTTTTTGGTGGCTGGCACGCAGCCTTTCTTCACCGAGAGCTTCAAATACCACCACTGCTCAGAGGTATCTGAATTAATATCTCTAGATCGATGCTGTGAGTTCTCAGTGCTCAGTTGGGTCAATATGGCACAGCATTGTCAGAGACATGCCTGCATACTCCGTGGCGTACTGAGACTCACGTGCCCGTAACTATATCCAAAAACACCCCCCAAAAACTCATTTCTAATTTAAATGTTGCTAGTGAGACCCGCAAAGAGTAATATAACACTACACATGGCACAGAAGGGTGTTTGATGAAAATACCGATTGGCAGCCATGTGTCCCTAGTTCTGCTACTGATTTTGCAGCTGACCTGCAGCGCAAGACTTAAATGAATCATTTTTATCACTTTGTGCCTTTGTTTACCTATCTAATACATAAGGTAACTGAAAGCGGCTTTTCCTTTGAAAGCACTTGGAGATGGAAGGAGGAACAGCAAAATGTACATGTTGAGAGCAAAAAAACTCAAGCGTGAAGCTGGGCACAAAAGGCTGCAGTCTGATGAATGCATTCCTGAATAAGATCTTCGTATCATTTCTTCATCCCTCTAAATAACTATAATAAACATAATGTAATTCTTCTACAGAACATTACATTTGATGACACCATTTGGTACTGTAATTTCTGTGAAGATCTGAATAGAATCATGTCAATTTTGGCTTTGACAAAATGAGGCTAATAACTACCAATCGATCAATTCTGCTCAGATTTTCTACAAAAGATGTACTATAGACATACATTACAAATAGGTACAAATATTAGTAAGTGGGTACTAGTAAGCTGAAAAGATTTTACTGTGGAGGCCTCATAAGTGCAATATAAAAAAAGCTGTACCTGAAAATGTGTTTCATACTGGGGAAAATGTTTATCTTCTAAGCACTGTTCTGCTCTTTTACAGTCAAGTTTATACCCTATGTGCTACCATGTGGCTAAGTAGTTTTCTCAGTGTTAATTTCTTAGTCTTCCTTCTTATTTGAATCATAACAGCTGGGAATGCTAGCATATTATAAACTGCCAATCTCTTAGGAAGCTGCAGTTACAACCATTAAGTAAACATCAGTTATTAAAATTAAGTCTTCAACACGCTGAGAAGCTTGCGTTTTTATTTCGATTACAAGTAAATGTGTTAAGAATACGGATGGTGCGCTCCTTTCCTGCTTACTCCTCCTGCTAATTGTAAAATGCACTGTTCACAGTAGTTCAGGCTATCCATCCTATTATGACGATCAGAACAGTTTGTTGTTACAAAAAGATACGTCCAGACAAAAGATAGGGTTTTGTAAGATATCTTCTCTATGCTACTAAGTTCTACATGATTTACATTGCGATAATGTTTTAAATAAATACCTGTGTTCCTTTTAATGATGAAATGATTTGGAGTTGGCACAGAAATACATCTGGATATTTTTGGGGAAGCAAAAGCCATACTAATTGTAGAAACTATATTTAAGACCTTGATAAAAGTTAATTATTAAGGAAATACACAAAGCAGGAATAGGAGCTGGATGCGACTGAAACATAGTAAAGAAGATAAAAGGAAGAAAGTCAAGTTTAGGTGAACAAACTACAGAAGGACATAGCTAGATTAGGTAAAGGAAAACACGAGTGGGATATGACTCTCCATCAATATCCTGGGATTAGAGAAGAGTCTGGCCAAAATTAAAGAAGGAAATGCTAATAATCTAGCTATAATCAGTCAAGGGGTGTTACGTGAATGGATTGTCAGTCTCACTTGTTCAACAGAGATTAATCTTTGAATAAATCAAATCTGCAAGCAAATTATTAGAAAGAAGAACCAAGTTTTGCCTCCTACGCTCTAACATCACAGCTGATCAGTTCCTTTTGTCTACGTTCCCACATCTCATCCCCATACATTGGAAGGCTGGGCCGAGGATCATATTAAAAGCTTAGAAAACAATATTGGGGGCAGTTTCCCTCCTGTTTTTGTGTATTATTATATATATGTACAGTAGTATAATATACAGTAGTGTTATATATATATACACGTAATATATAGAGAGGCAATATTCTGTGGTAAAGTTAAGACACGTTTGCAGCCTAATTAAACCACAGTCCTATTTTCTTAATTCTCTTATGTTATGTGTTTCAAAATTGTCAAAGCCTTCCTTGCCTAGCATTTGTGCTTCAAGGCATTGCACAAAGTAACTGAAAAATAAGCAGCTGCACTGTAGGTTTGACTTAACACAACTTGATTTATCCATTTGCTTTTTCTTCTGTATTCTTCTCCCCCCGCAACACACAAAGTGAATCAGATGCCTGGTATATGCGGTACAGCTGAAAGTCCTGTTGTGCCTCAAGAAAACCTTGTTGATCAATACCAATTCCATGTAACTTTCTGTGCATTCTTTGATCCTTCTCAACTAGTTATTAAAAAACCATGTCCTTGTGTTAGTCTTCTACTCACAGTATTGCTGGGTTTGAATTCTCCAACAGTGATACGAGCACGGATAGCACAGAAAGGAAAACATAATTCCATCTGGACAAATAACAGTGATTGACAGAGTTATTTTTAAAAACACTTATCACTTAGGTTTTTATGTGTTAAATGAGATAACAGATCTTTTCACATTTTTTTAACTGAGAAACACTCTCCAAGTCCAAAGAGACTATGTTTCAACCAGTAATTCTACACTGATGTATCTGCACTGTGATTATTTGCAATAATTTATAGTTTTGTCAGCTATGCATTACAGGGTATACATGAACTAGAACCAGATGATGGACTATCAGCAAAAGTATAAATATTGTATTTATCTTGAGAGTTTTCACTAGATCTGTTTGCTAACACATTCAGAGTGGAAGCAGAAGACATTAAGGGTGAACTAGAAGCTCTCTTCAGATTTTTCTGATCTAACGTAGCATGAATGAGAATCTGCCCCTGCAAGTGCTTCACACACGCTATTAAGACCAGGCACATTTCTACACAAGACACACAATGCTGTCAATCAGGAAGTCCTAAAGAAACAGAGTACATAATTTCCATTTTCTTTTAACTTTTTTCCCTACTTTCTTCAAGTAGGAAATCATTCTCAGGTGGGTAAGTGAATTTTAATTTTCCATCTAACAGTATATCTGCATCTAAAAAGTAAGAACAGCAGGTCCTGTTACAATCTGGACATTTATTTGAACAGTAATGCAATTTCAATTGCATTACCAAGCAAGTGTCAGTCATCTAAAGCTTACATTTATAGAAACTTAGTATTTGTTAGTGGTATCGCAGAGTACCTGTGGAGTTCCTTGGAATTAGGTGCTGTAAAAATCCAACAAAACAAATCCCCCCAAAACTAAAAAATTCCTTTATTCTAAAGAGCTTACATTCCACACAGAGTAAGAGAAGCACCAGAAATGAACTGCAGTTAAACTATTGTGAATGGGTTTCCTGATAGATAGGAAGTAAGCTAAATCGTATACCTCATTCTCAGTCACTGATCATTCCTACCTTCCACTGAATGTGCTGAAAAATATGTATATTTCTATACATTGTAAGTCTGTTGAACTGGAAAGCCTACTGAAAATCAACATTTAAAGGAAAGAGATTCGAGGAGAACCTGAATAACTGTGTCACACTGAAGAATTAAGTCCAGAGTATATCTATCTGATACACGTTGGTTCATCAGATATACTATGAATCACTTATAAAAGAAGCATTCACATTGCTACTAGGGTGTTTTCTAGCATACATTCACCAGCTCTGTCTGACATACTTTTTGAAAATGCTTGTAACTTATATGAAGAAAGTATATGAAATCACTGTACATATTGTTGTTTATTTTTAATTTTCTATGGGTTATAAAATGCGCACTGAGAACTGAACGCAAATCGTTTCCTCTTCAGTGTTGCTGAACAAGATAGCAGATTCTTAATGAGGAAAAACAGAACATCAGTTTGTTATGCATCTTATTCATGAGTACATCCAGAAAGGATGAATAGATGGCTGACTGTAATAAGGAATAGCTAATGATACACAGCACAGTAGACATTTTCATTATACATCACTTCTCTTCAGTTACCAAAACTATAGATTAGCAATGATGCTGGGAAAAGGAACACACCTGACATTTTGGTGCTTGATTCAGCTCATGCAAATGAGCTAATTTTCAATAGATGGTTGCAAGCTCAACAGAACTTCCTGAACATCTTATATTTTCAAATTAGAGATACAGGGAGCAAAACTATAGAGTCCTCTCCTTTGCATTTAGCTGACAAAAAAAAAAAAAGGCAGTGAAAAATACATATATATGTATCATTCAAATGAGTGAAATATGATGAACGATCAAGGAAAAACAAAAGACACTAACTATAAGCAACACATTCACTGTAAATGACTCTCATTCATGCTTCTGCTTTTTTGCCTCTAACAGTCCTAACAAAGGCCCTAGCATAGCACAAAAGGACTTTTGGCACAACAGCAAACCCACTGAAGTGGGGTTTTTTGTTTGCTTGTTTTTAAACTGTGTGAAAGTAAAACATGCTTACATGTTTTACATGGATCAAAGGTCATGTTTTCTAACAGAGAGTTATTTTTATCTCATAATTAGATAGTGAGGTTTAGTCTATGTTTATAAAGTATCATGACTATGACAAGACTAACTTTTTTTAACCTCGAAGAGTTACGTTTACTTTTGATTCTCAGCTACAGTGACTGTTTTGATATAGCGAGGAGGTGAGTATTCCTGAATATGAAAATTAAAGACAAATTGCTTGCACTAATATGCAAAAGGACTCCTTAACCATGTACCTCTACCCCATCCTGCCTGCCAGAGACCTTTTTTTCTTCCTGCCCTCACATCAAGTATGGTTGTTGTCAAATGCACAATATGAAGCCCAGGGCCATGCAATCTTTTCTTTGCTGACCTTTGCAAAACTGGTTTATAGTTTCTCATAGGAGGCTGAAATTAGTCTACCGGGAAAGAGAGAAATAAATATCTGGGGCCAGAATATGCTCTCCTTCCTGTGGAAAGCATTTTGTGAGAAATACTTCAAAAGGGGGAGGTTGTCTTTTCTTTCTCTCTCTTACTGCTATAGACAAAGCTTGAATATTTCATTATTCATATGTTTCAGAGGAGTGTTTTATTTGAACAGGTTCTCAAGGAAATACCTGTAAATGGAAAGCTTATGACAGAAAAAAAACTTAGAAAATTTGTGCTTCCAGTCAGAACAGAAGTTTTTGCTCCTATAGCGCACCAAAATATAACAAAAATAAGCTGTTTCAGACTTCTTATGTAAAAGGGGATTGTTCATGCACATGCAGTGCATCTAACAGAAAAATAATTCTATTCAGATGCCACAAAAAACGATTAGAATCTTAATTCACTGTCAAGCTATTAAAAATTATTTCATGTAGTGTTCTAAATGAAAAATAGTATGGATACCTTATTCTAATAATTCTTTCATTTGAAAAATGCACTTTCTCCATTTTAAGTATAAGGAATCATACCGCTTTATAAATAAATTAACAAAAGGTAATAAAGGATTATCATGTGTTTCATAAGTGGGCGGCATTGTGTTATCTATAGAGCGCAAAGGGGTAACGTGTTGCCTATTTTCTGAATTGTAACATCTACAGCACTGTCTGTTACTGTTCTTAGAACACCTCATGCCTGCAACATGCTCTTTAATTATTTATACACAATTTGTAAGTAGAAAAGAAAAAAATGTAAATTAGTTATTTTCTTATTAGTTTGCTGTGTCCCCCTTCACAAAAATAAGATGGATCTAGGAAACAGGAAAGAAAACCATGGAAAAGTTTTGGAGTACAGCTATTACACATAGCCAGAAATGCTACTGATAATGAGGATGATGTACTTGCTTGCTCTTTTGGAGTGACTAATTAGAAAGTTGCGTAGAGTAGACTTCCGTAGAAGCTACAGAGGAAGAGACCAAACGTCAGATTTATGTGTCTCCAAACTGACGATGAGCGGAGATTTCCCAGAATTTAAGATCTCTGAGCAGTAGGGCTGGTTTCTCATGAATTCTGTTTTACTGCATAATGAGGCTTTGGAATGAGCAAATACGGTTTGTCATGCAACTTTAAAAATATACAAACCTGTACGGCTTTATTTTCTGTTCTAGCCTCTCTCTCTCCTTTCTCTACATGTAATACCTTTGAGAACAAAACTCTGTTAACGTTCTATTGCATTTTTAATGAAGAATAATAAACTGGTAAATCACACATCAATCATATTGCTGCATCCTTAATGTAATGAATTAGCAAACTCTTTGACAGTTCTGCTCTTACTGTATGAGCAGAAAGTTGCCAGAAAACGGCTGATAACTGAAGAAGGAGCAATCCATACACCAGAGTACATCTACTAACATGCGATTACTGTCTGGTTAATAAAGCAAAACTAACAGTCCATTGTTTCAGGAATATACAAGCATAACTCTGTAACGGGCATAAAAACCAAGGCAGTATCATGAGATACGGCATCGGAGATATAACTGTCAGAAAGGTATTTCGAGATTATTATTACTATTATAATTTTCCTGAATATGCCTACACAGGTCAGTTTTGTGGGTTTTTTAATGTACATGCTTCCCAATAATAAAGCAAAGGAGAACCCAAACCAGAACATGAGATCCAGCCTCCTTCTTTCCAAGCTTTTGGAAAGTCAGGATCTTGAATCCATCTCTCTTATGAATGCTACAAACCAGGTCTATTCCTATTTTCCAGACTAGAACCTTGAAACTAAGCTCATAAGAAATTCACAAATGTTAGCTTTAATCTAAATCTTGACCAGAAGCCTGCAACCTACTTTTCAAAGCTCAGTTCTCTGATCTAAGCCACCTACAAATTGATTTAAGAAGTGCCAAACGCTGCAGTCAGAAAATCAAAGGAGGTAAGCACGCTCTATATTTCTGAAAGGCAGACCTCAGACAAGTCCAGCAAAACAACAGGGGTTTCCTACAGGGTGGAATCCACCATGGGCTAGTACCCAAAGTTAGCTGAATTCATGACTGGGGATTCATAGGACACAAAGCTGTTGAAGACAGACATTAGAGATATTATTGTGCATTGTTAGTGAACTATTTGGGTAAAACTTAAGCCATTTGCTAATACTGCTAATGCATCTGATTCCACTCAACCGTATCTGCAGGCATGTGCTTCTTCACCAGCAGAAGTAGTCTTCTTTAATATTCTTTAAGGTTCTTATGGGTCACAAGTAATTTTTTGAGTGCTCTTCAGTGGAAGATTGCTGCTAGTGGAACAGTCAGTGAGAGCTAACTATATTAAAACTTGACTTACATTTAATGACAGCGAACTGCTTAAAAAAAAAAAACCAAACCCTTTGACCTTGTAAGAAAGTATGGTTATATATGTAAATATCTAATATTTAAACCTCAAGGTCTTCATTGCAGCAGCTAGTCCAGGCTTAGGCAAAAGAGGGCACTGTCGAACTTCTCAGTGTCAGCCAAAGGGACACAAACTGCTGCTCCTCAGAGAAATGGGCTGTCCGCTTTCACATGCTTGAAAAGAGGACAGGTCTTTGGGAAACAGGGTCTACTTTTCCATCGATATGCTAGATCTATTTGATAGAAACGAAATGCATGAGCATTAACCTCAACTTGACAGTGCACAGCAGAGAAATCTTTACAGTCAGGAGTAGTCAAGCGCTGTTAAAGTTATCTACCCTTGCCAAGAGGAAGAGACTTCTTGCAATTTCTCCTTCAAGTGAGCATCTGTGCAGGTGCGAGCACAGATCTACACCCTCCTCTCTCTTGAGATACGATCGGTCTGCAAGGTGCTTCAGGTGGGATATAAACATCAACTGGCCCGTCTGATCTATTGAGCTTTGACCCTCTTCAAGGAATCTTTCTTTGCCTCTCTTTGCCAGAAAACCTATTGACCAAGAGCCATGCATTCTCTTACATATATTTGCAATACATGTATAATCTAAAAGTAATTAACATGTATTTTTTTTTTCCCATCAGAGGATCTGGCCAGATAATATCATTAGGTATGAACTGTTGAAAGGGAATGTAGGAACAGAGACACAATTTTAGTCATTTTTTGTTTTGCAACATCTTCATAAGGCAATAGACCTCTATCATTAAAAAAACTGCGTGGTTAGCAGAAATACAGAATCATTACAGACACGTTTTTTGCACAACAGCTTCTCCACAGAGCTAAGGTCAGCTAAGCCACAGTCTGCTTCTGTCACAGGTTAGTGAAGACACAGCTCAGGAGATAAGAGAAAGCAGAGTGTTCTTCTCCCCAAAAACCAGAGTGAGGGATAGCAAGTGCAATAAAGCTGGTAAGCAAACAGCAGCATGATGTGATGAGTAGGAAGAGCATCAAAGCCTGGAACAGCTGTGATTCAGAGCCTTGACCTGGAACAATTTTGCAGCCTGAGTGACGTAAATATTTGGTCAGCCCATTGTATAGTATTACCTTCACTGTTAAAATATTTTAGCTGTTGCAATTTCTGGCAGTTTCTTAATATATTAATCCAACTCTTTTCTCTGCCTCCTCTTCCTCATTACTGATTAGAGTCCAAGTCAGATGCTGTCCCAACAATAGGGATAGCTCTGGATCTGCAATTCAGCTTCCACTGAGGTCACCAGTTTGCAATCTGCCACGAAGAGGTGCCTGCACAGGTGCTACGCAACAGAGATGCGGTTGGACTCGGTACTCTTCAGTCCTTCTCATGGCTTATGTGGTTAATAGGTTGTTAGGTTGCATTGTCGCTAGGATGTCATTTCTGGTGCATTGTATGGCCTGTGCCAGCTACTTGGAGTTGTTCAGCACTGGCTATTGGCAGGCACTCATCCCTCGGATATAATGTATAGACAGGACTGCAACAACCTTGGAAGGACTGTCCTTGCATCAACTTTGCTTGCAAACTATGGCACCAATAGCCGACAGGGGAACAAGATGCCCTATGCGTCTTTAGCCACCATCATACGTATAAAGGCCGCTTCACAGCTGAGACCACTGAAAGCATACCAGGTCCCTGACTGGATGTAGCTGGACCATGAATCACATACACATTGCACTGTGTTGGTATACTTGCCCCAATATTTAGGATTCACCATCTTCTTTAATTTTATGTATGTAGTTGCAAGGGCTCCTGAAGACTAAATAAATCTTAATCTCGTGCCTGAGTGAAGAGAAAGTGCAGAAAGAGATTATACATTATATTTTCTAGTTTTCCAATCTGCTTACCAGATTCTTCTTTTTTAATACGTGCAAATAAGCAAGAGTCTATTGGGTCAACTAGCTTATAATTAATTATTGATTAGATATTACAACCGTATGCTGAGATTCATTTGGAAACCAAAGTGCTTCCTTGGTACTTATGTTAGCATTTATTAAATATGCATTATTAATCTGAATTATGTTGTGTTCAAATGCAAGCCCTTAGAGCAAAGATAATGATCACAGCATTAGTATTTGTAAAACAGAATTGATTTTCCAACTTCACCAAATTAGCTGAAATATGGGATAGGCTGCAGGTATTGAAGAATGAATCCTACTAGAGGAAGTTGGCATGCTTAGCTTTTTGATGTATCCCAATAAAATAAATAAAAGACAAGCCAAAACTGAATTTATTCCCCTGAATAGTGCAGGCATAAACAAGATCTAGAGGTCTTTAAAGAAAAAAATAAAATTAAGAAACCTTATTCATACATCAGGGGTCACAGAGCATTTTTATTCCAGACAGAGTTCTTGCAACATTTTTTAAAAAAAAGTAATTAACTTTAGTTTTCCACATGCAGCTATTCCACAAAAAGCTAGTAAATCTTCAGTGAAATAAATGGTTGGACGTTTCACTATGTATTTTTAAATAAATTATTTTCCTTTTCTTGTGATGAAATACAGTTATGTAGGAAAGGAACAAGACTGCTTAATTAAATGAGATATGACAAATAATACTTATACTATGTTTAGTATTTCTAAAATTTCGTATTTTAAACACATCTTGAAATCTCACCATGAAATTCACAACTTGGCAACAATCCTGTCAACATAAACTTTCGTATACAGCATCCAAACAATATAATATTATGGTGCTTGAATATAGATTCTCTCAAGGAATACGGTTAGGTGTCACTTCTAAGCAGAAACATGGAACTGAATGCAATTTCGCTAAGAACAACTTTGAGCATCCTTGTGTAAATGATCTGTCATGGCCTTTTTTATGCAGCACATCAGACAAGGGTTCATTTTAGCATTAGAAGTGTTGCATTAAAAAAAAAAAAGGAAAAAAAGCAAGAAACCCAAAACTGACCCAGTAGTGTGAAGGACCAACATTACCTATTACATTACATACATTACAGGGATAATTTCATTCATTTGATAGCACATTTATCTAATGTCTCTTTTACTGTTTCTCTATAACCAAAATGTTCCACCATTTGCATTGAGAATTTTCACATTTATTGTCATATTGTTTTCACACAGCAACAAGAATTCAAAAAGAAATGTACTCACATGCTTATAAACACAAAAATTTGTAGGGTTCTGGCTGGGAGATAACAGAATTTGAAAATACCCTTTTTTCTTTGTAATACTTCAAAATTATGCTTAAAAGCAGTGAAGAAAGAGGAAGCAGATTTGTTATTTTGTAATTATGCAGTGTGCAGTCTTTCTTACAAGGTTCTGCAGCACTTGGAAGGGACAGGGAGTTCAAGAACAGGCTTTTGCCTCACAATTTAAAACTCCAGCATAGCTAAAATCAGTTAAATGGTATTTCACTTTTTTTTTTCTTCCTGTGGGATCTTTTCGACCACAGACAAGAGGCTGGCATTTCATTTATACTATGCCTACTAAACCCGAAATATAAAGGGAATATTGTGACAGAGAAGAAAATGGATACTTGGAGTCAAGTACGTTATACCTACTAACCTACTTACCACTTTGCATGAATAAAATACTGAAGCAAAACAACAACAAAAAAAGGAAAACATCACTTTGGGGTATACTTGGTTTTAGAATTTAAATAAGGACAAGAGCATAATACTGTTTTGATGTTTGCTTGCACTAAGGGAAAAAATGAATATTAAACTGAGCGCAGCAGGTTTAAGATATGTTTGTATATACACACGCACAAATTACAAATAAAGAGCAGACCAGGGACCAAGAAAGCATCTTTTTCTGTTACAGGTAACATTGTTTTTACAGTCATCACTCATTTTATGTCTGTGTTGTGCTTTTGTTGTTTGGCTCTCCCCTTGCTATGATTACTTTTAAGCTCAGGTGTATTTACTTTCTATTTCTGTTCAAAAAGTTGGTAAGAATTAATTTACAATCACACTAGTCAAAACAAAGAAAGAGAAGTGTTAATAAAAATCAGAGCTTGATGCAGCGTATGCTCAAAAAAATAAATTAAATGCATTTTGATCTTTAAAGTACAGGTCAGTTTATGACAACGTTTTCCCCTATTTGTACCCGTAAGTATTGACAGGTATTAAATTAAGATACTGAAGAGCTTACCTATTGTTCTGCAGATACAATACGATATGATTTTCAGTCAACAAGGAAGCGAATAAAGCGCCTGGAATATAAAAAAAAGACATTTTATCTAGTAGGCGGCACACTGTTGGTTCACATCTTTGAAATGAAGCCAAATTATTTTACAGGTGAAAACACCTTTCACATACCTACAACTATTTCATCACATATTATGGAGACCTTCATTTCTGATTAAAGCTAATACAATAGTATACAACGAACGATTAAACTTAATCTTCCTTATTATTAAGTGACAACAACCACATTTTATTTAAATAAAAAAGTTAATAATATTTCCATTTTAATATATCAGCACATGGATTTCTTCTATTTTTATATACCTGCAGTTTAACATGTTTTGGCAAAGAAAACTCACACATTTGTTTTCACAGGTTCAGTGCATATGGAATGAGCATATTTTGAAGAGTACGTGCACCAGAAAAAGCAAAATTAATTTTTATGATGAAAAAACAGTTTGTAAGCTTTCTCACTCCTACCCCCACAACCAAAAGCATAATGACACTATGAACAGACTTTATATAGGTGCACGTGTGGTCTGGAAATATTTGTAGACTGTATCAACAATTTACCCAAAGAGGTTCCCGTATGGATATGTACTATGTCAGACCATTACACATTCAGGATAAATAGGTACACACACAAATGTTCTGTCTTCTTTCTCTCAAGAAGGTAATTCAGCAGTCTCAGGTTACCAGTTTAGCAATACCCTGATGATAGGGTAGTGGCAAAAGGAAAAAGGGAGAAAGGAGAAAATCCTCGGTGACAAAAGGAGGAGAGAGGGGAACCTGCTCTGAAATTACCGTTCAATAAATTGGCAAGTTATCCTCAGGTACCCAGTGAGCATTGGAATGACTGTTGGGAGCAAGTATGCTGGAAGCTGTGCCTTAGCTGGTGTAAAGATTCAGAGTGCTACTGAGGTTAATAGAACATGCGGGAATTTACTCCCTGGACTTTGATAAAGGTTGGGATGAAAGGCAGAATTTCCATTCTCTAGGAAATCTAAAAATCTATTTTGCATTGTGATTTAGAAAGAAAAATCAATAGTTCGTATTTCCTGTAAAACGAAAACCTTCCAAAAATCTAGCTCCTAGAGGAAGGAAAGAGGAAAACGAAAAAAAAAAAAAAAAAAAAAAAAAAAAAAAACACAAAACAAGAAAAAAAGAAAAGAAAAGAAAAAGAGAGAAGAGCTGTTGCTGGGTAGGATGGCTAGATGTATTGCACACTTGAAGGTGGCTGTACCCACCTCATTTGAGGAAAGGCAACCTTCCTTGTATTTATAGACTCCACAAGAGATGTGCGTACTCTTTTTTTTAGGAGAAACAATAATGAGAGCTGGGTATTGTTCTGTTTGAGGCTTCCTCTGAGGCATTTTGTTCATATCTCGGTGCAGACTGACTCCAGTCCCATGGGTTTACATACCAACTAACCACCACCTACCCTTGCTATCTCGCCCTCTCCCCCCTCCTTTTTCCTTTGCTTTCCCTCCTCTCCTTCAAACACATTCCTCCTTAGAGCTGTTGTGCTTAGAAGTGCAGCCTAGCCCACAGAGATTAATTTAATTTAGCATTGCTAAATGACTAAAATGTTATGGGCTTTTTTCAATGCTTTGCTTTCAAAAAGTAGGGAAAACAAATACTGATTTCTAATTTGATTCGGCTGCAAGATCTACAGTTTCTTGTGGTCAATTTTTAACTAGGGTCCTACCTATCTATTAAGTATTATATTTGGAGATAATGAGGGAATGCTTTGTGGTATTTTTTCATTGCCATCACCTGTCATGATTATTTAAATCTAATTTCAAAATAAACGAATGAGTGCAGTCCTTGTGTCCTCATTCAGGCATTGGATCACTGCTAGCCTGTGTGCAGGCTTTGCAACCTCCATATGGTGAAACTAGAGAAAAGCAGGGGCTTAAGTTCCAGTCGTTATATCCTCGAACAAAGCCTTTCAGCTTCTCCTTTTGGAATCAGTCTCACTTCCAGGCCAACCAGACTGCTTGTAATCTCAGTATGAGCCATTTATTTCAGACCACACTTGCACAATACCTAGGTCCCATAATGAGTGAATTTATTAATAGACATACACTTAGGACAGGGACAAATTCTAACAAAAATAAAAATAGACTATATAGGGAACTGTGCCTTGAAACACATAAGCAAGTAACTTTAAAATTTTTTTTAACATCGCTCAGAATTAGTTTCCGGTATAGAAAAGTTCATTCCTCTAAGCCAAGCTTAGCAGCTTAAACATGTTTTACTTAGTTTGTGAAAATAAAAAAATAAAAAATAATAATAATAAAAAAAGATGTATGTAGCTCAAGAGTGAGCACTCTTGGAAACAACATGAAGACTTAAAAAAGAGGTAAGAAAGGAAGTGGTACAACTAATAAAAGTAGCATTGTTCTTGCTGTACTTAAATTTGGTTTTCTTGTGTTACAATAAAAATAAAATGTACTCAGATATATTGGTCTACAGTTATACAATATGTTCTCAGGTCAATCTGGAGAATATTTGGGCATTCAGAATGCACACTCATGTATTGTGGAACATCAGTAAGAAGTAAATGAATGTACAGATAACACTAGATATAATTGTCATAATTATTTACAGTATGCACCTGAATATCAAGTAAGCAGTGCTTAGATAAGCGAACTAGAGATCTGTACTGAACGCTAGCTGGAAACAAATTTAATTTGCAACAAAAGATCTGAGTAAACATCAAATTAAAAAAAAAATATGTAAAACTCTTGAGGCAAGGTAGTAAGTTGTCTGTCATTAGAGCTCCTTAAGAACCATTAGACAAACATCTTTTGGGGAACAGATTATATGTTCTGTCAGATTCCCTCCAGTCCCACTTATCTGTGTTAATACTTAGACTTGTGTGTATGATATATATATATACTGTAACGCTCCTCAGCCAAAAAGTTCGTGTTAAGCACGAGTGGTTAAACTTTGGTTTTCCAGTAGAAGAACATATAATTTGAAGGCTTCTAGAAGCTTTAACACAGCTCTTCTGATATACCTTTAAGTAAAACCTTCACAGGGTCCTCAGGAAATTACTCTAATAGATAAATGGAATTGGAAATGTGTCTTGTTCGGCTGTCTTGTTAAGCTGGTATGAGCTACTTTAGTCTTGCCTCTGCCAGAAGCTAATTTTCACTTCTAATTCCAGGAAAATCTGGTATACATTTATCTGAATGTAAACATCAAAGCAAAAAGTTTGACAAATATAGACAAGCTAATTCACCCAGAAAAGATGTAGAACAGTGTCAGTACTTGCTAGAGAACATGGTCTCCCAGGAGATCCAAAAGCTCCTTCCTCATACCTGAACTAACCCCGTAAGTGGAGGAGGTGTGAGGGATCAGAGCAGCTTTGTGCATCAGCTGATAGCCAGGTAAAAATGATGAATGAGAATACATGAAAAAGCCATAAACTTTTCTATATACTGAATTTTGGAGATGAGCTATTATTAGGTGTACAAAACCAACGCAACCAATGCTTCAAATTCTACCAGTTAGAACAAAATGAGCTTATGAAGGGGATGCTCAGTTCATCGTGATTTACCAGAGCCCATTTGTTAACAGCTAAATAATGCATGCAAATTTGGAAAGGTCCAGAAAGTCTCAGTCAAAATCCATTCTATGTTTCAAACTTTGAGGAGAAACGCCAAAACCTCACATCCAGTGAGTGAATTACCCATCATCTGCGTACAATACATGGTTCACTGACTGACTTATCACTCTGAGAAAGAAATCCATTTGTAGGCTGTAAATTACTAAGCTGAAACTTCCATGCTAGTAGCTTTTAATGCACTTTGTTTCTGGAATGCTGACAAAAAATCCAGGGTGATGCATCTTCTTTTGCTGCAAAATATGCGTTACAACTTAGAAATATTGATGAAAAGTGAAAGTCAATGTCTTCTGTCATACCTTTGTGCAGAGACCATTTGGAAGGTGATATGCTGCTGGTCAAATCGCTCTCACATTTTGCAGCACCGTTGTGGTTTAACCCGGCAGGTAGGTACCACCACACAGCCGTTCACTCACTCCTCCACAGTGGGATGAGGGAGAGAATCTGAAAAAAAGGTAAAACTTGCGGGTTGAGATATAGACAGTTTAATAGGACAGAGAAGGAAGGGAAAATAATAATAATGATAAAAGGATGTATAAAACAAGCGATGCACAATGAAATTGCTCACCACTCGCCGACCAATGCCCAGCCAGTCCCTGAGCAGCAGGCCATCGCCACCCCCCGCCGGCCAACTCCCCCCAGTTTTTTTTGTTCAGCATGATGTCCTGTGGTCTGGAATACCCCTTTGGCCAGTTTGGGTCAGCTGTCCTGGCTGTGTCCCCTCCCAGCTTCTTGCGCAGCCCCCAGCCTCCTCGCTGGCAGGGCGGTACGAGAAGCTGAAAAGGCCTTGGACCTAGTGTACGCGCTGCTCGGCGACAACTAAAACATCAGTGTGTTACGAACATTATTCTCATCCTAAATCCAAAACACAGCGCTGTACCAGCTACTAGGAAGAAATTAACTCTATCCCAGCTGAAACCAAGACAAGCACCTATGGAAAAAACAAGTAGACAAAACAAAATGATCAAAAGGGAAAAAAAGAAAAGAACAGAAATTTAAAGATGCATGCTTCCCGTGTCACTACGCACATCTGCAGCAAGAAATTTGGCATATTCTTTTTATTTGGTTTATTTATTTTTATATTCACTTAAGTGAAGATACAGGCTATTACTGGCTTCAGTAGGAGCTGGAACAAACCTCCAAATTGCAATTGTCAGGGTCTTTCTTGCTTTGTGATATTTGATATCAGCAGGTATTAACCAGATATTGCATTCTGAGGGCATTTTTACAGCATGCAGATACTAGATTACACAGTGCTCACTGAATAGTACAATGTTGCCCTATAATTGCGTGTTGCAGTAAATACATTTTATGACAGAACATTTTAAGAACTTTAAGATTACTGGAAATTTAATCCCAAAGAATTCACAAAAATAGGCACAGAAGTGTGTTGTGGCTAGACAGATGTAAAGTGGGCCTGATATCAATGAATGAATAAATGGTGAATTCTAATCTACTATTTTGCTTTTTAAGAAACAGCTTATTTTGTGAAAATACAATTTCTTCATTGTTGAATTTCACCCAATTAAAAATAG
This sequence comes from Sagittarius serpentarius, assembly GCA_034782735.1. NCBI lineage: Eukaryota > Metazoa > Chordata > Aves > Accipitriformes > Sagittariidae > Sagittarius > Sagittarius serpentarius. The sequence continues at coordinate 17,235,583 of JAVKLA010000007.1, read as the reverse complement.
GCAGTCTGTTTTCTTTGGATGTATTTTGGTTTGTTTGATTGCTTTCAGAAAATGCAAAATGTTTCATTCCTGCTTTCAAGACGGAACATTTCAACTTCCCATTTTAAAGTTGAAAAAATCCCCAAATAATAGAGATGGAGTAGAAGAGGTTGAAACATACACATGCATCATCTGCCTTTGATCATTTTCCAGCTTTACACAGGAAGCCATCAAAAATAAAATAAACTCAACCAATTTCCCTTCCTTGTTTTTATCTATTTATTTTTCATCCCATAATCTAAAGCTGTCTGTCTTGTCTGCTTTAAAGTTCTACTCATGTATGTCTAACAAAAATACAGGGTTTAATTCAGACATTTTAAAATATAAATACCACAGTATTTCACGGTTGCAGCTGCACTTGGTGTCCATCTCCTCAGTATACACATCAATCGTGCAAAAAGCAGGTGAGCTGGTCTTTTACTGTTTGGGGCTGAAATGCCCCAGTATTTCTCTTAAAAAGAGTTGGGGAAAATGCCAAAAAGCCCACTAGGACTCCTCAGATTAGACTCATTCCTGGGCTAATCATCACTAGTGTGTCTCTGCTGACAGATCTAGCTGCCTCTACTCAGCCACATCTATTTTCTCTCAAAGGTATAATTTTTTTTTATAGTTTACTTTCACAAGATTACAGATTTTTATTTGATATTTGTTTATGTTCAGGCGGCAGCAAGCGCAGCTGCACTCCTGCAGTGATCTACAGATTCTAGATACATTTAAACAAGGCACTGTTTACAGAAGAAAGAGGAAAGACATGAAGATTTGCTCCACACTCCTGTTCATCAGAACATGCAACTATATAAGCTGCTATGTAAGATCTCACAGCTTAAGTTACTAAGGTTAAAAATCAGTAGCTATAGTTTCACATTTTGTTAGCTTTCATTCTGTTAGTAACCGTTTCTTGGAGCTCCCTTTGCTGAATCTCCCCTAAGTACTTTCTGATATCCAGAAGGGTTTTTTTTATGCAACTCTTTAAATATATCCACTGCCTCTCTTACTAGTATCTCCCTTCATAAGGTATAATATTCTATAAGTTTGTGAACTTCAGACCCCAAAACGTATTTCAAAATTTCTGTATTATTTAACAATCACATAAAGGATAAGATCACTAGAACTGTGCTTCTTCTAGTTAGATTAATAAATATGAAAATAAATACAATGAAGTTGCTCTTTCAAATAACCTTTTTGAAGACATTCAGGGAATATTTCAATATACACCCCAGACTCACGGAGACAGGTTGCTTACAGCATTGCCCAACCAGTCTTTGGCTCCTCAGGGTACTTCACATTCTGAGGTCACAACAGCAGACAACAAACCCCAAGAAAAGGGCTTCCCCAGTGGGGCGCGTGTGTGTGTGTGTGCGTGTGTGTTTTGGGGTAGATGGAGGAAGATGCAGCAGGAGAAAGAACAGTTTTCTAGTCTCTAGAACAACACAATATTGACCATGCTTACTATTTCCAGGTGTGACAGGACCCCAAACTAAGGAAATTTCTCTTAAACAGAATCCTGTAGCATGCAGTGCAATTGGAAGAATGAACCAAGAAATTAACGACAGACTCAAGAGCTGTCACACATTTACATTCGAGATGCTTTTAAATGAAGAGTTTAGTAAGGGAAATCATGCCCAAAAAGGTGGTTAGATCTTGAACTATTTATTTTGCTTCTCTTTCCTCCTCTCTCATATTTACCATGCTTTGCTCAAGTTTGTCTGATTTATTGTCCCATTTGGACAATAAAGTAGGGTCACTGGTTTGAAAGGTTTTCATGATCATTTTGCTTCATTTTTGTATTTCCCCACACGCACCTAATTAAGTCCTGCTTTGTTAGAAAGCTGGCTGTACGTACAAAGTAGGTTACAAACACTTTAATAAGCAGTCACTGGCTGCATGTGATATTTATTTAAAATGCTCACTTACATAATAGATGTGCATATTTTGATAGTACAGAATAACATGTGCTTTGAACAAAACAAAGGATTACTCAGAAGCTATTAAAACATCCGATTTATATTCTTGTTTATAACTATTTAGCTCACACATAATAAACTGTCCTCCTTTTCCCCTGATCATGGATACCAATTTGTCTTTCCTCAGTTAGCTGATCTGTGCCAAAAAACTTACAGAGCTCCAGCTTCAAAATCATATTTCTGGTTATGATTCTTCAAAATAGCAGCAAGTGGGCTCAGGAGTTGACACACATGGGGAAAAAGTGTTAAGAGTCAAAAGCAAAGAGTGGAATTTGTTTACTGGAGAGAGGTTTGAATTGTTAATTTGGAAGATCATCAAAGCAAAATGGAAGCCTTAAATTTTGAGGAATATAAAGTAGGAGAGAGAGAGCAACAGCAAAATACTGTAAGACAGATACATCCATGTCATTCAGGAACAATAAAACTCCACAATTAAATATAAAATTAATAAAACCATGCTTACAACATTAGACCCTCATAAAAACTTTTTAAAATGCACAATAGCTCTTACCTTACTTCTCTGGTTTTCAATTTGATTTTGTACCTCAAATTGACACTAGAGAAGATTAGAGTAATGCTTCCAAGCACAGAAACACATTATCCCTAAGTGGAATTCTTTTAAGATTTATGATTAAGGGAATATTCTTTTGATACAGCTGTATGAATCATAGAATCATTTAGGTTGGAAAAGACCTTTAAGATCATCGAATCCAACCATAAACCTAACACTGCCA
>JAVKLA010000007.1:17197030-17232322 GCA_034782735.1 Sagittarius serpentarius | reverse complement strand
GATGCTATTGGCCTTCTTGGCCACCTGGGCACACTGCCGGCTCATATTCAGCTGGCTGTCGACCAACACCCCCAGGTGCTTTTCTGCCAGGCAACTTCCCAGCCACTATTTGGAATTTTGTATTTGAAAAAATACAAATATTAGATAATCTTTGTTATTAACATGCTAAAAATTAAGTATTGCATTTCAGTGAAAAATACCTATAATTTATAGAGTTAATTCAAAAGCTTGGATAAGCTGTAACTACAAGGTAGGTTATGAACGCCATTCCTCAGATGCAGTTCTCCGTTTAAGTAAATAGGCTGTGTTAAAATAAGGGAATTCTGCCTGCGAACGAGGCATGCGCAGCACTGCCCAGTACATGCTCTGTGTGGTGCAACTAACTAATGGATTTTTCAATATCATGGGTCACAGATGAACTAAATTCCATGCCCCTTTGCTCTCTTTTTATTATTTTGAATCTTATTATGCCATTGATTTTTAAAACAGAATTCCCCACAGAATCCAATAGGACTCTGCTTGGAAATCAATTGTATGATACGGCCTTAAGTATTCTATTTGATTCAGCTGCAGAGACGGACTGAACAGGTTGAAAAAGGTGAAAACCACACCAGCAGGTAGGCTGCAAACAGACCAAAACAAGAATTATCTCCTTTCACTCAATGATTTCTGCGAGTAAAAGTTGAAGTAGATTTACTCCTGCCTCTCCAAGGGAACATGGTACATTGCAAAATGCCGGAGCTCTCTTCTCCCTCTAGCTCTGTTGAGTGGTTTGAGTAAGGAGAAACCAAAACCTTGTCCCCATAGCCCACAGGCACTGCTGTGTCCCCATGCCCTGAGTACAACCCTCCAAAACAAGGACCAGCTTCCTTATCACCCCATCTCCACCCCTTCACCTGCCCATCAAGAGGTGCCACAGGCCAGCTTCTGCTGGCTTCCATGCAAAAAATAAACACAATTAACCCTTTTCTGCTCAGCATTTCTGCAGCCCAAAGCTTGCACACAACCGAGAAATACCTAGGACCCAGAAACTTAGGAAATCTTTAAATCTGTGTCATTGACTAGTACAACAGAATCAACAGGAATGAAGTCAACTTTTAGCCACTTCAGACACAGAAGACTAGAAACGAACAAGACCAGTTTCTTCTTGTACAAGTAAGAAAAGCAACTGACGAGAATGGAAGGGGGGTATATTTTCAGTTCATCCACTTTCTCAGTGCAGGTTTGCAAAGTTCAATAAAAAAAAACTTGAAGGGAATACTTACAAGGGTTATTCATTTATAAGGAAAAGACAACCCAAATAATACAATTTTGCTGTAAGGGTCATAAATTACAGAGCAGTGACTAGACATGCATCTAGCAGAATCCAATTTTTTTAATGGCTCAAGTGGGGTAATTTATATTCTAAGGGGGCAAAAGATACATAGAGTACTACCTTATTTTCTCAGACTAATTTTAAATATGGCCTAGCTCATTTCCCTTCCTAGTAAATTGTCAAAGACTGATGATGAGAGTGCAGTGTTTTTTCTAGACCCACTTCCCTCCAATTTCTTCAAGTAAATTAACCCCAGTGCCATATGGGGAACATAATTCCAGAACCCAAAACCTGATCACATCAGTCTTGCTCTCCCATCATCCATATAACTGCAGGCCAAGCTCAAAGGGACGTTAATTTAGATATAGATTTAGATTTAATTTAGATTTAGAATAGATCACATTTAGCATACAAAATACAATGAAAATAAAACTAATGTACAATCCATTATACAAGTAGCAGAACTTTTTTTTTGCGGGGGTGGGACTAGACATGGAAGAGTCAATATCGTGAATGGAAAAAGAAAAGCACCCGTGTAAACTAAAACAGTTTTTTCCACCATGCCCTTGTATGGTTCCCCTCTGATTAGAGCAAGTTTCTTTTGAATATTAGGTGCTTAGTAACGGAAAAGAATTTGCAATAAGATTTCTCGTAGATGAAGCATCCGCTTTTTCCTTTCAGGAAGCAACATTTTCTTTTACCTAGCACACATTTTAATTGCCTAAGATGCAATTTCCCTTATGAATAATTTGAATACAGCTGACTTTTTGACTAAGCAAATTTTCTTCAGAACTCAAATGATGTGTGCACTGTAAAATATGGAAAACCATGTGGCAGGGTAGCAGAAGCAAAGTGATGGAAGTATAGCATTAATTTTAATGTCATTTAAGACATCACCGAGGTTCTTCTTCTGCCAGTGACACGTGCCTCTGACCAGATGTGTAGCCTACATTTTAGTTCACAGCCGCAAAGCTATTCTCTGCAAAGCTCCGTTCACATCATCCTACTTAATGTCAGCTTTGCCATTACAGACCCTCTGTCAGTAGCTCATAATGGCTCTGCAAAAAAAATCCACTGCAGAGTGGAGTTTGGCTATAAAGCTCCGTCTCTCCATCAGAGAATTTGTTACTGTCTTTCCCTCATATGCTGCCCTCATGGGGCCTCACGCTTCTGACTTAAAATATGAATAACTTATTGAAGTCACTATGTCATGCAGTGAGAAAGCAAGCCTTAGCAACTATAATTAAAATTATTCTATTTTCTTTTGACCAAAACATAATAAAGCAGAAAAAAATATTAAAAAATATCTAAAGAAGCACATTCTTTTCTAGTGCAAGTGGCTGGTGTGAATTTTCAATAAATCATGCAAGAGACTTAGACATCATCTGAGTCATAGATAACTCATAATAACTAAAAATTAGATCACCATCTTCCATTAACATAATCAAGCCATACACAAATGGTGGTTTTAATGATACCACAGTGCCAAAACAGGACTAATAAAGTAGCTTTGTTGATATTGTCAGTCTATGTAATTTGGAAATGCATTATCTGGTCCTGAAATGCACTCCATGAATACTTTGTAGAAGCTGTATTAGCTGCCTAGTCTAGTAAATAAATTGAAATGTTAATTATTCTTACTTCAGAAGGAGGCTTTGTTATTTATTTTAACGTTGGAATTATTTCACTAAGAGGAACTTTATTTTACAAGGATTGTGTTAGGAAATTTTGTCTCCTAAGGGAAATAAACGAGCTACTTTTGTACCAACATAAACTACCTTAGCTGATGAGTAACCACTAACCATAACTTAATATAATTTCAGATTATTTGCATTTTCACTTGCCTGTAGCAGCTAAGCCATCTGTTACACTTCTTATCTTTTTATTATTACCTTTTAAAATCAGAAGTAAACACTCTTTATCTATGCCTGTTTAGTAGTAAGACAGTGTTCAGCTAAACTGTACCAGGGAGTCAGAAGAAGAAACCAAATTCAGCAGTTTCTGATGCCTCTTCCAAATGCCCGATACGAGATTTTAGTTCACTGGACCAGATACATACGCACACTAAACTCTGGCAGATGAACATATATTCCATGAAGTTGATCCACATCATGTTTTATACTATTCAGCTTTTTTTTTTAATCAGTTCCATGTAAAATCAGCTAAATCTGCTATAATCCTATATTAAACTCCACTTTATAACAATAACTTATAATTAATGTACTCTTCAGTACAACAGATCTTGATTAATAGAATAAGCCCAGAAAAAAAATCTGCTTTGACATGTGAAACAGGCTTGTTGGTTAAACAGAAATACTTCATTCCTTCAGCGAAAAATAAAACACTCGTAAGAAAATAGGCCCTCAACTTCATTATTTTAAGTCGTTTAAATCCCACGTATCACTGACCATGCTTAGCGTTCTCCTATGACTGATGAGACAACAGGCTCTTTTTGAGTTTATGTGATACATACTATTTAAGACAGAAAGTAAAAAAACCAAACCAAGCCAACTGACAAAAACCCCACACCACTCTCCCTGCCCTTCCATTACTCTAGTGACATTGTGCTGTTTATTGAGTTGTGGGATTTCAAAGAAATCCACATTAAAACTTGGAAAATGTTTCCCCTCTGGAGAACAGCACTAATTAATTCATTAGTGATGAAATGTATTAGTGATGAAAAATGGCTATGTATTTAGGTCTGTCTTCTGATTAGGGAAATCTTCCCTGGGTGCTGGAGAGCAAACTATTCCCAGAAATTAATACATAAAAGCATCTCTCTGTCGGGAGGAAGTTTATTAAAACTCTGAGGGAGAAAAATTAAATGAATTCCTAAACTGTTTCTTAGTGTAGACAGTTTTCAATATTTAATGGGCACACACAAGTTGAAAAGAGGACATAATGTCTTTTTCTTTTTTTTTTTGTCCCCAAGATCGTAGTGATGAGGTCTTTTTGTTTTATTTTTACTGAAGACTTACAAAAAAAAAAAATCAACCATCCTGCATCTATAAGTATACATATTTAGAAGAAAAATATTCTCGTTCTACCATTGGAATTGATAACAGCTAACTACAAGTAGTTGTATTAACATTTAGGGTGTGCATGGTCAGGGAACGCCCATGGAAAATGTGGGACATTACTCAAGTTCAGCGGTTTTAACCTTTTAGAGCTTGAGGGCCCTAACAAATTTCTGTTAAAAGAACAGACCCAAGTAAAAGTGTTACAAGGAAAATATCTTTACACTTGGTATTAATTTGACTTGAGGGAGTGGGAGGTGGTGTGGAAGTCATCAGAAATCACCTTAGAAATCACTAGGGGAAAAAAACCCTTGAGATGAGTCACCTGAAAAGGCACTCCTAGGAAACAGATCCTGTATTGAGAAATTCTAGTCCAAGAGCTGTCAGCTGTCCAGGCTGCATGGAGCAACAGCAGCCTCCATGGATATCACAAGTCTCCCAGCCCAGGCTAAAGAGTTCGGCCCTCAATGCCATGCCCGAGAGGCGCAAGAGTAGATAAACCCACCGGTCCAGGACTCCTGAAGCCCCAATGCTCCGACAATTTCATGGAGATGCAAGATTACACATAATAGCTTATGGCAGGCTGAGCAGCTTGTTTTCCTTCTTTAATAAGATAAAGCACGTATAATTTAACTTCATCACCTCATAAATCCAAAGAAAGTTTCACGGAATTCTCCAAGAGGAAAGCTCTTCACTAGTATAAAATATATCACACTTCTGCTTATTTAGGACTATCTTATTCTTTTTCTCCTTTACAGAACAAACTGACTCCTCTAATGTACACTAGAGCTGAGAAATTCTGCCTGGTATGTGCGTTTCCTTATAAAAATTAGATCAATAAACGGGGGCCTCCAGTCACTAAGGTGTTATCTAAGCCCTGTTACTTGTATTTCTTTGTTTCTTTATGTGATTATTTTTATCACTGAAGAGTATTTTATGGTCTGCCATGTTGGGTGACTTGCAGTACTACAGTGGAAGCTTGCATAGTGCATGGCTTGCTTTGGTTTTGAAACCAGCCCAGTGAAGGCTGATGATACACCTCACTTTTGTTTTAGAACTAAAGCTACCTGAAAATAAAATTATACAAGAAACAAAGTTGTAGAATTTCCAAGCACCGCCAAAGAGGAAGGAAAAACTTTTGATTGAACCATAGGCTAAGGAAGCAACTGGCATAAAGGAAATTTGTTGTAGTCACATACACAGATAGAGTGTGGAGAAGCTAATCCAAAGAAGCAGGTATTTTATGTAATGTACACCTCAGACTGGCCTTTTTTCTCTACTCTCTTGTTTTTAAGAAGGAAATGAGCCTCTTTTAACCCCACTGAATATAAAAAAAATTCCACTTGCAGTTTCCAAACCATTATTTCCCAAAGCTAAGGAAAAAAAACCTTTGTGTGTTCATAAATTTTATCTTTTTCCCCCTTATTTTTCACCATTTCTTTAGATATTTCCATTTATCAACTCTAAGCAAACTGTTTTAGGCAATTTCCAATTTACAAAGCTGTTAGCCTTTCCCCCAAGCACAGTCTGGTTTCTTAAGGTAGGCAGTTCTCCTGCTTTAAAACATGTTATTTGTTTCTAAATCTGAAACTTTGAAAACCATCAAATCTTTGCCTCAAACCTCAGAGCTCTTTTTCCCCACATCCTGGCTCCTAGCAGAGCTTCTCTGTACACAAGTAAATCAGAAGTAGTGTCTGTGAAAAACTACTTTCTAAAATTTCTTATGCTAAATCTATATAAGCTCCCTATACTGATTTCACCAACAGTACACTGGCTTGTTTATGATTCCCTTTCCTTGACTGTCACCACTTTTCATCTTTCAGTCCCTCCCAGCTATATGTCATTGTAAGGAAAATATGACTCTGGGCCAAGTAAAATAAAGAAAAAAAAAAAATCAATTAAAAAAAATTACCTTACATTATCTTGTGAGACTAGCGGAACTTTAAGAAAACCAGATTCACATGATGAAGAGAGATTAAGATAAAGAATATTTTTGCTTAAATAGCTGCAGAATAAAAAGGTAAAACCAAGAGACATAAGGGGGGGGGGGAATCTTACCAGAATAGTACCTTCAAAACTCATTCAGAGAAATTTTAGGGCCAAATAGTGTATTCAGTGATCAGAGGGATGAGATTAAAGTTAGCAGTTGAAGTTGAAGAGAGCGTTATTATTCTCCTCTTTTCCTTCTTAATTTAGAAGACCATGCACACCAAAATCAAGTTTCACTATAAGATATATACATCCAGTTCTAGGCTGATGGATTAATATAAGTTGGAAGGGACTCCAGGAGGTGACCCTATCCAATCCCCTCTCAAGACACGGGTAAGGTTGCACAGGGCATTGCCCAGCAGATTTTTGAGCATATTCCAGGACAGAGATGGCGTATTTCCACATAGCTAATCAGTTTCCCTTGTTGTCAGAACACCTGAGAGCAGCTCGCGGCTGTCTTTCATTTCTTTTCCCAAAACACTTGTGTTCTCAAATCCTCATCCTTCATTAAGCAGGATCTAGCCACTATGATAGGTTTCGCCATTAAAGTGAGAAGACTTCAGTGTCAACTGCCAGTGACAGTAAATCCAAACTCATGCTCGAGCATGGATGCAGGCGGTACGTGTACGCAATCAGGTGCGATCATATTGTGTAACAAAAGGTAACAAATGGTCTGTTGGGTGAATCACGACTATGCATCCTCTGGGTGCTCCCAGCCAGACCTATTGGAAGATAAAACACGCTCCTTAAAATACGTGCACAAGATGTTTTACTTCACAATCTACGTATGCTTTTAGCTTGTCCAAAGACCTTTCTGGAAGCTGACAGGATAAGGCAGGCACTGGTAGTCAGCAGTATTTTCCTACAACAGCTTAGCTCTTCCCCACACAAACTTTCACGCTTAGCTATGTTTTCTATTCACATTGACTGGCCTGTTCAGAGATATACACTAATGTTGAATTACCACAGATTTTGGCTTTGTAAAGCTGGTGTTTGCAGCAAGATCAGCTTTATCAAATTAGTAAAACATGCTGGAAGTGCAAGCAAACCTGCCCCATCCTGCGAAACAGCAGGGCAGAGAACACTTCCAGCAGCGCTCCTTGCGGAAGTGCTCCTGCTTCAGGATGAGAAATGACACACAAAGTTGCTTGGGCAGTATGCCGTAACTTTCTGTTCTAGGTCTGTGATTGAAGTGGCGGCCTCTTCCTCTTATAAGGCAAGTACAAAGACACTGGTGGGAGGCAGGTACAAATTTACCTCATGACAATTCATGCGTTCCCACGTGTTCTGGTTTCGGCTGGAACAGAGTTAATTGTCTTCCTAGTAGCTGGTACAGCGCTGTGTTTTGGGTTTAGTATGAGAAGGTTGGTAAAACCCTGATGTTTTCAGTTGTTGCCAAGTCGTGTTTAGACTCAGTCAAAGACTTTTCGGCTTCTCCTGCCCAGCCAGCAAGAAGGCTGGAGGGGCACAGGAAAATTGGGAGGAGGAGACACAGCCAGGACAGCTGACCCCAACTGGCCAGAGGGGTATTCCATACCATGGGATGTCATGCCCAATGGTACAGGCATTTTTGCCCCATCATCAGGCAAAAAAATAAATAATGCACATAGAAGAGGCATAACCTATTTCTTCTAATGGACTAATGAGAACAATGTTTGAATGGGCACAAATTCAAGAAATATTTTTCCTAAATGGAAAGAGGGTAAAGTTGAAGAACAAAAAGAGAAAGTGCTGACATTTGATTGGTAATTTGTAATAATTCTGAAGGAAAATTTGTATGTTAGGAAAAAAAAAGTCTACTGGAATGGCAGAAAGAAGAAACGACAACCAAGAGGCAATAAATAGGCATTAATATACAAAATGCAGTAAAATTCATTATAAAGCAAATAAACACTTATTTAGTAAGAAATATTCTCTTTTCCTCTGTAGAATCAGAGCAATAAATTACATAGATCTGAGACTAGCTAGAGACCAGAGTTTGTTCCATATAGTTGCCACGAAATAACAGGCAAACATTGATGACTACAGAAATCAAGACACTAACCTTGATCAGGAAGCACCTATCAGTTACAGAAAGCTGACTCAGACACATCACAGGTGATAGAGATCTGCATGTAGTCCAAGTGGTGGGACTTGCCACAATTTAGAAAAGCACTAAATATTCAGCAAAGATGGTATACATAAAACCCAGCAAGCCTAGCCCAGGCAGTGTTCTCCTGCTATCATTACCATTTCTATCAGAGAAGGAATTTCTATTACAGCAACAAATGCCTCCTGGAACTAATTGGCACTCATTGGCAATCTCAGTGCAGAGGCTAATGAAGTACCTTTTGAGCCTGAGAGTTTCTGAAGAGGTGATCTCTCCAGCTCAGAACTGAGACTCAGTAATGAGGCAGGATAAGGATGATTCCTCTGCTAATGCTCATCCCTCGTATGTCCTCACTGCAAAAAAATGGAATTCATCCATATGTTTAAGGAATCCAGGAAGCCCCCATGTAGAAAAAAAGCATTAACGCTGCACTTCACTGCTCACAGGGAAAAGGATCACAGAGAAAGTTTGCAATAAGAGCTGCTTTGTTCCCCACCTCATGTGTTTCATTGCTCGAAAAAAAAGCTATTTCGGATCAAGCAGGGAATAAGACTGAACAGTGGTAACAGCAAAGGACTGGCCCCTGGAAGCCAGCACTGATACTCTACCCTAAGAGGACAGTGTCTTTCCAAATCTTAAGCACAGTTTGGAGGACTGTCACCTACATTATACCTGCTAAATCTTGAGATACAATTTACCTAAATAGAGCAGTTCTTATTGCAGAGCCTTCTGCACTCAATCAAGCTGCTATTTGGAAAGAAAAAGCAGAACAGAAAAATTAAATAAACTAGTAGCTTTATCAAGCCACTCTGTATATTACTATCAGATGACCTATTTTTATCATGTGGAGTGCAAACAAATACACATCAGTTCAAGTTGGCAGGCACCTTTAAAATTAAGAGAACACCTTAAGTGCTGGACCACAGTCTTCACCTACACTAAATGTTGCAGTGCTTACAATACGTGAGAAAGTCTTTGACCAACAGACCCAAAAATGTTAAGAGACCTAGGCAGTCTGGAGACAGTATAATGGACTTAAGCCAGAGCTCTTCAGAAAAGGGGGTGTACAACGTGTATTCCTGAACATGAGGTTATAACTGCAGTTCATCTGCTTTTTAAATTTTCTCAGACATAAATAGTTCATTCTGGCCATCAGTTAGCTAGGAAAAAAAAAATGGAATTAGACACTTAATATTGTTATTTTGGATAACCCCAACAAGCACGTTTACTGCTTTGCTTTGCATTTACTATTTGTCTGAGATGAGGCACTTTTAGACAACCTGATATTAAAACATACTTCTGTTACTGTGACATTATCATTGCAAGTAATAATACAGTTATAACACAATCAATTATTAACATAACACAATTCCTTTTATTTTTTCCCCCATCTATTAAAAAAATGCCCAGCAGAGCTTCAAGAAAGAGCAAATTAGAGGCGTCCATAACTCTCCCTGAAAAGATGACAAAAGGATTTGTCATCCAAGTGGTTAAAGGGCAGACCTCCAAGCTAAAACACTTTGGAGACACACTGGGTAGATCCCTTTTGCCAAAAGCCAAATTGTATTTTTGGCACATGTGGATCCACAACGGAAGGGTAGGAAATCTGTGCCAGTACATGCCGCAGCTTCTGACATGGGCCCTTTACCTCCCTTTCTCTTGAGATGCTCTGCAACTCTGTAGCTTGTGGAGTATCATTGACAAGTTTTTCATGGCAATTGCAACTGTGATTTAGGTATACGGACTGCTACTCTGCTATGTGAAATGCACAAGCAAGTCAAAACTTCCCTGAAGTTTTCTTCTTTGAGAACTGCTCTGAAAATCTCTAGAATTTTGGGTGTCTCTGTGCTTGCTCTGACAGCAAAAATAATTACAAGTATTTCTGAGTTGGGAGATAGTTACAATTAGCTAATAATTTATCATACTTTTATTACTAACCAGCAGACTTCAAGATGAAATACCACTTAAATAAAAGTGTCAGCTCTAAATTTGCCTCCTGACAAAGTTTTATTTTTTTCTTTTTTTTTTTAATTGCATGTGTTATTCCTGCTAACTATTTTGAAATGATAACTCTCTGAAAAATCAAGACATTTATAATTTGTATATTGGGCCTTTAGCTTTAGTTATCCAGTTCTTTAACGCAACCAGTGCACTTGTCTCAATATCTTTTAATTCTATTTAATGAAGAAATTGTCTTAGACAACGGAGATCATCTATTATTTTTCTCTCTTGAACTCCACACTCTTTCCCCTTTTTGTTGCTTTTAGCATCTTCTATGCTACCTCTAGACTGAGGTACGTTTGAGTTTGCAGCCCATCAGTACCGTTTTGTACCAAACATTTCTAGAACCAGATGAGAGTAATCACAAGATTATATCTGTGTCTTGGCTAGAAAAGCTGAAGACTCCCTCGTGTTAGTGCCTCAGCAACCCAGCTATGCTGCATCAGTTGGTATAACTATATGCTTTCATATTAGTAATCATACCATACCATATCAGATTTTTTCACAAAGACAGAGGCAAGGATTTTTAGGTAAGAGGACCTTTCTACAAGAAACTGAATTTCATTATAGGGAATTATAATCCAGGTAAATCTACATCACAAAGTTTCCAGTGTTCAAACTTCAGCATACATAAAGAACTGCAAAAGTTCAGCACTTCTTTTCTACCACTCAGAACAGACGCTCTTTAATAGACTTTATCTACATATATATGTAAAATTTTCAGAATGTGAAAGCACATGCAAAACAGAACTGAAATCAATATTAAAAGGGAAGGGAGACAGGGCAGAGGGGGTTTGTGTAATTAACAAACAATACAAAGTCTTTAACATTTTTGCTATACTGAAACACAAGAAAATTAGGATGCTCTGTTCTGAGCTTTCTTCCTAGCCTGGTCAAGGACGACAATAGTCATTCATGCTCCACAGAATACATTGTCCTGGTTTCGGCTGGGATAGTGTTAATTGTCTTCCTAGCAGCTGGTACAGCGCTGTGTTTTGGGTTCAGTATGAGAAGAAGGTTGGCAACACCCTGATGTTTTCAGTTGTTGCCAAGTCGGGTTTAGACCCAAAGACTTTTCAGCTTCTTGTGCCCAGCCAGCAAGAAGGCTGGAGGGGCACAAGAAAGTTGGGAGGAGGGGACACAACCAGGACAGCTGACCCCAACTGGCCAAAGGGGTATTCCATACCACGGGATGTCATGCCCAGTATATAAAATGAGGGAGTTGGCTGGGGTGGGGGATGGGGAGCAGATCGCTGTTCGGGAACTAACTGGGCATCAGTCGGCGAGCGGTGAGCGATTGCATTGCGCATCACTTGCTTTGTATATTCCAATTCTTTTATTATTATTGTCATTTTATTATCATCATGATTATTTTCTTCCTTTCCGTCCTATTAAACTGCCTTTATCTCAACCCATGAGTTTTACTTTATTCTTCCCAGTTCTCTCCCCGATCCTACTGGGGGAGGGGGAGTAAGCGAGCAACTGCGAGGTGCTTAGTGGCCAGCTGGGGTTAAACCATGACATACATTTATCACCAATATAAATGGACAAATCTTTGACAATTAGTTAACATGTACAAACTGTTACAAATAACAGGCTACCAGAAAGTTAGCCTCTGTTGCATGAAAATTCCAGAGCAGACAAAGCATTTAAGCCTCTGCTGTTTTAGATTATCTTCCAGTCATCATCCAGGATTTGCTCTAGCAACTTAAAGTATGCTAGAAGTATTCTTACTCGCATTTTATTCCTAACTTAATAACTTGATTTAGCTCTGTCCAGGAGAAATTGGACTTCCTATGCCACAGTATTGCTTCAAGTCTATCTAGATATCTAATATTCATAAACATCTTGAGGTAATGAAAATCCTTCTCTGTCACAACAGGCAAAACCTATCACAGTTTTAATGACAGCAACAAACTACTGTTTCTAATGTCAGAATCTCTTCCAGCTCAGCCTGCTTACTATTTTCCTATGTCTAGGGGAATCTACTTATTTGCAGTAAAGGAAAGGTCGATCCCACTGTGGATGGGTCATTTCATCCCCTCTTGATCATCTCCTACCCAATCCATATCCTGCTAGAGGAACACAGACATACTTTTCTGAAGAACTCTTCTTCCTGAATGTGGTACGTAACTGTTATTCTGTCTCCCCTTTTCTGTTTGTTTGCTCCTGTGTACTGTGAGTTCACAGTAACTTCAAAATTATAAACAGCAATCTACTTAGTCTAGCGAAGTATATCATATATATAATGCTCACAGACAATACATACATGCTTATTGCACACATCTGTAGTGTATTTTAAATATACCTGCAGAGACACTCAATTAACATTTGATATAAGAAAATTTTCTCAGTGTCTTGAAACAGTACCTACTTCACTTACGTATAACTTACTTTCTTAATAACAGAATTCTTATAGGTAATTTCTGTCTATTATGGTGATAAGCCTCATGGGAAAATCTGTACTTAAAATACATCTCTTGCTTAAGAATAATGTACTTATTGCATTCATAGCTTACTGAAAAGACAATCTGTCACCGAGAAAAAAAATCAGCACTTTCAAGTATCTTCAAAAGTGCTAAATCTGTCTGTCTTGCAGACAGTCAGATTGCAACACAGAACTTGAATGGAAAACAAAATACAGGTTATAAACAAACAAGAGCTAGGATAAGATTCAAATATGGGCATTGTACTCCCCTGAAGGGAATTATGTTCTAATACCAACTAACAGAGAAGGAACCAACCTGATCAAACTTGCAGATTTTTTCCAATTTAAATATAAATGGAATTGTTGGGAGGTTATGGAAAGTTATCTATTAGTTACATATAATCATATTATTAGCTTTCATGAAATTGATTCATAGTACCTTTCTAACCCTTACATCTCTTATTTTATGATTTTTATAACAAGAACTCTTCTGCTCTTAAGGTGGCTGTTCTCTCTTCTGATATGAAGTTCTAATCATACATGGAACATGAAATGATTGACAGAATGCTAACTAGTATTATCTTACTCATAAGAAATTACTTTCTGATTAATATCTACCACTTCAATATACACACAAGAATTTATGAAATTCATTGATTATTCAGGCTCTGGTCATAACGGACTGCGCTCCAGACAGACAGCAGCGGATTATCTAAGATTCAACACCAGTTGCTAGAGTACAGAAGTGCACATGCTTAGGAGAATACAATTCAAAGTAACAAAAAAGAAAAAGAACCAACTAACCAGGCAAGAAAAACTGTGGCCTAAAATTTATCAGTAAACAAATGTATAAGAACAGTATGTATGTGTGCTTGCTCTTTTGTTTTGTCTCACATGGAAAATAAGTTATTCACTTACTATTTGCCCCCACCCTGCACTTTACATTCAGCCAACTGCATAGCTGGGAGCTTGGGGGGTGGGCATTTGTGGGTGTTTTTAAGCATTGTTGTAGGCATAGATGACTCATCTTAGGCCACAAAATAATGTAATGATAAATAATTACATAAACATGCAATTTAAACAACATACTGGAAGTCTTGGGTTCATTTTCTAAGCTTATACCTCTCTATACACCTTATACTTTGCTTCCAAAACCCACCATCATGTAGGAGCAAATGCAATTTTTTCAATATCTGTTCACTACTGACAGACATTTTTGCAAGACTTATCAGTCTGACATTGATATTTTACACATTTGTCATTCATCTGTAAATGACTTTCATTATTAACCTTTGAGATATGTATAGATATATATAGATATTTATAGATATATATATAGTTTCTGCTCTTCTAATACTGAAACTGATGACCTAAGCCAGCAAATTTCACCTA
Source organism: Sagittarius serpentarius (assembly GCA_034782735.1). Lineage (NCBI taxonomy): Eukaryota > Metazoa > Chordata > Aves > Accipitriformes > Sagittariidae > Sagittarius > Sagittarius serpentarius. The sequence continues at coordinate 17,218,091 of JAVKLA010000007.1, read as the reverse complement.
CAACATGGCGTAAGTTGGCTAGTAGCTGCAGGACACAGAATCAGAAAGCCATGAATGCAATGGCACAAAGCCTTTATCAACACAGGGTAGTTTACATTGTAAGTATATAATTCTGATTATTTACAAGCTTCTCTACTAGAGGAAAAATCCTTACTCTTCTTCCCAGGAAACACAAGTATCATCACTATAGAAGGCAGATTTTCAATACCTAGCAAACAAGATCTTTATTTCAGCCAATTACAATCTTTGCTATATAACACACATTAACAAGGGTCCCACAAATTTACTTTGAGATTCTTTACGGCAGTGTGTGGGTAGAGAAAACAACAAATCTGATAGCGATTAGGAAGCAAGATATTCCACAGAGGTCTGACAGCAATTTAACAAGCAGCAGCATTCTTTACTTCTATCACCTTTGTCATCCTAAACCTTCTTACTGGCTGTCTACCAGGTGCTGGCCACTTATGTTGCCCCTAAAGAGCCAGACATCCAAATATCTTACTAAGCTTTATTAATCTTTCATTTTTTTAAAGTCTCTTTTTCCCTGATGTCAAGCCTACCTCCCCTACCTGACTAGCAAAAGCATCCTAATAGCAGCAAACTAGCAGAAACCCTGCATGGAGCTCAGCCTCCTCCTTGTAACTGACAGCACAACAGCCTTCTACCCACTTACTCTCTTTTCTTCAAGACAAAAAGGGAGGAAACTTCATCAGGAGGTAGCAGTTTAGAAACTTGACATTTCACTGCTCGATGCTTACTTTCATCAGCAGTAAGCTCTTGACTTTAATACTGAAAAATAACAAAGAATAGCGAACTCAAAACTGACACTGTGTGTCTTCTTAGACTCATGGTACCAATATGTTACCAGAGTGCAATAATTTTGTCGTGTTTTTAAAGCACTTGGCTATTGAATGAGAAGTACCTTTAGTTCATTGCCTATAGCAGTCAAGTCAGTCTTTAAAAAGGAAAATTCAAGCATGTTTCAGATGCATTAATCTGTATCTTCCTAAGTAATATGTTACATTAGTCTACCCTACAACACTAAATAAAGCGGAGGGTAAAATTCATATTGTGACATGCTGCAACAAATCACACCACCCAGATATATTCACATGAAAGGAATCACAGTGCCTTTTAGAAATATATTTTTCTGTTTTATAATTTTAAAAAGCACACTAAGGCTACCAAATAAATTCTCTTTGAAGCTCTTCAAGGCTTACAGAAGATGAACTATTTCAGGTTTTAGCTTTGTATTATTTTTATTGTTCCTTCTCCATTCTTCTTTTTTTCATTTAATTCTCCAATAAAGAGCTAAAAGTTATGTGAAAATGAAAGGCATTTTTCCACTTACTACACGTTTGTATGTATTGCTACACTTACACACACTTAACTACAGATGTACAAATAAGCACGTTTTCCATCCCACACCAGTTACTGTTATTTCCCTCCACTTATTCTTCTTAATGCATCAGGAAAAAAAATTCATATTTTCAGAAGAAAATGGAAACAAAGCAAAAGGGAGCAAAGCAACAACACTATTCCAGAACAGCAAATGGCTAAGTTATTTGTGTGGGAGTTGGGAAACCTGAGGCAGGTAGTTAGACACGGATAATTGGACTTGGGTCTCCACCAACCTAGCTTCATGCCAAGTCCACTCTATTTGTTTTCTAAGGGAAGTAGTCAGTGTCTTTTATTTTAACATGAAATTGTATCATAAAACTTTATCACTCAAAATTGATACGTTGTTTCAAAGAACATTGATCTCCAAAATGAAAGTGTTTAAATAAAAAATTCCACCACTCTTACTTATCTTTTTTTAGAAGGCAGCGAAGTAATTCCTTATGACACTATGACACAGACAAGTCAAAATACAGCGTGCTTATGACATGGTATTAAAAAATATGTGCAGAAGAGATTCTTAAAGAGACTCAATGAAATGGTCACTAGTGTTCATAAACATTTCAAGAGAATTTTGAACCACTTTGAGGATGTGATTCAAAAGTGAGTCAGCACTGGTTCAGGTAGAATGCAAAAAATATGAGGCAAACTTCCACCAAAACCTCAGAAGTTTGTGTTTTCCCAAAGTTTGAACGGGAGAGTTTGCAAGGCTCAGATATTACACAAATTATAAAAGCAAGCTACACAGCAAAATCGGCGACAGTCCTGATGTGGTACCGCAGCCTACTGCTACCAAAATTGCTGTCCTAGGGTCTAGAGGAAGCTATGGGGAAGCCAAAAATTACAATGTTGACCACATTTATTACTTCACATGTAGCTGCTCTTGACTTTTAAGTGATTTTTAGACTACGTTTTACTCAGATTCTGATTTCAGTAAAGCTAGGGTTGTTCTTTTTTGTGTGGGTTTCTCTCCACCACCAGTTCAAGAGCCAACTTCTATCATTCAACACTTTTCTCACCTTTTATAGAGCTCTACGGCCTTTCCTGTTTTCAACACCTTTTCTGTTACTAACCTATTTGTTTCAATGTGCAGCTCTTCAGGAAACTTGAAGTTCTAGTTATTTGCTACCAAAAGAAGGAATACATGTATTGCTGTGACTGCAGAGTACACCATTCAATCTACATTGTGGTTTAGTCAAGAGTGGGAAGTAAAACAAAAATCCTTGGAAAATCTTGATTACTAATATTTTACTGTACCCCCTGTTCATTATGGCTTATCAAACACTTCTTAACATACTACAAGAAACACGGGACCCATGATGAAAGGCCAAAACCCAAAACTTGCAGATAATGCACAACAAGCAGTCAAGTAGGAGATATCAAGGATATCACTGTTGTTTGAGGTGCCTGCAATATGGGGGGAAAACCCAAACAACACAAACCCCCATATTTAACATGTCTCCACTGACTCTAGAAAACAAAACATACCCCAAACTGCAAAACATGACAGAAACCCAAACAGAAACAAAACCACTGTTAGTACCTAACTGCCCGGGGCAAACACTTCTGACTTCAAATTTAGGTTAATATGCCCAATCTGTGCAAGCTGACATGTTGGCAGACACAAGGCCTCTACAGTCCAGTTCTAACAATGAACAATGATTTTAAAAGGCAGCAAATAAACATATATGAATCAGCAGGTGGTAGACAAATAACTTTTTCCTTTAATTTCCATCACAGATAGCTAACACAAACCTTTAGGCCAGTATTATCCCTTAGTTTTAGTAGTTCCTCTTCCTCCTCAGCATTTACCACCCAGATGTAATTTTAAGGTTCATATTCTAAAACTTAAGATAGATGCTCCATTCTCTTACTCAGCCTAGTGGAAATAGCACCGTCAGAATAGACAGAGGATATAACATTATTAACTTTCGTAAGCAAAGTGATGAAAATATTTAAAGTGTGATAGAGATAAGCAGCACTAAAAGACCTTGCAGAGGCTGCCAACCATTAACTGCATCACCAATCTAATTACAGTCACATGTATCTCAGCTGAAAAAAAAAAAAACAGTGAAAAATATTCCTACTTAGTTCTAATGTCAGTGAAATATTTTACATTATGCCTCGGACAGTGAACTTTTGGGAAAAAAAAAATTATGGATCACAATGGAAGTCCTTCCTTCTCTGCAACGTCCAAGATCCATAAGCCACTGCGTCACTCATTTGTTTAAGTCTACTTTGGTCTTTTCAAACACGTGGACCAGATACATTGTGTTTGTGCCAATAATCATCTTCAGTTAAAATCAAGTCAGCTGGGGCATGAAACTGCTGGGAGCCGTAGGTTCTACAGAGAATGCACACTACACGTATGTTTTGGTCAAGAGAGATTTTACTTTTTTATTTTCTCTCACTGAACTTCAGAATTCTTTAAATTCAAAGAATAAAAAATTTCAAAGCCAAGACGTACTGTCTGTATACTTGCATATGCACACACGCATTTCTAAGACAAATCATCCAGGAATTGTACTTCAAATTCTTTATCTGCCTGGCTCTAAGTAGCTTTACTAAGTTTTTTTTATACATTTCCTTGTTTTAAAAGTCACTAAAATACTTAACAAATGAAAACAATTAATTAGAGTGAGGGGAGGTTTTCCACACAGGACCTAAATATTAAGAAAAATATTCTATAATCACTGCTAATGCCTTCTATTAAAACCTTTCTCAAGCTGAATTACATCTAGACTTGCACACAAATTAATTGCCTAGAGAAAGGACTTGTGGTCTAACCTACATGATATTAGAGGGATTCGTACCTAACTGATAGACGGTGCTGCAGTAGTCATATTTTCCTTTCCCCTTCGGAATTAAGCCAACTCAGAAGTGACATCTATGAATATTGGGTTTCCTGAAGGTTAAGCCACTTAGGGAAAAAAATATCATTTACAAGCTGTAAATCTTTTTTCCAAATCTTACTTTCATTCTACATGGAACACTTCTAATGATATCGTAGGAGCCCCACACAGAAAGTAAGACCACAAGTAAGTATTTGATGCTCTAGTGCTCCATTGCAAAGAAAAGAAGGATGCTGCCATTACTGCAAGCACGTGAACTTTGATTAGACTCCTTAAAGCCATTTGCTAAAGTGTAAAATAAAGTGCAAGAGGCTATATTAGATGCTTCATTGAGTTTTAATCAAAGGGAGAAACTGTATTTCTATTTATCATTTATCTATCTTCAAAATGTGACTAATATTTCTAGTGATAATTGCTGAATTTCCGTAATGGTTAGCATTAAGTATGTCTAGATATTAATACAATCTAGTTTTAATGACACGCGAGTTAATTACAAACATTCACTCATACACACATGTACAAAGCCTGGAATTCTGTTACAATTTTTAGAAGGTAAACTCACTTCTGCTGACATGCTTTAGCAAGTAAAATATTAATAGAATTAATGTTGTGTTGAAGAAGTCTTATTTTTGCTATCACAATAATACTGTTATATTTCTTATTGCATTAGCTAAGTCTTTCAACATATTGGTACAGTACACTTACACAATATTGAATTCTAGAAGAATTGTCTAGATACTTTGAGCAGATAAAATGTAAATGGGAACCTACAGTGCAACCGTAATTTTTATAATATGACAAAACCAAGAAAAAGCAGATGTTAAGAAATAAATGTTTATAGGTTATTAAAAAGACATTCAGTAATATCAGGCAAAACTTGGAAAACATCCTATCAAAACATGAAAGCTTGAACAGTGTTTCACTTTCAAAATATGTAAGCCTTGGAAGTGAAAGCGAGAAGGAAGGGAGCAGAAAAAGATTTTATTTTTTTTTTTAGTAACAGCCAAGCAGACTTAAATGTGACGTTTTTTAACCAAATATCAGTCCTCTTAACACAAGATAGACTATTGACTAACATTTAATCAAACTGCTTAAATATGATACTCCTATTTCTAGGGTAATCATTCATGTTTTGCCAAAGTAACTCAACCACTAAAATCTAGAGGCTTTTCATTAAATGAAATTTTGAACTCCTTTTTACACACCATTCTATTTCTCTCATCTTCAGTAACAGAGCAGTGAAACGAAGTAAGTTCTTCAGGAAAGTACTCAGTGAATAGTATTCTTCAACTGCATGTATTTTGACTAAGAGTTGCTAAACTATCCCATAGAATTGTTGCATTAGCATGAGTAAAACTACTCTCATTAGCAGAAGTTACAAATTTAGCAATGCACATACCTGGAGCATAACATGAAGTAGACTCTTGACTCATGCAGAAATAGAGAAGGTCACTTGTATTTTTTCTCTTATCTTAACAATAAACACCACTTTTGCATTTTTGGCACTTTCTTTTTCTAGGCCTAGCACATCTGGAAAAAACCCCCAACTTATAAAATTGCTCTCTTGCACTGGCTGCGGCAATTACAGTGTCTCCAGTTTCAGAAGGGTAAAATGGGATACAGGAATGTGTCTTTAATCAGGATGAAAAACAACTGCAAGTTGTGCCAGTTGCACAAATTAATTCTTGTGAGTTAGTCAATAAACTACCATATGCATCTTCAGCTAAAACTCACGAACATATGCATGGAAGACCATGGTGGTACTTATCCCATGAGGGGATGAGGAAAGTGAGTGACAAATTAATTCTTTGTATTATTTCTGATGCATAAAACACCACCAACAAAAAAACTGAACAGACCTTACTAAAACATAGAAAATTGACTCAAGAGGATATGAACTCCCAATCATTTTGTGAGCAAGGTTCCTCTCTCTGGTGTAAATCAATACTGACTTCTATGGAGCCACACTAGTCCATGCCAGATGGAAGTCTGGATTTCATCAGAAAGGCTTAACTGTAGGAGGGAACAATAAAGAAACTAAGTTTCTCCATCAGAAATTAGACATTAAAAATAATAATAATAGTAACTGTAATCAAGGGGAACACGAGGCTTCAGCATAAGTTTTGGCCAAAGCCATGCTGAGCTACAATAAGATTATAGAACACAATGCCAGAGATGATTCACAAAACGAGAAAATTTCTGAAATGCTAACGACCCTGCTATCCAAATCATACCTGGCAGAAGCACTACAAAAACCACATCTGTTGTTGGGAATTGGCTCTCCTCTTCGAAGAGGAGAGCTACCTTAAGTTACTTGTTGTGGCTGTCATGGAACAAAATACCAAAGTAAAACTGAAATTTACTGTTATATTCCAAATCCCAGGAGACTGTCCTCAAAATGCCTCCTGGTTACAAGAATGCAAGATCCCTTCACATATTATGAATACATAAGAAGCAGCCATGCTATACCAAAGGCTGCGAGGTTTGTTTTTTTAACTTTCAGGATACATCGAAACTTCTCACTTTCAGCAAATGGAGATAAACTGAAACGGTATAACTGATAGAATTTTAACATGAATTTTCATAACTTTAAATAAACTCAGCAGTCGCCTTTACATTTGTTCTCAAATTTACTGGTTTTGCAAATAAACCTGAAAACTTCTGTTTGTGATGTAGTCCGGCTGATGGCATGACACCAAGAAAGCGGTGACTCCGTTATCCATCTCTAACAATATTGTCTACCGTAACAGTCCTACCGTAACCCCAAAAGATATGCGTTTGCGGGGTGGGGGGGTAGGCAGGGAAGTAAAGTATGTTTCTATATAAAAATAGATCTTCTGGAATTCTACTGAATTATCCAGGATGATGTTTTCAGACATTGGCCAGCCCAAAAATTAGCCACTTAGCCGCCTCTCAAGACTGTAGGACTCTTGTACTAGGAACTCTACATCAGTGAGGTCCTACCTTTTGAAACTCTTGTTGATGGTGACACAACATCATGGAAGAAAGGAGGTAGCGCTTAGCTAGTCTTTGTCAGAAGATGGGAAAGCGTCACAGTAATGTAAATGCTTGCATATCTTAAATAAAATAGCATTTATACACAATTGTGCTCACAGGGTATTTATTCTCATAATAGTGAAAAGGTGACACATAATAGGTCAAAGCCTAAAATAACAAAGTTAGTAAGTGTCTAACTGTCCCAAATCTAATAGCATTATGAGAGAGATTTCCATCTTGTAGGTGTTTATTATTTTAAGAAATATGCTAGAATCCTAGCATATAGTTATAGCATAGTAATTATGAAAGACTAAGAAGCATTGGAGTTTGCCTTTCAGAAATACTTTGCCAGGATCTTAGAACAGCAAAAGCTGTATCTAATTGCCAGGCTTACAAAAAAGGATGCAAGACTTTCTGGCTTCATGACCATTTCAGGACTGGTATGTTGCAGATAGGAGGTAATACAATCACCAGTATCATTAGGGAATTACTAGCAATCCCTCCCTCCCTGACAAGTTACACTTAACAGAGCTGGCTTTAATAATTTTCAAAGAGCAGTCAGCATCTGAAATTCATTGTATAAACAAACTTAACGGAAAAAACTTAAAAGGGACACCTGACATTTTATTTTGTGAATTACAGAGTTTATAGACTTGAGAAATTGCATGAAAAGGAAAGCCGAATTACTATACGGTTCTTAAACAGTTTCAGAGATAGATTAACCCTCTTTTAAAGATATTCCTTACAGCTCAAGGATTAAGACTTACTGCGTACCTATGTTTCAAATGTTGCATGTTCTACTGGCAGTGACTGCCTTTTACCTGAGGTGGTAGTAGAAGCCATGCTCCAGGTATGCCTGCGACATGTTTATTTTAATAAACATCTAATCAAAGTCCCTTTAAAGACAGTATCCCAAATTCTGGTGACAATGACTTCACCGCAGTGCTTCGTCTATCAGCAATCTCCCCTGTCGTATGATGCCATGACACAAGATCACTCAACGCCGCAACGGCTCACCTAAGTTTCAGTTGTTTTCTCTTTGACTTTGGCATGCTTTGTAACCTTCTCAGATTAAGGCAAGGCTCCAGTGCTGTAGCTTATTGTTACAAAATGGCAGAAGGAGTTAAAGCTCCCAACAAAAACATATATCGTTAGTCTTTTAAGAATGTATTTTATGGGGTTCTTGCTGAATCTAAGAACAGCGGACAAGCTGCACTCCCTGCCAACAGAGTAGCAAAAAGAAACAAACAAAAACAAAACAAAAAAACCACACCAACCAACCCCACCCACTACTGTTTTCTAGTGAACTAGTCAGTGAGAGGAGCAGAGAAAGACTTTAGGAACACAGTTTTCACAATTCAGAAAATAAAGTGAAAACTCTCAAGCTAGTGCCGGCATTTCTGCACCGCTCGGCATGGCTCCACAGCAGTCTAGAGCAGCCACGCAGCCTGGATAGAAGAGCTCAGTGCTGAGCTCACGAGGCATACGCTGAAGAGCAGCAGCATATCAGGTCATTCAAATCCAGTCAAGAAAAGAGAATAGCATTAAAAAGAGTTAAAGTAACTCCCACCTCTAGAACTTCATATAAGTCATCAAACAGTTCTCAGGTACCAGATTCAATAATACCATTCAATCTTCTATAGAGATTAAGGTGGCATTACTCACCTCCATGACCAGTTATTATGCTGTAGTTGTGAGCGAGATGGGTAACTAAGAACTATTCACATTCTCTTTAACTGTTCCCCATAATTTGTATATCTCAGATACAGAGCAAGGTATAGCTGTTAACCAGCAGTAACTTCACACCCAACAAGACTTACCTTCAAGGAACGTTAGTGTATCCTTCAAGTCCTGCAACAGCGTCCCACAGAGACTCTATGTATACCACCTATCCTGTCCCCTTGACGTAGAAAGATGTAAAAACATCCCACAGAGACAAAGAACACCCACCTGTAAACCTCACATGACAAATTATTTTTTTTCAGTTCTAATGAACTCAGGTGTTTTGTGGTTTGTTTTTTTTAAATAACTTGTTACTTGATTCCTTTCCAGGTGGCAGTGATAAGGCTACTTGGTTTCAGGTGATAAAAAAAGTGAAAACTGCTGTCAAACAAGCCTCTCAAATTCTTGTTCTCTTAATCCTTCTTCAAGGGCTACCATTCTTTTCAGTAACATCAGACTCTGGAGTTCATGATTGTGTGTTAGCTTTTTTTAACTGGAGGGTTCATCAAGGAGCAAGCCATAGTTTCCTTGGCTCACAAAAACGTGCCTATGTAAATGGTCTAGTAATGGTCTTTCTCAGCCTGACGCTTAACTCATTCAAATCTATAAATCACTCTCGGATACTAATAGTCTGATGCAAGATAATGACTCAAAATAGAAATCTCATTTAATTTTCACTGCAATTAAACCAAATAATACATAATGTATCTTTTTAGACGTAACAAGAGGTTTATACACCTTCCCAAGTATTTTGTACTGTTCTCTGCCTTCTACCTTATGTGTGCCTGATGCTGCAGGAGCACATCTTTAAACTGGGTTCTGTTTTCAGAGAAATGGCTGAAACAGGTTCTTTTTCTGAAGTCTCATGCCTTCCTGATTATGGTATATCCAAAGAAATTTTTTCGCAGAGCTGTGTCTTTTCCCTGTTCATAACCACGACAATTTGCAGAGCAACAAACTTTAACCTTCCTCTCTGCCTCACTGTCACTCTATGCAACACATTTTAATTTCCTTTTACAGCTAAGGGCAAATGTCTTTCCCATCAAATGCATTGACAGGTGATTTTGTAGACAACAGGATTTACAGCAATAGTCAGAAATTGATCAACAGTAATCAGAAGAATACATAAGGACAAAATAGAGTTTGCAAAAATGTCAGTTTTCTGATGTATTATCTTCATGCATTAAAGCTCACTGTGTTATGTAGCCAATATGATCCATATTATAAGTTATGGAGACAAACTGATATTTGGGTCTAAATTTGACCGGATGCAAATTTGCTGAAGAATATAGATGATTGAGGTTATAAAAATAATAATAAATGCAGTACAATAATATTATTCCTAGAATACAGATCATACTTCCACACTGCATGCATTTGTACTGTTTTTAAACTGTTGTGACATGGTGGAGCACTAAATTACAAGATTTTTGCATGAGAGGAAAGATACTAACTACTTGCGCACAAGCAACCGTTACCATTGTAATGTAATTAGCAACCACTGTATTCTGCTAATCATCCTAATCTCTGAGGCATAAAAGCTATATATGTACGTACACAACATATCAGAAAGCACTCTAAGAACCACTGGCTTATTTTAGCAAAGTCTGGAACATATTATTACAAAATATATGTATTTTAGAGATAAGTGAGCAATTCACAGAAGATAATTCATCGACTACTCTTTTTCTTCTGATGGAAGAAAACAGACTGCAGTTTCCAGAAAGGTATTTTATTTGAATTCTCAAGAACCTTTCTAATGAAAAGGGCAAAACCTGCTGGAATCTTAAGTGGTCAGATTTTAAAATGAGAACTGTCTTAGTTATAAGATTGCATATACAGTTTCTGGTGTACTCTTGTTCCCTCATTAGATGATCACAATTTTAAAATTAGGAAGAAGGATTAACATAAATAATGTGGTTCAGACTGATGTTGCCTTGAAGTTTAAGGGTAAGATGATAAGCAAGATAACAGAAACTTGGAAATTGTGAACCGTTCTATTTTCTGAAACATGCAGGCCTTTGCTTGAAGTACCATTACAATGAAGAAAAAAAGAAGCTGTATCTTTCCTTTTAGCCTTCTAATTTTTTTTCAGTTAGCATTCACAGAGATAACTGCACAGAGAGTTTTTGGACCATGATTCTTGAAAGACTTTAGCAGCCAACTCCACAGGAACATTCAGAATACCAAAAGTGAAGAAATGCACGTGTAAATTTTTAATCTTGGCTATCATGGTATGATCACATCCTATTTGCTGTAAGATCATGACATAAGAACAACTCTCCTGGGCCCCTCTGAATGAGCTTCTAGCTCAGTGGTCTCCTTCCCAACAGCAGAAAGGTGGGAATTGCCCCCCCTCCCCAGTGCAGAACTAGACAACACTGCGGTGGCATTAACTTCCAGCATTCACTGGCCCATGAGTTTCTCAGCCAGAGGTGCTATTTTTGCATGTATTATCTTTTTTTATAAGGCTCAGATGTCCACTGACATTAGCAGCAATTCCCAAAAGTAATTTACACAGGCAAAGCTAGAGGGTCCACAGAGACTAAAACCATGCTATTGGTCTTTACTACCTCCAAGAGTCTAGTTCCACCTTTCGATCATACTCTGACTTTATAATCAGACAGGTTTGGTGCATGTATCATGCCCTAAGCCTTATTTTCTGTGTCCAGCTGAAAGGGAAATTAGGTGTGTGTTTCAAGTGGGAACTGTGGCATGCTCCAGCATAGCCAGACTTTTGGTCATTTCACTACAAACAGATGGGCATAATATGCTAACTGGTCTGATCTGCTTCCAAAAATCAGGGTCCTATAGTATACACATATGCACATTCAAGTCAAATTATTTGAAATTACTATTAATTACAGCTGCAATTCTTACATCTACGAACCTGTCACAAGCCAGCTAGCTTTAAACCGGCCATCATTAAAATTCTTTCCAGCACATTAAGTACACAGCAGAGAACAGGGACAAGAAGTCCTGATACTAAACTAATTTCAAGAGGCACAAAAACCCCCATAGTTTACTTTGGTCACGTTTTGCACAATATATCCCTCAGCATGGTCTTTGCATTTGTAGGATGGTAGGAATCTGGCAATTCTGGACTCTTAGCATAGAAGCAAGGGATTCCAATTCTGTGTGCCCTTGTGGTGTGAAGTCATCTATACTAATCACACTGCTGGGGAAAAAAAAGGGGGGGGCCAGGGGGAAGGAGGGAAATGAAGTGATTTAGCCTGTGTGACCCTTCCAAGAATTAGAAGACTTAAAATTGGTTTAAATCAAATCCTGACTCAAGTTTCCTTCAGCAATTCACTTAAAGTAATTTTTAATAGTGACACTGCAAGCTGAATTATGTGGAACTTAGCCCCTAGATCACACAAGCAAATATCCACAAGCTTTCTTCACTTTGAATTGCCTAAAAATTGTCCCAGGGCTAGCTTCTATCATACTGAAATTATAATAAATTTATCCACTTGTTTGTGATTGTAAGTACAGTTCCACACCGTTTTGCCTTTCACAAGGTGTTCACAAGCCATCACGCAGCACCTTACCCTAATATTCCTGGCGCACCACTGAATGTCCAGGAATGCTTCCACAGGCCCTCTGAAGGTGGAGTGAGTGAGGTGTGCGCTCATAGAGCACATCTACACCAGGCAGTGGAGGACAAGGCAGAGACGTGATCTAATTCGCATTGAACTACCTTTGGACGAAGGTAGACTTGAGCAGTTTTTGAGTGCCAAATTTCGGTTTGTATCACCATTCCATCCCGTGAGGATTTCCTTCAGAGAATGCTTTGGAAGCGTTGCGGCATTACTGCCCAGGCTCCACTGAGTCAACTCGTGGCTTAAGCTATGACTGCTTTCTATAAAATGTTGGCAGTTCATCCACGTAAGCCACATAGTAGATGTCTATAAACTTCATGTTCTAGGCTAAAAGGCTGTGACATGATACTTCAACCTCTTCTACTTCTACTTTTTGCATTTTTATGAAGCTGACATTTTTCTCATTTGGGACACACCCATGTAATACCTATAGAGGGGTATAGTCTTTGTATTAATATTTTTGCATCCTTGTGTTTTACTCAATTATGTCCAAAGCAGTAGATACAGAATAATATAACATAAGAGAGTCATTTACCTAAGAGCTCGGAAAAGGTCACAGACACTAAATACAAAGGTTGTGTCGGGCTTTTGAAATACAGTAGGTAGTGTTTATTTTAGCTTCATTTGGCAAGCAAACATAGTTCATAGCGCTTCAACTTGACTTTTTGTAACGTCATATTTTTTTAATTACAACAGTGAACTGGATGAGTTAAGTAGCTCCTCATTTCATTTTTCAGTAAGTCCTTCAGACTGAGGGGAAAAGCCTTCTTAAGCCTGCAGCAGAACAGTGCTTGCAGCAAGGCTGTACCTGAATTAGCTAACCATCCCTAGCTCCCATTGATGGGACTTGTGGGCACAGAAAGAATGCAAGATTGTTCCTAGTATGCTTCAGAGAAAAAGATAATGAATTGAACAACATGGTGAATAAAGCATTTAAATTGATCAATACAATTCAAATTTTTTTTCTTATTTTTGCCCACTACAAGTGTCATAAAACTGTATTTCTATTATAAAATATTATGTGAGTATGTGTATATAAATGCACACGTTTTTGCAAATATATATACATGTATGTAACGTAGTTAATACTTTACACTGAAGTGATTCTTTTACAGAGCTTCAAAATTATGCTTCAAAATATTTCACAGATGCACTATGATTTTTTCCTCCTTAAATAATTTTTTTCAATCATGCTACGCTCGAAAGAGAACTACTTTAAAAAAATCTGAAGTTAGGTATTACAGTCCTTGAATGATGTTGCACTGCATCCTTAGATTTTAATTTACTTCTTTTTTTTTAACCTTGTGCTTCATTAGAAGTAGATATCTATAATAACTACCAATAGCAATGCCTAGATCACCTGTTGAGAAGATAAACATGATTCAAGCAGACTCCTGTGTGAGGTTCATTAATAGTTTTATGTCTTATAACCTAAGGTCAAAAAAATTGCCTTTCATATTTCTACGGCCCCAATTTTACCAAATACAAAATGGTCCTAGTTATCAGATGCTACGGTATTGCAACTGCAGGAATTTTGCAGTACTTAGAGGTCTCAGCATTTCTGTTAATAAGTGGATGCTTCTGGTACACCAAATTTAAGGAAAAGAACAGGCAGGAGTTTCCTTATTTAGGTTACAGACCATTGTAAGAAAAGCTACCAACTCCTAGGAGCATTTGTCATTTTGGAAACACATTTCTGTTTCTAAAATGAGTTTTACAGTATTTACTGCAAAAACATTTGCAGTATAATCTTTTTATCCTAATTCAGTATTTAAATACTTAAATAAGGAAATGAATTCTAAGCCACCTTTCTGCCAACTGTACTGTTTATTTCTTCTCTAAAATAGCACTCAGTTTTTTCAGACTCTTTTCATAAAAGAGAATGTTTCAGTGAGTCAAATCATCTTCAATATTTAGAGAGATGAGCATAACAACTCAAAGAAACCTTCACCATTTGTTTACAGACATATATCATAATATTTTCCTTAGGATTTCCTTCCATTCTGCCTTTATGCATTCTAGTATCTCGTTTGTTTTTTGCCTGAAGCTGCATTCAGCAAAGGATTTTTTCTGAGATTTCTACAATGGTAGCAAGCTAACTGAGCTGAAAGAGTCAGTCTGGAAGTCTAGAAGTTGTTCTGTAATTTTCCCATCTTATGTACATTACTTTACATTCAGACTCTGTTTTCCATTGTGTAACCCTCTCTAGTTGCTAGATGAGTTCTTCTAAATTACATCTGCCTTCCCTGGGCTTGGTTCACCTAGATACCTTCACTGGTCAACCCCTCATGCTTGTGATCTATGGTAAATCCAAGATTCTTCTCCCTGAACCCTCACCTGCCTTGTTTATCCTGTCATTCATATCTGAAGTTAATTACTACTGTACAAGTGTACACGGGGTTTTTTTTATAGGCAGTATCCTCTGTTTGGCTGGCTTGCTTCAGAGCATTTCCCCAATTTGTCATAGCCATTTAAAGTTCTAATTCCCTGAGTGTATTTGCAGCCCCTGCCAGGCTGAGGTTATCTGCATGCTTTTAGGCATGCTCGCCATGTCATTTTCCATGTTACTAATGATGCTACTGAATAACTCTGAATTCTAGCACCCCACTCAATACTACTGTAGTAACAACAGACTTCATGCAGAAATATCAGATTGTTTCAAAAATTGTTATATATCCCATGCCTCTGTTCTCTGCTCATTACAGAGCTTTTACTAACCTTTTACCCCTGCTTGCTCAACTTCCTCAGTTGCTTCTTGTCAAATTCATTCGGTTCTCCTGCATCCACTACAAATGCAAAGAAATACAGAACAATTACTGAAGCACAGTTTCCATTTCTGAAACGCTGCCCTGGTTACACCTTCTTGCACCATGATTTTACACACGTTCTACGATTGCATTTTAGTGATAATTAATTTTCTAGGGGGAGCTGTAAACTTACTTGCAGGTTAAAAACCCTCTTAGACACATACATAACCAGAGTTCTTCAGTCCTCTGGATTGGTAACAGACTGGGTATTTTCTTGGATGTTCAGACATTTCATACCTGAGTTCAGTCAGAACTACTTTATGCCTAGTATCTATCCCCGCTGATTTACCAGTTATGTTTCCTTACCTTTTTTCTGACAGAATCTTGATAGTACTTCACCTTTATTAGCAAAATAGGTTTTTACCCATCAATTCTGCATTTCTATCTGTTTTCATATATATATTTAAAGATAGGCTTTGTTTCTTTTTATGCATTTCATTAGTTACTCTGGAAATTTGTTTTGGCCTTTCTTGTGTTCCTCATACAAACTAACTGTTGTTCTTTATTTTATTTTCCTGTTTAATGGCTACAGTGGGTCAGATTTTTGAAGGCTCTCTTCTTGGTTCAATCATTTGAAATTTGTTATTTAGCTATGTAAGTTTCTTCCTATTTCTCATTTTGTTCAGCAATACAACACCTCCTGAGACACTATTACTGTTTCCTTAAGTGGAATAAATGCCATATCCAAGGAGTTTACTTTTCCTTAGGGCATTTTTGATGAGCTCCCTCATTTTATTAAATCTGTCTTTCTGAAGTTTATTGTCATTCTAACACTTTTGTATACATAACTTTCTCATGATATGGATTCTAATTATATTGTGATTATCATTGTTTTGTAGCTCTGCCAGCTCTGCAATTTAAATGAACATCTATGTTCTGCTTTTATGACTGAAAGAGGTATTCACATCACCTAACTCTAGACACTTAACTTAGCTAAATTCAGACACAGTTTCTCTAGGTTCCCTACATTGTCAATAAAGACAAAAAACACACCTTCAGGAGGTGACTGAGGAAAAATACCACTTGCCAATATGCAAGGTATACATCCCGTCTGAGGAAAAACATTCTACCTCCCATTTAACTCACCTGGGTCACTACTTTCAGCTTTCTGCAGTGCGCATAGCCTTTGAGAGCGACGATCTGCTTCCTCTGAGCGTGCGCATGTCCCACAGAGCCAGAAGGGAAACAGGTATTCCTCATGCAGCTAGAAGGGAAGAAAAATGGCATCTGTTCTAATTAGAAAATATTAAATAATAATGTCCTAATTTTTAATTAGGCTGTCTCCTTAAAAAAACAATTTGTCTGAGTTAACATCTTTATATCTTCATGAAGTCTTCATAATGACAAGACAAAACCTCGTGCTGTCTGGGAGTCAAATTACCCAAGTGCTTCTGAAAGGGAACAGTGTTTCATTAAATGGGGCATTTTCTCTCCACAGTTATCAGAGAAACTACAAGAAACACCAAGTGATCTGAAACTAACGTGTGTCAAGTAAGTTTTTGAAATAATCTTAAAATATATATATACACACATTTACAGTCGTCTTGTTTGTTTGTTTTAGGAAGACTCCCCGAGGCTTAAATATTAAGGAGAATTAGCAGTTGCGTCAGCTGCCAGTTGTCTGAGCTAGATGTCCTGTGATAAAACAGTGCTGCAGTTAACGTTCATATAGCTGAGGAACCATCGCTATTCATTACTATCCAAAGACAGATGTGTAAGTTTTGACTCATAAAAACTGTATGAAGGAAACTAATGGGACACTAATCTCCTGGTACCTCGTGGGACAAAGAGAAAGAGCGAATAAGATATTTTAAGGCTACAAAATTTGTTTCCTCTGCAAACGCCTTGCAAAATGTTATAAATAAATCACCAGTTTCACCATTGTTTGACTTTTGGGACCACCATCATGACAGAACGAAAAGAGCCACGTCTTGGTACTCTGGGACAGCCAAAACACATATCCGTCTGAGACACCAAACTCCTGTCTGCAGATACAAGCTTCTGGGAACAGGTATTTCATCAGCTACTCGTTGATGACAATTATGTGATATTTACAATTCCAAAACAATGCAGATAGAGCTCTCTCTATATAAAACTTTAACGAGCAGCATGTTTTGTTGGAAGTGTCATAAAACTTTCATCAAAGTTCAAAATATTCCCAAGAAAACAGCTCTGTCTTTGACAAGAAGATCAGAAATTTGCAGTTTAGATCAAACACTGTGAAGAGGAAGAGAAATGTCGTCTGTTATAATTATTAGGATACGATAATTATACTTTTACAAGCTCAGAAAATTTTTAAAAAGCAGCTCAGTAAACATTGCAAAATCCAGTATTAAGATCAGCTTCTGTAGTTTTCCTTATAAGGAAGATAAACAAAGTCATAGTAGCTAAAAGCCAAACAGTAATAGTAAGAAAGAGAATGTTGAGGGGTTGTTTTTATTTTTTTTTTGGTACCGTTTTTCAGAGAGGAACATAGACACTACAAAAAAAAAAAAATGTTTCTTTACTTCATTCTGGAACAGTACTTTTTTCCAAGTAGGTAGATTTCCTTTACTCCTTTCCTATTAACTAATGCTATAGATAACACATAGAGGCAGGCGGTCCCGAGTTCACTGGACTTCATAGCAGTTCTTAATTGTGAACTTGCAAACAGTTGGAACTACATTGAAGTGTGCAGCTTCTCTCTCCAACGGTTGCATGAATAATTGAATAAATGGCCCTTATGACCTTTGGGGCATTAAGAATTAAAACAAAACAAAGCCCAAGCAAGAACCAAGTATTTTAGTACGAGAAAAGTTAGAATGTAATTAAAGAAAGAGTGAAAAAAAAAAAACCAACCCACCAAACCCCAATAGAACAGAAGGGTAAAAAAAAAAAAAAAAAAAAAAAAGAAAAAAATTCTAAAGGATTAGATAAAAAATAAGAGAACATATAATATAAAAGAAAATATCATTCGGTCAATAAAAATACGATTATACGTGTTCCTTTCAGTTACTACACAGAGGTTAACAATGAGTAGATTCCAAGATTCATCTTTATGGTGAATTTTTCTTGTGGGTAGCTGCAGCATAGGCTATAAGGAGATTCTTTGCTGCACTGTCATGCACACCTGCCCTTGTTTTCCACACTTTGTGTTGTCCTCCCTAGCACATACCAGGGTGCTTGCCTGTTCTCTGAGCCTGTGGCTATCCTCCCCCACAAGCTGTTGAAGTTTTAGCCTGTTGTGCAGCAGTTCTCAATTCCTAAACTTTTATACAGTTTCTATTAGCCCACCAATGGATTAAAATATAAGCAACCTTGACAGTCTCCCTCATTTGTCTCAAATACACCTCCTGCTGCTTCTTTCGCTGGATAGATCAGCCCATATGCCATGGTTAGGCCAACCTCCTTAACCGCAGGTATAAAGGTTCAAACCTGGTAATACAAGTCTAGATCCCCAGCCCTTTCCTTGAGTATATCCCTCAAACTAAGCCAAGCAATGGTGACAGCACCTCCCTTCTGTGTAAAAGAAAATACAGACATGCCATCAGGCTCAAATCCACAGCAGCAACTCCAGGTTTGGCTCCAGTCACCTTCAGTTGTGGACCTACTTTAAACTCCTAAAATCCAGGTGTGGGTCATACTTCTCGGGTCAGTCCTTAGTTTCTTAATCCACAAGAGACATGAAGGCAATATTACCATTCTAGTAACAAGGTGGTACGTAGTACTGTTCAGAGTTGCAAACATGACCCTGAAAGCCCCCAAATGCCTTTTAAATTCTGTTTTTAGGTACCCACCTCTTAAAACCAGGCTGCTTCTGAGCATGCCTGAAAATCAAGGACCTTTGCTGTCAGCAGTGGAAGTACCAATTAGGTTAGATAATTCCAAGAATTACCTTTGGCAGTTAGCAAGCTAAATCTTTCCGAGACCCGCCTTCCTAAATGTGGGAATGAGGTTGAATTCAGACAGGCTTAAATTCATTCTACACCTCCCTATGCACGTATTGACCAGTGGATACAGTTTCAAACTCACTAGAACTTTCTGCTAAAAAGGAAGATACATTGCTCATCTCCTTCGTGTCCAGGATACCATGGTTTGTAAAAGGTAAACCGTCCTGGCTCTGGCCTCTGGACCTGATTATTTTCCCGGTAATTGCTCAGCTGGAACCGAAACAGCATCTAGATTTTGGTTTCAGATACTACCCCTGCCCTCCAGTTTGCCTTTACTAGCTATATCTATCCATGCTACAAATTCTTAAGAGCCATGCATCACATATTCAAAATTACTTTCCACCCCAAACGGCTAGGTAGTGAAATAATAAAATGCTGTTTGAGCGCCAGGGTAACCAAAGCACCTCTCAGCTTCCCACTCAGACTCAGGCGGGCAGGGGAATAGCTGGCACCACGCTGCAGTCACGAGCTCTCCGGTTTCACCTCGTGCTCCCACCTCCAGGACGGGAACTGCAGAACGGATGCTGTAGGAGGGGACAGGATTGTTCACCTTCAAATCATTTCGCTTCGTCATTGCACCAGCACAACTGCTTGGAACATTTTTCTGCCACTTGAATGAAAAACTGTCTGGTAAATAGATACAGATATTCCACAACACACCTTTTGTTGGCCTGCCTCTCCTCAGTCTTTCCTTGCACCTCTCTTCCTCTGTTGGGACTGCATTTTTAAAAGCTCACTCCTTTCACTTGTGTTTGTGTATCACAGACTTGTGTTTATTCAGTATGTATTTATGTAGATACTATGTTCAAAATACCTGGGTTAACAGAACCAGGCAAGCAGCGTATATCTTTTCCTCATTATATATCTTCAGCACACAAATTAAAGTAATTGAAGTTTTCTGAATGTTGTTGAAGACTTGAAAAAAACCAAGCAGAGGCAAGATAGCGACAGTGCAAGATTTTCAATAAAAATAGTAGGGATCATTGACTTAAAGGTTGTTGTAGAAAACTACTTGTTAAATTAAAAGAGAGAGATGAAAATGGATTCATTTAATTATGCACTTGTGTATATAAAATAAGGTACTGAATGCTTATTACAAAGAAGTTAAGTTATGCTAGTTAAAAGTTTATCTCTCCTTCCAGAGATCTCCATGCTTTCACACAACAAAGACATTGCCACAGATGCTGGAAATATAGCTGGCTGAATAATAAAAATAATGTATTCCTGAGTAAATTATTCAAAGATTGACAGAAAAAAGTTGAATAAATTATTCACAGAACATTATTTAATAATCTAGAGAGCTGGTCAAATAATGGAAATACGTATTTCAGATAATTTATTCAGAGAATAATGTCAAAATCCTTTGCCTAGTCCATTAGGAATGAATAATTTGACAAGTTATTGATTATAGCTCATTTCTGTATTAAAACAAAATTCAGCAGGAATGCAGCTAAGCAGAAAGATACATAATTGACAATAAAGTGTCATCACCCTGATGATGAAAATCTTTTATCGTGCATACAAACACACAGCCTGTGTTCGAGGATTATTTTGAACTGTGCTTACTTACCACATTGGCTCACACTTTTTTTTTTTTTTTTTTTTTTTAAGGTACAGAAGTCAGGGTTAATAAGCATTATCA
Source organism: Sagittarius serpentarius (assembly GCA_034782735.1). Lineage (NCBI taxonomy): Eukaryota > Metazoa > Chordata > Aves > Accipitriformes > Sagittariidae > Sagittarius > Sagittarius serpentarius. The sequence continues at coordinate 17,197,142 of JAVKLA010000007.1, read as the reverse complement.
CCCAGCACTGTGGGGAAGGGCAGGTTATTTGGGGACCCTCGGTAGAAGGATGACGCAGGGAAGCTGCGGACGCAATCCAAACTTTCTATTAACCCGGGCCCTCTGCAGACGG
>JAVKLA010000007.1:17143871-17196842 GCA_034782735.1 Sagittarius serpentarius | reverse complement strand
GGAGAAGCGGGTAGGTGACCAGCGCGCCCACGGGCGATGGGCCCGCAAGATGGCGGCCCCGGGGTTAGGAGCCGGGGGCACCGGTCCCAAAGCAGCAGCAGCAAAGTGAACAGCTGTTTGTAAATTTGTCCACGGGCTTAGTAATTTATTTCAGGAGTTTTTACTGTGTAACAGAAATGACCCACCAAAGTAGAGCTGAGATTCAATTTCAGCTCATGCTTTCCTTTTAGAAGATTTCCGATTAATTTTCCTCCTTAACTTCAGTAAATTGGTTAACTTTGACACAGGAGAGCAAAAGCAAACGCAGCCTTTCTGTACACATTTTGGACTAGGTTTCACGGTATCTGTGCTCAAGCAGCTGAAGAAGGAACAAGAAATAATCCTCTTTATGCTGCTTCACAAAGACATTTCATAACAGCAGTTTTCCCCAGGAGCAAATTAGTTGAAAAAGGGACAAGGCCGTAGTTCACATGGGGAGTGTGCATAATGGAGCTGCCACCTCTAGGTACTCTGAAAAGGCACTTAGGAATCGGGTTTTTATGAGTGCTGTTCTTGTGGTAATGTGAATCAGCAGTATTTCCTGTACAATACTGTCACACGAAGCCACAGTTCAACTTCGAAGAATAGAGAATTGCAGATTCAATGTTTTCTTCATCAAAAGCTCTCCCTCACAGGCTGTAAATTTCTGCTAAGGATATGTAATGCCAGCCTGCAGGAAGGAGCACTCTGCCTCCTAAATGCACGTAGTTTTTTCTTTTCCTCAATTTACCTGGCCAGAAAAACTAAGACAGTAAGGACTTTTTCCTGGTTAAACATCCTGTGCGTTGTCTTCCTGATACATTGGACCTCAGATACATTTATACCATAAAGATCGTAACTTCCTGTTACTGAAAAGCTGGTGGAATGGATTGAGAAACTGCATACAAGAAAGCAAAATCCAATGCAAAAGTTAATGATCTGAATCCTTGTCATTACAGAAGGCACCTGGCAGAAGTATCCTCCTTCACTCGTTTCTCTTTGTTTTTGAAAGCAAATCTCTAGCATTTGTAATTAGAGGTGAAATGGAAATCAGAGATTTTGTGAATAATTTGCACAGAAAATTAAATTTCATTATATGCAGATGTTATATGTATTGCTGCTGGCAACATGTTTTAATGCTGCGAGGTATGGTTTCCTTCGACTTCTACCTGCCCTCTCAGGGACGGTCCTGTATTCCCACTATTACTATACTCACTTTCTTCAACATCCATCTTCACACCATTCATCACTTCAGCCTCCTCCACAGTTTCTTCTTCCAGTCATGGTTAATTTTTTTGTTTCTTTTTTTTTTTTTTTGTTTTTTTTTTTTTGAGGGAGAGAGAGAAGGTGCATTTCTCAGCATACCTTTATGCTTCATTAACAATAACATGCTAAAATCCATCAGCCTTCAATTAGTCAGTTCAGCATGTGTTTAGCTAGCCCGGTACCTGAAGACATCTCTTCCTGCTCCCTTGGTATTGCTAATTATGTCTTCTCTTTTTCATCAGTTCATTAATACACTTACCATGTATTGTCTCCATCCATTTTGTATGTGGAGACTGTGAACATATCTATAACACTCTGGCAATTATAGAAATAAAAGTAATCACAACAAATAACTGTGTTACTTGTTATTTTATAACACATAACTCATCCCTTTCCCATCAGAATGGAATTCACAATATAGGGCATGAAAACTTGCAGAATATTTACTTTGCAAAATCTGCCTTAAGGATTAGAAAAGCCAAGCTGACCCTTTTAATGTCTAAACACATGCTGAACATAAATGTTTGGGAAAGAATCAAACTACTCACCCACTCCACTGTTTTTAGATGGAAAGCAATTTTTTTGTCCTCATGTTCTCAAATATCTTGAACTGAAAAGGAAAATGGACTGTGTTCCTGCAGTAGTATCGTGCGCTCGTTTTGATCATCCAACACTTTCTTTATACCCATTATCAGCTGTCCAATCCACTATGTACCAATGTTGAAACATTAAAGCATCATACCATCTCAAGTGTATTAATCTCAATCAGGTTTAAAAGTTCTAAGTCCACATAGGACAGTAAATTATTAATACTGACACCTGAAATTACCTCATTATACATTTCAAAATGTATGAAGAAATATTTTTAATGTAAATTACATCACTAAGTCTTACGCCTGTGATCTGAGAGGCTCTGAGGAAGGACTGATTGCCCCATGGTTAAGCCACTCTCAGTTTTCTTGTTTCTTCTACCAAATTTCCTGAACTTTAAGAGAAAAAGACTAAAAGAAACCAACTAAATAAACAACAAATTAAATCCTTCCCAATCCACTGAGTAGATCAAGAAGATATCTCACAATATATTATACATGTGACTGGAGAATGGCATTGACTTTTGTGCTGAAAATTATTGACTTTTTTTTTCTTTTTTTTTTTTTGAGATAAGTCCTAAGGCTGTTCCTGGAAGAATATCATTAATGATATTAATGATCTCCCAGTCCACTAGCTTCCCTTTCAACAAAAGCTACTGCTGTCTCTAATTTTTTTACCCATAATAAAGTTCTTGCCATAACAACCTTTTTCTCCAGGTTAACTAATAATTTATCATAAAGTTACCAAACTGGAAACTTTGCTAAGGTCAGAATAAATGGCATCTACAGCACTTTCTTTATTTAGTAAACCAGCCACCATTAAAGATGTCATTTCATAACCTGATGGGGAATTTTATCTAACTTTCCTTTTACCGTAAAAAGCTGTAAATCTTCGCAATCTTTTGAGGTCAGCCTCAAAAACCTGCAGCTGGCTGGACCATGCTTTCTCCTTTCTGTAAATAGAGAAATTCATTATTTTTATTAAAAATCCTTGTTGTAACTTCTATAATTTTATGTTTATATATATTATAACGTTGTATTTGCCTAGACCTTTGAACGTGGTTTAGATCTATGCTGGATACAGTTGCCGTACTCTTTTTCCATTAACCATCCTACTTTAGCTAATAGTCAATATTGCTCTCCTATTTAAGACATTCTATTTAGGCTTTGGCTAGTACATAAATTATCTTCAACCTCTTTCTCATTGTTACAGAGGCTTTAGTGCTTCTTTCCTGGTTCTTTTATTAGACAAGGTAACTTTGGTACTTGTTACATACTGCTTTGATAGCTTGACTTTTGGCAGTTCTTAATTTCTCTCTGAACCACCTAAGATTCTTTGGCCACTTTCTTTAACCTTTTTTTAGAGGTTTTCTGGTTTCTTCTACTATTCTTTTAATTTGCCTGCTTATGGCTTGTAGCTTTTGCCCTAGATTCGGGATTTTTACACCTGAAATTTTACTGAAAATTTTAACTGAAATTTTATTCAAACCTCCTCCATCTTTGAACTTTTGACAAATTCAGCTCAGTTGGCTTCCCTGAACAGGTCTTCCAATTTCTGATAGGTAGCCTCTTTGAAATGGAAAAGTTTTTAAGACCTTGTTGTGAGTTAACCGTGGTAGGCAGCTCACTCACTCCCTCTCCCCAGCAGGATGGGGGAGAGAATGGGACAGGCAAATGTGAGAAGACTCGTGCTTTTTTAACAAGTAAAGCAAACGCTGCGCAAACAAGCAAAACAAAATAAGGACTTAACTAATACCCATCGGCAAGCAGGCGTTCAGCCATTTCCAGGAAAGCAGGGCTCCGTCACGCGTAACAGTTACGTGGGAAGAGAGACTCCAGAAAACTTGGAACACCCCCCCCTTCCTCCTTTCCCCAGCTCTGATTGCTGAGCATGACACCAAACGGTCTGGAATATCCCTTTGGTCAGCTGTCCCAGCTGTGCCCCCTCCCAACTCCTTGTGCCCCCCGCAGCCGACTCCCTGGCGGGGCAGGGTGAGAAACAAAGACCCAGATGCTGTGCAAGTGCTGTTCAGCAATAGCTAAACCAGCCCTTATTACCAACACTGTTTTGGCCACAAATCTAAAACAATAGGACTATACAGCTTACCATGAAGAAAATTAACTCCATCCCAGCCAGACTTACTACAGACTTGGTTTCTTTCCTCACAATTAATTCTAAACTAAATCAACATGGTTTTCCCTTTGAATTCTTTTTATGCAACTAGTATTTTTATAGTCTCTCTCTGTTACGTTATAAAAAACCCAGTGTAAATACAGTGTTAATTGGTTACGGATAAAAACATGCAGCATTACATGGACATCAAACTACTGTGAGATTAAGAGCATGTCAGTCTTATTCACATAATCTAACAAATTCTACAGAAGAATAAAAACTTCTCTTAGAAAAAAAAAATTCTGAAGAAATAAAACGGCGTGCAAAGTAAAATTTCTAGCATTCATTTCAGAAATGAATGCCAAAAGGGAGAACCCAAACTCAAGGAGTATTAAAGTTTAACAAAATACAGATTTTTTGAGGAGTAGCTAATCACTCCAGTTATAACTGGTGGGAACTGTGGATAACAAGAACTCTGAAAATTAAATCATTTGGGGGGTTCTGCTCCTTCCCGTTGTCCTAAGTACCATTTGAATATTCATAATTATATACCTTGCAATAATACATGGCGCTTTTGCAAATTTGTATGTATTTATGCATATACACAAACAGATTATAACCCTAAATTTGGAAGGATGCTGAAAAGCTTTCAAAGGAGTGTTTGGTACTGTTGACATTTATGAAGAGTTTGGGCATTACTTCCTCAGTTTCAGGAGGTTGTCTCTTGTAACTGTAGCATGCTGGGAATTCAAAGACACCTTCATTGTTTACCAGTTAACAGCATAGCTTCAAGAGGCTCTGGTGGAGATTATTAAATCTGCCATTTGTATAATTTTTTATGATTTCCCGTCTACATACTTTTGCTAAGAAAGTTACCTGCGGTACCATGGGCAGGGTACACTGAGACTGTGCAGGAGATGAGTGCCTAAACATGCTCCATTTTGGGTTAGACTGAGGGCTTGAGCAGAAAACAGCGCTGCTTTTCCTGTCCAAGGTATATATAGCTTTAGAGGCAAAGGGAGAAAAATAGAAATGGAAAAGCATCATGTAAACCCAGATATTCCTGTGATTCTCAGTCAGAATACGGCAATTTTATTCTGGATTTCTCTTTCCTTCTGAAACTGTGATGTTGCAGTCTTTAAAAAATGAAGACAATACAGAGACTCCATAATAAGGATGAAGTCTAACTAACAGCTGTAAATGGATATAAAAAAAAGCTATGTAGGCATCAGCGTGAAAAAAATAAAGATCCTTTGATGTGTGTCATCTTTTCATTTTAGCAATTAAAATGGCTTTTGAAACTCTTTGGCATTTAATTTAAGCCCATAGAGTATAAAACTGTGCCATCCCTTGCAGATAGTCCCATATTTAGCACAAACAAGGTCGTAAGGATCAACAGGCTTAGAAAAAATGGTAATTTAAGTTTTCAAATATCTAAACTTAATTCTCTTTATTTAGGAGCTTGCCAAAACTGTGACACACAACTGTCCTTTTTTTTTTTTTTTTTAGCTGCATAATCAGGGGTTGCTTGGTGTTTGTTAACGTCTTTTTACATAAATACAAGCTGGGAGATAGAGTAACTATTCTTTACGTGTGAAAACACATAAACAGGAACCCCATATTCTGTCCTGAAAGAGCTCTCTCTAATATGTTGTCTGAAGGATGCCCCACCAGAAACATTTTCCTATTAAAAAAATGTGATATTCCAGCTTTACTAATACTTATTCCGACATCTCTGCACTCAAAGGACATCTGCTCATATGTCTTACATATGTGACAACTCAGAATCCATGATGTTAAGTTTTTCATTTGAGCATGACAATTTAGAGGAACTTAACAGATCTTGAATAATTTCAAAAAACATTAGACTACGTTATGAAGTTATATCAGGAATTACACTGCATGTATATTATGAAATAGCAAATGCAGTTATTCCAGATGTACATAGGAATATCTTTAGAACTATTTATTAGTAAAACTTTCAGAGTCTAAGTTTCCTCAAAAGGCACTAGATATAATAACAATGAAATTGTTGAATGCATTTTGACAGCAATAGTATTAGTATGCATCTATTAGCTGTCATTGCTAATTGACATTATTCTATCATTTCCTTTTGATAGACAGTTTTGTGTTGTAAACCACACGCAAAACAAAAATATATCTTTGTGTCCTTGCTACATACAGAATGAGATTTTCAATAGCAGAAAAAAAAAAAGAGCATGAAAGTATACTATTGTTAAATCTGATGCACACATGCACACACACATACACAGATGCAAATCAACTTCTTACTTTGCTTCCTAACTACTTTACGATACAGCATTGTATTTTACCAGTTGTAGCAGCAATGTACTAAATCAGATTTAGCTAACAGGTGCTCTCCAGGCTGTGGACAATCACATCATAAAAATGTATTACAGTACTCACTCTTGGGAGTAAAAACTTTTGCTATAATAGTGAAATGTATTATATGAAGTGGAATTTCTAATGGACTTCAGCAGAGCCGGTGGCTCGAATGCACAGTGATATATCGAGGTAGTGCCACAGAAGAAAACCTCAAAGGAAGGAGGTAATTTACGTAGTAGAAACACTTATGCTTTCCACTGCATGTATTTACAATAAATCAATTGGACAACATGTTTCCAGTTTGCATTTGCAATAAGCATTTCTAACTGTTAACATTGTGGATTTTTTTTCGTTATGTAGTTTCATTATCCACTTGTACTTCTGAAAAATGAGAAAATGGAGGAACACACAGAGCTGGCAGATTTAAATGGCTCTTAGAGAAGTACTTCAACATCAAAAATGATCAAGAGCAAATTGTTTATACAACCTTTGCTTTCGCCACCTTCACTAACAAATAGTACTAGTAAATGAGTCATGTAAAACCACTTAAAGTTAATTCTGGAAAGGAAGGTAAGAATTTCCTTGCAAATTCATGTTTTATTAAGAGCTGTCTGTTTAGCCAAGTTATCATGTTAAGGAACTTAGAGTTTGGATTTTGTTTCTGTTTAAAAAATAAAATGTTATAAATGAGTAAAATGACATTTTCAGGAGGTCAGGAGCGAGATTTATTCTCTTTAGCAAGAATTTTAAATATAATGAAATTAATGATCTTAAACATACATGAAATTTCTTTAACTGAAGTGATTCATTTTAGCAGGCATTATTGCATTTTCCTTGCTTTTCAATTATGTCACGCTTTGTACATCACTGCATTAAATCTTAAGATTGCATTGATCTTAAAAATCAGGTCTTGTGTCAAAAGGTGATTCAAAACCACCTTCTCAATAGATCTCAATGGAATATCTCCTTTGTAGAACTGTTACTATAGCTAAGGTCTAGTTTACCATGTGCCTCTCTAATCCTCTGCTTATTGCATAGACTTTACATCAATTTTTTCCATACTTAGATCCCATCGTGTCCTCTGTGTTGTATTAATTCATAATTCTTTATTACATCTAATGCTTATCTGTTGCATTGCACTGTGAGAATTGCGTGCGCTTCCAGTATTTCCGTTTGTAGCTGCCTGGTACTCTGTCCTGTAAGTCACGTGAGGAGTTCTAATGTACGTAACTGACGATGACAAAGACACTATCCCCCATACTTCTACTTATGCTGTAACAATAGCAATAAGCAGATACTAACTGTTCGTAGATACGAAGGGTCTAGCAATGTCATCTTTGATTTTACTGCAGGTGCTTCACAAATACCCACTTAGTGGTAAATAAGTTAAAGCAAACTAAGCGGTTTCATTTTGGCAAGCACCTACCAAGACTCAGACAACTTCGGGTGATACAGAAGTAATACAACACCTGATTTTTAGAAATATAATCTAAAGGTCAGGTAGGGAAGATGAGCTGGATAAGGAAATCAGTGGTGATAGCTCCATCTAGTCTCTCACACCACAACGCAAACAACAAACCAGAAATCCTCAAGACTTCTAAGTATGACCTACTTCTCAATAGAGGACTTGTCAGTAGAAACATTTATACTCTTCTTCTCAGTCACAGAACATCTGTTTGGCATTGGATGCGTACTATCAGTTTAAGTAATTTGACAGAAAAGTAAAAGGTGTAATGGCAGGTAGAAACAAGGCAGAACACCAAGCAAAACGGCAGTCTCCTCAGCCCAGCACACCTTTTGGTGCACTCTCACTCCTGGTAGATAGAGTTCAACCAGACCTGTTTTAAAGCTGTTTCATTAGAAGCTATCATTAAAGTATACTTTCAATTATGTGCAGAGAATTCTTGTCTGTTTTATCAAAACTTGTTTATGTTTCTACATTTTTCTCATATTTGTGTATTTATAGTAAGCTCCGCCTGGCTTGAGGCTCTCCTATCAGCCATCCTCACTAGCTACATGGCTCGTATGTAGCAGGAGAAATCCACCCATCGACTGAAACGATCACTTAGAGCTTGCTTTCATCCAAGAGTCGCTCAAGCATCTAGCAGCTACAGTTACAATAAGCTGGAGCTTCCTGCTTCAGCTGATGTTTTGGCAAGTGCTTTCCCTGAAATGGCATAATCATAATTTTTCAGGCAAGGCTTGAATCCCCAAAGGGTTATCTTGATTTATAAACCATTTACCCCCATGTAATAGTTTGCAGTATTCCAGCTCTCTCTTGATTAGTTAATGAGAGGCACGTTCAAAAAAAATTGCTTTAGTGTGCTTCAGGAGTCTTGTTTTGCAGAATTTATTTGCTTGGTTTTATTGCCTGGATAAGAATCTCAGCATACCACTTTATAGAAAAATTCCAGGTTTAAAAATCTGTGTCAGCTGGGTAGGTGGCAACACAGATGTTGCTCCTTCAGTACAGAGTTAGCAGTTTCATTTTCTAATCCATGCATAATATTTATTTTCTAAAGATAGCTCTTGTGGCAGTAAAAAACTGGATTAACATCACTGAACTATGCTGATTAGCAACAACTGAAAACCTGTCCAGTCATTTGGAAAGGAGTGAATCAATGGTCACAAGAACTTTTTAAGCAAAGCACAAAGTTGTTATAAGCAGGAGACACACACCACAGAATTCTGCAAAACAATGTTCCAGTATTTTATGTACTTTTGTATCTTCCTATTACTTCGTTATTTTTACCGTTACTCTATTCAATCCCTTAATTAGCAAATTTCAATTCCTTATCGCTATTTAATGCTTACCATAATAAAAAAGTAATTTCAAGAAGAGAATAAAGTTGCAGAAAACTGAAAACACTGTGAGAAAAGAAGCTGTTACAGATTTTTAATTACATTTTCTCTCTGCTGCTTTTTCTATAATGGCTGGAGCCTTCTTGTGAGAGCCAGATACTTTTTCTGATGAAATATTGGCTGTCTTAATGTTATTAAGTATTGAATATGCTTTTCATTTCTACCTACTATGTTTCATGCAGCCACATGCTAAAAATCTTATCAGTTAGCATAAATTAAGAAAGGTCACCGCAATGGATGGGGACACTCCTTTGCAGTCCCTACGAGTTTCTGGAAAGGAGAAGGCATTATTCAGCTGGAAATCCTCCTGCCTCCCAGAAATCAACCACTGCTACAGTAGCATACGCTAGCTGAAAAATTTCTAATGGAAGAAAGATTTTCCTTTAAAATGCTGACTTACAGAACTAAAAAAAAAGCCCAAGGAATGTATATTTTTCATCAATAATACTAGACAGGGTAGGAGGGAAGTTTTCTGGCCTTCCTCCCCCATTTTTCCTGGCAGCCTGAAGGACGGCTGGTTGGAAGACCACTTTTGAAGGAAGCATGGAATCACTCTGTTGATAACTTATGGCTACAACAATTTCACAACATTATACAGAAAAATACATTAACTTTAAAGTTTTGGTTATTCTTCTCTAAACCGGGCCTCTTCCATAATTTCTGTGTTTACCCACTTCTATTCAAGATCTGCTTTCTCTAGTGGAAACAGTTTTCACCTGCTTTGTCATGAAAAGCTCACTAGTGATTTATTTATTAATCTTTAAATCATAAATCATAACTGTATTTCAGTCTCTTTCTATGTTCAGGGTTCCTTATGTCATTTTAAGCCAAATTGTGTTATATGACAATAGGTCTAACACTACTGACATTGAGAATTAATGAAAACATTTAAAACATTTACCAGTTGGTAATAACTTCATCTGAAGTTCATATATCATTTAAAAATCCGACTACCAGGGAATTTGAAGGTCTGACTGTTCTCATGAGAGTCATACATGTCAGAAAACCCTAGGAAAGTTCAAAATAAAAACTGGCATTTCTTGACTGATAGCATGCCCACGTGACTGAATGAAGAATGACTGCTCTTATTCTATGCATGAGGATACTACATATTTGCCACATCTATGCGTTCTACCTCACTCAAGGGTTAATAGATCCTTTCTTGTGGTCTAGAAAGGGATCTGTGCCCTTTATGCACTGTACTCTTCCGCTGGAGCTGAAGCTCAACATCAGATGGCACCTAAAGGTCACACAGTGGTCTGCATACTAAAAAGAGAAAATTAAATTTTAGTTTGAAGAAAGACGATTACACAAAAAGTCATTGACTGGCGTCAGCTACGTACAAACCAACTGTAAGAGATCTTATCCAAATCAAACCATGTAAAATGTTAACATTCAATTTTGCAAAAAAAATTAAGCGGAAAACCAAAGTTTAAGCATTTGCAATATGAAGAAACTTCCAAAATTTTCTAAAAAAGTTAAAGCCCATGGATGACAGTCATTAAAGAGTACTTGCAGGCCTCATTACAATTGTTCTCTTGATGCTATCACCAGGAAAAGCAATAACTGAGAATGAAAAGAAAACATTGCTGGATTTTGCCAGATGTCTCCAGCGTGTTGCAAAATACATGTGTATTCATGAGAAAACATATTAAAAGACACTTCTCAAGAATAAAATCTAAATTTGAAAAAGGAATAAATAAATAAATGTTAGATCAGACCAGTAATGGCTGCCATTCTACAGATGCCTTCCAGTCCCACTACATAAACATCAAAAGACAGACTACACAGAACATCTTGAAAACTTTAAAATATGGTTTCTACTAGGTTAATACTTTACATGTCTTCCAGAGAAAAGGAACATTGCTGTCTCCAATGGCTAAAATCTAATACTCAGGTCAGGTTTCACAGCAGTGAAGAAGCAGCAGCCTCTTAAGTACGCATGACTACCACCATAAAAGTTAAATATAAGTTAAAATCAATATCAAGAATTACACTTGGAAGCAAATGAAGCACTGGAAGCAAATTAAGTTTATAGAGTTCTAATTTAACGTTCACCATGCAATGAGCTCTGCAGAAAGTACATTAGGGCCCAGCCTGGAGGTGACAAAGATATAGCTGATTTTAGTGAAGTCTATATTAAAGACAAATGGTCAAGACTCTCTGGAGACTCCAAGATGAAAGGCTGGGCACTTGGCTGCTACTCCTGCTGTTCAGGTAGCTAGAGAGATCCCTCTAAAGGGAGATGGAGAGAGATAAAAGTTACCTCCATCCTTTTATAGAACAGCCATGGACATGACCTTTCAAAACCTGATCAGTAAAATCAATATGGCAGAAAAATATTCACACAGTATTCATAAAAATGTTTTTCACAAAACTGTGGGAAACATTTCTTGCCTGCTTCCGGTGGCTGTCTTCTAAGGAGTTTGGTCTCATGATCTACAACTTTGGGCCAGCACCTGCCGCAGGGTCAAGCCTTCCCCGTCTTTCCAGACCTATTCCACAGAGAGAAAACAAAACACAGAAAGATAAAATTACTTTTTGTTCATTTTCCTTACAAAGATTGGAAACAGAGTATCTTGCCCAGAGGAATCACTTTATGGGTAAGCTGGAAAAAGCCCATACAAAACTCACTAATATTGTTTGAACTTACGGTCCCATGGGTGGCTACTTAGATGGTTTTTACCGGAAAGGTACCATACATGAAATGAGACTCCCCCCCAAAAATTAAAAATTTAAAAAACAAACCAAACAAAAAAACCCCCCACAGATGATAGCTAATAACTAGAATTAACGGTTACAAGAAGTCTAAGAAACTCAGTGTCCACCAGTGTTCTAGGAAAACATAATTAGCATGCCATCAACATACTACATATGTCACAGTGAGCAATTCCATCCAAGTTGTTAGCATTTTAGCTTTCTGCAAGGTGCAGGGGGAATAAAGATAGGGTTGTTTTGATCCTTCTGCTGTTGAATTTCTACTGTCTGCCTTCATCACACTTTCTTTCTACAGAAGAACTAATGCAAAGGAAAAGAAACCCTATCCTGAATTGTACATGATTCTCCATTTATTTCTGGAGTTTAGGAACTAGCCATGGGATGAAATTTCTGTCACATTCAAGTACCAGGCTTTGAAGGGTTGTTTCACTTGAACAGAATACCTTACGTTTTTTTCCTGATTTGTTTTGTGTTTCCCCCTCCCCCCAATACATATAACGAAAATATAGGAATAGAACACAATAATCCAAGGACTGATTTTTATTCATTTTGGCATGTAATCTAAATATGTCATTTAGCTGCCAAGGTCAAAAAAAAAAAAAAAAATCTTACTGAAGTCTATGTACAGTTCCACAGCTGTTACAGGCACATGCAAGGTGTTATCTCAGTGTGTGCGCACGAGGAATTTCAGTCATTTAAAAACACACCGTCAGCATGATTAAGTTGTTGCATTAAAAGCTACAAAAGCCTTCCTGTTTCAAATTGTTAATAACATACTAGGGATTTGAGGCACTATGAAAAGCAACACACAGAAAGTCAAACATCCTGGATAATGGTGAAGAGGAAGCTAACACATAAATAAATTACTTGGGCAGGCAAAGAACAAATCCACAGAGAGAGGTGGTAACATATTGTCAGAAGACAGCTTCAGGCAAAATAGGTGAAAATCACAAAGAAAAGACATGAAGCACAGAAAGGGAAACAAAATTGCAGAGGAGTAGCAAAAGCAAAGGACTAATAGTTATTCTGACTAGGACAAGTTGACAGCATGCCAAAAGAATTAGGATCTAATCAGTCAGTGGGGCTGAAGACTGTTTGGAAGAAGGAGAATCAGATAAATGGAATATATGAAAAAAAAAAAAAGGCAAAGGAACAAACTGATTTTGAAGGGAATATTATGTTCTTGCCAAAAGTCTCTTGACACAGAAAGGGTGAGACAGACAATTTCTACGGGTACATGACAGCTGGGTCATAATCTCCTCCTTATGCACAGATAAGGTTGCTGCCATTTTTAAGACAACCTACTGAAGATACAGGACAGTGCTTGTCCGTCTAGAGTAAGCAGACTAAATGGTCCACGGATAGGAACGTCAGCAGACACAGGTAACTCAGCAGGAAAATGCAAATGATTTATAAAATGTAGGTCACCTTACTAAATGATGGTAGGTTGAAAAGGTGTAAGTATCAGCTGCATCGCATTTGTAAGAATGATGGGGGTTTGCTTCCCAAGATATCTACATAGTTTTCCACAGTTTTTAATATTAAATCCTTGTAAAGGCATCAAATGAAAATTCACTGTCATTAATTAGCTTCAGTAGTTGTTTACCTTCAGCCCTGCATCCACTGCCACTTCAAAATGACTTGGTATTTCTTCTTGGAAAACCAGGATTAATATTTCAGAATAGCCCAAAAGTAATTGCAAAAACAATTACTTTGAGATTTGCGTAACTTCTGAATGGGAATACTATCATTAATCGTCAAGTCGTGACCCACAACTGGGAACACAGTTGTTGGTCGTGACACAAAATAAGCCCTCAAAATAAGATGCTGAGATAGGATATCATAGGAACAGTCTGTACTCAGACTCTGAAGATCATGCTACTTTTGTTTGGGTGCTTAACTGTAAATCTACAACTGACTTAGCTTTAATACACATTCTTTGTGACTATAACTAAGACATACATGCCCAGATTCTTTACTAAAATGTAAACCCACCTCCAAACCACAGAGGTTGCTTTGATCATGTCTGTTTTGACAAAATTAAACGATCAAAGCATTAAGACATGTTAATTATTTTCTACGGTAAATATATTTTATAGCATCTCAGATACTACTCTGTGGTAAAATTAATTTTAAAATGACATCTTAACAAAAAACCAGTTTACAACAGTAAGTAAAGTATCACGCTGCTGTAACCACGCAGCCCTGCAGTACAGTATTGCTGTAGCTAGAACCAAGCTATAAGCTTCGTACTGAATTTGCGAGGCCTCAGGGCTGAGACTTGTCAGATCTGCTCTGGCTGAGCTTCTCCTGACCTACTGCAGCTTTGCTTACTTGGTTGAGCTGTGACAGCGATTTCTCTAACTGACCAGGTGGCAATGGCTAATTCATACTACTTGGGTTTATCTTTGTATGGTACAAGCACAGGATTACACAGATAAAAGTAACAAGCAGTTAATTCTGCACAGTGTGGGATACTTAAGGCTCTAACAAAATCAGGCAGCGTAGAGAAATACAAAGGAGCAGCCTTGGGACGTGGGGACAGAGGACGCGGCGCAGAGGAGGGCAGGCGTGGGAGGAGAGAGATGGGGCACAGGCACAAAGACCTCACGCCCATACACAACCCATCCGTGGTCAGTTAAAGAAATGCAGACTTGAGCTGGACAAATCTGGTTTTAAGGGCAACAAGGAGAACAAAGAACTAGTATCTAACAAAAGCACAAGGCAACATATACAGTAAATTCAAACATTAATGGAGCTGCAGACCAGTGAAGAAAAGAGGAAGGTGTAAGAGCACATTAGCAAACATATCAAAACGCCCCTGAGTGGATCCTGGAGGGAGGAAGAAGAAACCATCGACATGAACAACCTGGTATTCCTCCTTGTGAAGGACTGCAGATGCTGTCAACTCACCGCGATACACCCACTGCCAGCTCCAGCATGAAACCTCCGGCCTTAAGGCCCCAAGCAGCTGGGGAAGGGGGAGCATAGCACCAGGAAAAGAGCGAGAAACCAAGAAACCTGCATGTAAAAATCCTAACTGCATTATTATTCTGTCTTTTTCTGTACTATGATTAAATTCTGATGACTTCAGTTATACTAACAATAAATTCTTGGCCTCACTTACCGCAAACAACGTTTTGAATGTAACATTGCATAAGAGATGCAAATTTACAGTTACCTTTCTTATAATTAAAAATTATTGATTGCATAGTAGTCCCTTTATAAAGTTACATAAACTGCTAAACTTTCAAAGAATGACTCTGTGTATTTCAACTGGCGCCGTAAGTACTTTATGGGAGCCTGTGGGCAGATTGTTGGTCTTCTTGAGAAAGGTCACATTCACCAGACGTGCGATGTAGCTACATTACTTAGGAGGAGAAGGAATGACCTGTTTAGTTGACAAACTTTCATAGATCTAACTATCCTTTCTGCTACCTTTGATGAAGCTATCTCCCTACAATGACTCTTCAAGGAACACTTGAAAGTATAGGCAAACGTAAGCATGCTTTTTTATTCTAAAGGTGTTGCTAAAGAGTTACTCTAAGCTGTATATGTAATTTATGGCTGAAAGTAGAGGGTGGTTTGAACTAGAAGTGCTGGAGAGCCAATAGTCAGAAAAAAAGTCCTCATTTTTCTTAGAAAGGAATCTTAGGAAAAAAATAAAAGGAGATTCTTAAGAATCTTGCATGCACGTTTTAATTTCAAGCTCCAAGGGTGACTCAGTAAACATTATGTTGCTAAAACCCTTTGCAGCATACGTTAGCCTGTACCGTTTTCTGCATTTCTGTTATTCTTTACCTGGCCTCTTAGTAATAACTATATTTGCTCTGCAGCTCAATTTAGGACCCAGCACCCTAAAAAAATAATTTCTTTGAAGATTTGCTGCCCATGATCACCACTTGCTGCCTGGAATTGCCACCCTCTGTTTATAGGTTTGGTTTTTTTTTTTTTTTTCTGTAGTAACATTATTTGAAATCCTGAAAAAGATGTTTCAAAATCTGGAGTATGTTAGTTTGAAGATCATTGATCTTTGGGATTTATTAGAGTCAGAAAGCAATTTTAAAGGTCACTGTGTTTCTTCTTTCAATGATCATTTCTCAAAATAGGTTAGCCTGAAACAGGCCACAATCACAACCATAGTACTAGGGGCTAATTCTAATCCCACTTTCATTTCACTGACACTTTGCAATTTAGCAGATCAGCACAGGAAATAAGAGTTTCAGACACTTGTGAAAGAAAAAACCTACATATTTAACCAGCATTGCTTTACATGGGACCAATAATTGGTAGGAGTCTACACATCCTTTTCATGTTTATGTCAAAGACTTGATTCAATCAAGTCAATATTATTTTTCATATTTACTTTTTAACTGATATCAGTACTCCTTCCAAACCGTAGATGTCTGTCATCAGAAGCATCGGAGAAGAGGTGAGCAAAGTAGGTATAATGGATTTACCAGTAATAGCATTACCTTAAATATCATATATGGTTACTGCACAAATGCTGAATGGATCACCAATTGCTTTAAATTTGCCAGCCTAGTTTTTAAGGCTGACCTTCGATCATTTGTGGACATCTGTGGATTTGCATGGGAATTTTTCCAGGGCCAGGTAGCCCATCTGCATCTATGGATTAGTACAGATTCTGAAAAATATTAAAAATAATCCCTGACTATGCAGCTTTTCTCTTCTCCCTTCATCTTTCTCTCTTTTTCCCCAAATATGAAAGCACTTGCATTTTATCATTTCTTCATATATCTCATGCTGTGATCAAAAGCAATTTAATGTAGTGCTGGTGTTTATACAAAAGGATATTTGAGGCCACTTTGATATCCCAGACAACATCTTCCTGTGATTCCTCTTCCCAGTTGTGTATCATTTAGATGCAGCGAACAGCAATTTAAATGAAAAAAGAAAAAAAAAAATCCTAAACCCCCACACGTATACAGACACTAAGAGTGGGATTTCTCTCGCTGGTTTTAGACGACGATACAGTAGATGTCTGCACCTTTGCTGAGCTTGCCACCTGTGCAGTTTAAGGGAGGGCTGTAGTCATTCTGCCAAGGTGATTCATCTGACCCACTCCAGGCACCTTCCCGAGGGTGAGACGAATCATGTTATGGAACTGCTCAGGTCTCCCTGTCTGCTCTAAGGGGGCCCTCTGCAGACAGCTTAAACCTGAGGACATGAATCCCACCTCAGATACATTTTTGTTTCTGTTTTGTAAAAGACTGAGCAGATTTTCGGGGTATAGATAGGTAGATACACTTTGCATACAGAAATATTGATACGGGAGCATTGCAACACAAAGTCAAGCACAGACATGCTAGGAAATATCAGACCTAAAATCTGCTATTCAAAGTACATTCAAAATCAGCCCCTGATACGTCTTAATTGTGGGGGGTGTTTTTCCTCTTGACCCTTGATTCATTCAGTTTTTCCTATTCTTTAATATAAAATATAAATAATATTCTTGTTTCAATGTTTTAATGTAACGGATGTGTACTTTTCTCTGTGGAAGAATGACACATTTCAGCAACTTAATGCAGTCTTTTTAATATCTGGCAACTATGTAAGTTACAATAAAACACTCTAGTACAATTCCACATATATTTTACAAATGGATTATGAAGGACATAGAAAAGCTGTTTTTCTATAGCTGACATTCTGTTTACCTTTTAATTATGGATAAGCCTTTGACTCGTTTAAGTCATCCACAGACAACATACTGTCAAGTACTGGCCATCCGTTGAAAGCATTGCTACATGCATATTTGGGTTGGGGAAAAACCCTAATTCCTCAAGGTACATTACCAAAATAAAAAAAAAAAAAAGCGCTAAAAGAGAAATTGAAGGCTTCTTCTTTAACATGGCTACTTGCAAAACTGCCAGGCTGTGTAAAGTGAACACAGGAAGATGTTACAGTTGGTTTACTGTGACAGAGCACTGATATTTTCACCCCGTATGGTGGATCATCCTGGGATCAGACTCCTGAGGATGTACTGGGTTAGGATGCAGTATGCAGACCTGCTGCAGCAAAGAATCTGCTTTGACTAATGAGCAGAAGAGCAAAAAGAAAACAAGATCTGACAGTTCCTTGATACTAAATGGTGTGACCTAAGCCCATAGCTGTCAAGGTTTTTGCACTGCCAGAAGGGAGATCTGGGGGGTTTGGAGCAAGAGAAACAACTATAATGATTTAGGCTTAACCTCAGCAGTGCCCTGAACCATTATTTAATGATGACTCACCTTGGAGTATGCTAGTTAAATATTTTGATAAATGGAGAAAATAAAAGCTACCGGTCCCAACAGTTCCATTGTACATAAATAAAAGAAATAGTTGATAAAACAGTACAAAAAGGCAGGTAGGTAGCATATAATTATTCCCCAGGTGACAGGAAATAAAATGGGCAGTGCAAATCTACTAAAAGGTGTAATTATCTCCAGGTACCAGGCCCACATGAGACATTATCGAACATCTGCATTAGCCACAGCATTGTTTGTTTTCACCTGTTGCATCCACAGCAAACATTGCAGCAAATGACTAAAAGCAATAGGCAGCTATTGCACGAGAATAAAATGCAAAGGAAAAACCAGAACTACCGTCTGAGATTTGTGTAAAGGCACTGAATAAGAGCCGACCTGACATCTTAGACTCACTGGGCAAGAAGCTCAATTAAATATGCATGGTATTCTTCAGGAAATGTACTACAGCTTCCATGCGCTCAAAGGTAAAGGGAAAATATTCTGCTGTGTTGCTGACAACCAACAAGTTACCCAGGGCCTTTACACAGCTGCCTCGCTGTCCTCTGTAGCACTGCCGTGATGATAATCATGACATCCTGCACAAACCCAATCGTGTCCACGGGTCTGGCACCTCTCCCATCTGCTCAGCACGGGGAGGTATCCTGCAGACACCTTGCATGTTAACTCAGGCATGCTGCAATATTAATACGATGAGGTGCATAGCTGCAAAGACGACGCCAGTCAAGGAAGCCAAAAAGCAAATTAATTTTTGTGCTCTTTTTGTGTGAATGTGAAAATGGAGACATGATACTAAGTGACATCTATCAAAGTCTGCAGATGAGACAGGGCATGTATCTCCTATCAAGGGAATATCTGTGTTCAGCTGGTTGTGCCTATGAAATCGGAAGCATTTACATGATCTGTAGAAAAAGGAGCTTTCAGGAACAAACGTTAATAAATAGCCTAAAGAGTACTTCAAATGCCAAGAAAACAATGTCGATGAGTTAAAAAAAAAGTTGTCTTCTTTCTCCCATTAAAATATAAAACTTTAATGAACAGAGAATTTCACCCCGAGTGATACAAATTTCAAAACTGAGTTCAGACATTTGCATTTAATTTTTAGACTCTCGCAATGGATGTCAACTTAAGTATCCTAACCTAGCCCTCTTGCAGGGCTCCTAAACACGCAGATATCTCCCCGTAATATCCTGGTATGATTTAGAAAGAAGTCTTGAAAAATAAGCTTGCAAAGCTTTTGATACTGCAAGGAGCTCTTGCATGGCATAACATTGGGAGGGATTTTTATGTACTGTTACTGCACAGTGAATTTCACAAACAGAAGGATGTATGTGTTTAGGACTCCACGAAAGAATAAACCTGTAAACCGTGGTCTCAGTCAAAAGGTGGATATTAGTCTACAAAAGGGATGTTATTGTCAGAATTCCAAACTTTACCACTTAAATATTACAATCTTTTAAACGTGAAGGTTCCAAAGCGTTAGTTACTACTCAGAAACTTAACTGCACTTGAGACCATCACCTTACAAAGACAGTATATACATGTTTATTAATACCGGTAATGGAGAAGTGGGCAATTAAACAAAACCACTACTGGTACTGTAAAAAATACACATAGCATGTTTCTGTGACACCAATTAACAACGTGTTTTTGAAGAACGCCAGCTTGACAAGTCATTGACAAGTACTGGGAACTTAAGTCTCAAGAATATATGAGACATGACAGAGGCAGCACAAGTTCTCCCACCCTTCTTTCCCAATACTCTTCAACCCCGACTTACCATATTCCGTGGAAAAAATTCATTTGCTGTGCCTGCTCCACAGTTGTTTATCTGTGAGCGACCACCAGCAGGCCTGCTGGCTAGTGCCAATTTTGACAGTGGATTATGTTGTGAAATGACATTTGGGTTTTGTCCTTGCTCAATAGCAAACAGCGCTAAGGAAGTAGGTCACAAGACAAATTCCTAGTGTAGGAAGGTGGCAGAGTTTTATGGGCAAACAGCTTTAATCTGTCCTTTTCTTTTAGGTTATGTTTGCTTACCAGGGGGAAATAAGGGAGGAGGAAAAAGTTTACCTGCCTGAAAGGAAGGAGCTTGTGTACAGAGTGGAAGAAGATTTGATTGCCTGAAAGGAAAAGTGCCTATTAGAAAGAAAAAAAGACCGCCTGAGAGAGGAGTTTACCCGCTTGCTTCAAAAAGCCTGCCTGCTTCCAAAAAAAGAATTTACCTGCTAGGATTCAGCTCGCCGGCTTTTCTGCCAGGTGCTGGAAAGCAAAACGCTGAAACAAGGTCTATACTCATTACTTCTGCTGCTATCACACAGTCAAAACAAGGCCATCAATTAATTTCTGCACAATAGCCTCTTTAGTTTTAAAATCTACCATGCTTTACTCGCGGCTTTCAAGGCAGTCCTGGAAAGTGAAGGTGCTACTGGAAGTGCTAATCTTTTCATCTTTTTTGTATGGGTTTAAGAAGGGAACAGAGTCTAGAAGTTATTCATCACTTACAAGGCATAACATGAAATTTTCTTGTGCTTTTGAAGTGATTCCCCTGAATATAATTGACTAAACTGATTAAAGCAACCACTGAGTTGAAAGTCTTCCAACCAAGGTCTGAAAAATGCCTTCCTGTGAAATGTTTAATATTTCCTTTTGTATGATCTCCTTATTAGGCTGTTCAACTTTGTATCCTGGGAAAATTATGATTTGGATTATATCTCCTCACCCTCTCTGTAGCTGACACCATTTGCTTGGGCTTTTGTTTTTACAACTGGACATTTTATCATCTTTTAGAAAACATGTTTCTTCTGCTGTGTATCAGACTACTTAATTTTTCCATGTCTTGATTTTCAGTGCCCAGCCATACAAAGTTTTATGCGAAATGAAGAATTTTTCTTCAAAGTCAAATCATTATCAAGAAGCCAAGTATAAAATTATGTTTTTGGCATAAGGAAAACACGGAAGACATTTTTAAACACTGTATTTCCCCCATTAAAGCATGTATTTTTCTCATATATGAGAATTTCACGGGATCACGGAATAGGGATCAATCACGGAATAGGGATCAATCACGGTTGGAAGGGACCTCTGGAGGCCATCTTGTCCAACCCCCCTGCTCAAGCCAGGTGACCCAGAACAGGCCACCCAGGACCATCTCCAGCTGAAGACAGCTTTTGAATATCTCCAGGGATGGAGACTCCACAGCTTCTCCAGGCAACCTGTGCCAGTGTTCAGTCACCCATCAGTACTCAGTACACATCCGTACATATGTACATATATCTATTTTACAGATATTTTATATCTATAGATATCTATTTTATCTATGTATTTATGAGAAAATACATGCTTCGTGTGTCTATGTGTTTGCACACACAACATACAATTTTTTTCTGCCCTCTCATTAAAAAAACCCAAACAACTAACCACAAGCCACCTTTTCGCTGAACCCTAAGAGTGTTTTAATAGCATAGCTTCCGTCCTTATTAATCTTTACACAAATCCTTCCTGGGAAAAGAAAAACCAAATACAAATGAATGCCTATTTTGTGCTCACATATTTGGTATACTAGTGCAGCTCATTTGCATTCACATTTGGCTAGTCTGGGTGCACTTGGTAAGGTGGGTGCAGTCCTAGATCCTCATGTGCACCGACCATAAAGTCACAATAAACAGGCATTAACACACAAGCTTATTTTCCACCCCAAGAAGAGTCAAAATCAGAATGCTTTTTCAACAAACGTGCGTTCATGTTCAAAAGTTAATATTGCCTCTCCTTTTATTTTTAAAGCAAGAATAAATTGGTTATAGGAACACACTGTTTGTGAATGCCATCTGGTTAATACGCTCGGTCCACCTTTAGAAGGGGCAAATGGGGCCCCTTTTCCTGAGACCTCCCAGGTCCCAACCAGAGGAGTCCTCAGAGCTGTGCTGCTGAAGGGCTAAACTGGAAACCAGGTCGGTGCAAGAGGTGGCAATGTGAGTTTTAGAATCAATTTTAAAGCCTTCAAAAAAGTACAAGCCTGTGGAATGCTTGCTACTTTATTATATTTATCTATATACTTCTAGACACTACGTTATCTATTCATAGTTCAGCAGGTATGCCAGGCTCATCAGTTTCCAAATTATTTGCTGGCTTCCTGGCACACCTCTTAGTTATTTTTATCTGATATTTCAAATAAATTACAAAATGCCTTGAATTGCATGATTAGTCCATTATGTATTCTGTTTATTACAATTATATGAACTTTTGATTAACCTCCATAAGTTTCATGAATAAATTACCTGGATCAGGGGAAACTGCCAGTTAATGTTACAATGTTCCAGTGGGGAGTTTCCAAGAGATTAATCTGCCTTTTTTTAGAGGCAGCTTTTTTCATCCCAGCTTCCTTTAAAAGGAATACGTGCTGCTGCTGCTGCTGCTTAGTTGTGACGAAGAACACGTGAATGTATTTGCAACCCACTCAAAGTGAGTGGGTGCAAAATTTACTCACAGGATCACATCTCTGGAAGATGATTTGTGCCCTTTTAAATACTGATGGCACAGTCACTCTAACATGATGAGAACAAATTGTGCTAATCACAGTGACTCTCCAAACCCAGAGATTTCCTTCCTGGATCTTCTGTGAGCGGTGTTGAACAATTTCTTATTGAGAAATCTCAAAAACTTTTCTCCCATCCACAATACAATTGCCAGGAAGAAGACTCACGAGACTACATGGTTGCCAGAGACCTGGCTCTGCTTTTGCCTAAAGCTCCTCCCCACTCACACATACACATTTCCAAGAGGTCTGCTCCTTGCGTGACAAGCTTCATTTAGGCAGATGGACTGCTGCGGCCCCTTTTATAAAGTGATCAAGAAAACAGAAGAAAAAATGGTGGGGATCTAGCCTTTGGGGACAGAGGAAGGTATTTTTTGGAGTCAGCAGAAAACGGGAAGACCGAGACAGCCACTTGTCTACCAAATTCACCACACTCAACACCTGCTGTGTGTTGTAGGATCAGGAAGAGATGAGAAGCGGGAGAGTTTTCTGCTGGTCTGCCGAGAATAAGTAATAAACCTTCAGAGATAACCTGTTGGTAAAGGAAAACTTGGTGGCACAGATTAGGCAGAGAAAGGAAGGACACTGGGGAAAGGTGCTGGTGGCCCTTTGGTTAACTGTAGAGGAGAAGACCTCTGAATATAGAAGAAAGCCGTGAAATCAAAGTATTACTCATAATGACATAGGGTCTGTCTGCAAGAGAAGTGCAGAGACACCTGCAGGAGCATCTCATTGCTGCCCTGTCCGGCTGGTGTCCAACAGTGTCCCGGCGATGACACAGCTCAGGACAAGAAAGCTTGTGCAGTAGGTCAGCATGAGGTGCTCAGGAAGGCGAAAGGAGGCTTGGGAGACCTGGAGGGAGCACCGGTGAGACAGAAAGGGTGCTGGACGAGCCACCAGAGCCCACTGGGTGGGGAGCGCTGGGCCTGGCTGCAGTGGTGCGCTGCTCTTCCAAATGGATGTCGATACAGCAAATACGGGATATTTCATCCTTCCATTAGCTAATCTTTAGACCGATCTTAGAAGACAAAATTTGTTAAGCATTTCTTAAATAACCAAACACACAGAGTCCCGTGAGGTCAGAATAGTCTGTGGGTTCAGTTCAATTTTGATGGAAAACTACTGGGAATGATCATCTAATGAGCCTGGGCTATAAATATTATTATTAACATACTGATTATATCTTTTTCTATGCTGCTTTCTTGTAGGAGATAGACAGAGATGCTGCCAACTGCTCGCAATAGCTGGCAGAAACAGTGAGCTGGATGAAAACCAGCTGGTTGCAGCTATCGAAAGATAGATGGCATTCAGGAGAAGTATTTTAGGAACAAAATATTGCACCAAACTATTCCTGAAATGTTTTTATATTGGACTCAAATTTCTGTGGGATGCAGAGATCTATTTGGGGTCTCTTTCCAGAGAAAAAGGTAACACTGCAGATCATACGTGTTTTCTTTTGTGGGCGACTATACTCAGAATACTTGTATTTCCCCTTTTCTGTGATCTGTAATCACAGAAGTCCCAGGATGAGGACAGTAGAGGAAAAAATGCCAGGGCTGAGCACCACAATGACATGACTGCTCGCAGTGAATACCAGGGTGCAAGATGACTGAAGGCAAGTGAGAGCCAGGAGACTCAAATGATAATAAAAGAGCAGGCAGGGACCAAAATTGAGTGCATTATTATAATGACCATCAATGTATCAGTTCAGATGCTAGAAAGCAAACAAAAGAGATAAGGAAAGGAAAATTTACAAGACTAATGTTTTTAAAGCAAATCCTGGAGGACAGATAGAAAGGTTGTAAAAGATGCGTTTTCTATGAGCTAAAGTCGGGAGCATTAGAAGTGTAAAGAGGCATGAATTTCAGTAAGCGAGCTATTTATTATAAAAACTAACAACGCATGCAGCTGAAGTTCACTGGTATTTCTTCTAGAGCAACCTTGGCAAATAATGTAAGAAATACATAGGGTACTATGAGCTTTTTGGTGTAATTTCCTTCTGTTTCCCAGAAACAATAAAATAATATACAGGAGTTCTTTTGCTTTCCTCAGCGCAGTGACATTTCACAAAAGGTAGAGCAATGCTGCACCTACTGACTTCCCTTGTCTATTTACAAGAGGAAATGTCATCAGGCATTCAAAATGTCACTACCTGCTGGGATGATGTCACAGAAATGTTCCTTCCCCTTCAGATGCTGATGTTTGGAGCAATAAACCGTAATTTGCTTAAGGAGATCATGGTTTGGTAGGCAAATGGCACTGTGCTTAATACCTACAAAATGAATGGCGGAGCAAATACATTTGCCAGGACTGAAGACATTTTCTAAGGAGCACTAACGTCGTCTGCCTCTTAAGCCAATTATTGCTGCTATATAGACAAAGAGGTGCTGTGTCTGCTACTTAAGCCATCTTGTTACAGTCCTTTAAAAGTGTCATGTACACAGAGAAGCATATTTGTAATCTTTATACTAAGTACACTTCACCTTAATTGCATCACCTCATGAAATTATATAAACAAGACTTGTATTTGTCCTAGAGATTTTTCTCAAGCTGTAGAACTGAACTGCTTATGAATTTCACAAGGTACGGTTAGCGGGTTTAGGAACCACAGTTTTGGTTTATTTATTATTTGTGCAAAGTAAGACATAATTCACAAAATCTGAGATTCCTTTCTGTCATTAAATGTCTCCTGGATTCTTATCCTGCCGTTCATTTCTTGCCTGTACTCGGACTTTTTCCTGATTCCTAATAAAACGTAAATCTTACAACTAAATAGTTCTCAGAAAAACAATTTTATATGCATTACCTACTTCCTTTCTTCATTATCAAATATTCCAATAAACATATATGGCAACAGAAGGTCCTTAAACAAAAAATATTTTCCTTTTCCGTTTCAGTTTGTTTTATCCAAGAGTGACATACACTGGTTCTTGTAGCCTAAGGACTTGCACGCATAGGCATAAAACTCAAAGTGAATCCTAAGCTGAATCTATAGTAAGATGTTAAAAAAATCCAGTTACGGTGTTCAGGGGTTTTTTTTTGGTTTTGTGGTTTGTTTGTCATTTTTTTCAATTCTTGATTAAATTATAATTAAAACTTAAATAAATAAATGTAGCACAAAGGTGGTTCTCCTAATCATTGTAACCTGCTATTGCTGCTCTTACCGTCGTCATTGTGGCAGTAAGCCTCAGAGGCCTTTTGAATACTGAAGACCTGTTATGCAAAACCATACAATAACCAGTTTGCGATTTTTAACCCCCAAAATAAAATACGCACCGAGTTTCTCAGTCCTACCACCAAGACAGCAGTTTGGGGTATGCTTATGCAAATTCTCTGTTGAAAACACGGGTTTCCATTAGCTTGCAAAAGAAAAAAGGTAACAGTGAAGGACAATTAATTTCTGCTCAGATTTAACCTGAGCATCGGGACACTTACCCAAGGTCATTCAGTAAGTCAGTGGCAGGAGTGACCGCAGATTTTTCCTCCATCTTCCGTGTTTTCAGTATCAGAGACAGTTCCTTAACTTTCTCAGATTTCTGCAGAGAATTCCAGACCAGCGAGATTCCCTAGAGTTCAGATGAGTTGAGAGCCAGTGCACTGCTCATCTGAATCTCCAAAGTTTCTGAAGATTTCCTATCACAGGATTACAAATTTATTCTTAGTAGCTGTCCAACTTCTAATGTGAGTCATAAACCTCAAGTCAAACTAAGTTTATAAAGTTATCAGATAAAGCTCAGATTCTCAGACTTCTAAATGACTCCATTAGCATCAATGAGTAGGATGCGTTTTATGGAGATGCGGTTATACACAATTTAAAATTCAGCTGAATATTCCAAAGTTAAATGAAAGAGCTGTTCCCTGGAGATTAACTGAGGAACCATATTCCTATTACTTGCTTCAACTATATCTTTACCAACTTTTTTTGAACATTTTTGCCTCTCATGCTATTTACAGTGAACACTTATTAGTATCCCTGTTCAAACTAATACGAGGATGCAAACACCCTGGTGCCAGTAATGCTTCCCACTTTATCACCTGAAACAGCGTTCTATTTGTGATATTAAAATAATAAGACTGCATCTACATAGTTAGTGCAAACAGCAGAGGTTCAGTCACAGTGTGGAAAACTAAAAAAAAAACCAAAAAAACAAACCCACGCCACAAAAATGAAACAAAAAAACCCACAAAGAATAAATCAAAGTAAAGACAAACCCAACACTCTCAAAGCCTTCTTATAGTAGGATTTAAGATTATTCAAACTATTATAATGGTCTTCTCAATGACTTCCACGCAACTGAAATACTTTATATTACAGCAAATACAGTATATATGAGCTATCTTCTTGCAAAAATTAATTAATGACAAATCAGGTTAAATATTGAAAAAGACCCACATGTTAAGGTCAACTTTTAGACTACAAATAAATAACCTGGGGATTTTGTACTTATGAGAGATTTATTATTATACTAGCTTTCAGGTTAGTTTTCCTTAAAAAAAAAGAGTTCAAGAAAACTGGACAAAATATCTTTTCCAGCTTTCAAATATTTATTTCTTAGTTTAGAAAGTCTCTATTTATTCATCTTGAACTAAAAGGATTAGGGAAAATGTGAACTATTACCACTTGCACAGTTCCAGCTAAAGAGCTTTCAAATCCAAACCAAAGACACGTCTTCTGAAAATTTCCAAATCACTCAGTGTAAAATAAAGCACTGTTGGTCTTAGTAATTAAGGAAATCATTACAGCTATGTCTGTCTTAGGTACCTGGGAAAAATTTGCTCCGGTTGTTGCAACCTGGATGAACCCCAGTGTCTCTCAGGAAAAGATCCAAACACACATCCCTCTCCCCCACCAGTTTCATAAAGACAGTTGCTCAAAAACTTACCACATCCTCCAGTCTCAGCAGTTAGCAGGCCAATACACTGGGTGTATTGGAAGGTCATCTGTCCTGAAATACAGCCCTAAGCAGAAAGAATTGAGGATACATAATTAAAAATTCATGGTATTAAACAAATACTTATGTTTCATCTACCTTATTTTCTCCTGCATAATTGCTTTTACATTTGCTTGTAATTTGAGATTATTGAATGAACATTTGATAGAAAGATATTTAGCTTTCCATTGCAACTATCAAAAGAAATGAGCTGGGTGGAAACAACCGAGCCATAACCGATTCTCTATCGCTCGCTCTGGTAGGACACAGCAGTACGCGGGCTGCCTGAGAGAAGGAATGATATTCTGGAAGTACTGCCTCACGGATCGTACTTATTTAGAATACACAAGCTTGGCAGACAAGACAGTTTAAATCTCCTGGATCGACACCCTCTCCAGCTGCACAGGTCTCCCACGTGCAATTAGCTAGACTTTGTATTTGGCAGTGCTTTGCGGTTTCCTAGGCTGGGGGGGCTGGTTTTGGTTCTTCCCTGAAAGACAAACCCCAAGCAGGATGTTCAATTTTTCAGCCACCTGGACATGAACTTTAAAGAGCTCTTTCTGACATCCTGATTTTTGCCTTCACTTTCTCCCCTGTTGCTACTTTATCACGCCGACTAGGCTGTACATGCAGCGCCTGAGGGATGGCAGCGAAGTTGCAAACCAAACAAATGGCCTCCACATCCAGTCGCATCCTGCCGGCTGGGGTACGGCACGGCACGGCACGGCACGGCTCGGGGGAGGTTTTAAACGCACTGAAAGAGTAACTTCGTTTTATCTCCACACTCTTGTTTTTCCTTTTTGGGGCCGGGGGAGAACAACCCACGTATACCCAGGTTCACCAGCCCTGTGATCCAAAGTTCTGCAAGCGCAAACCGAGCAAGAATTAGTAAATTTTCAAGATCATCCAAAAGGAGGAATCTATGAAATAAATTAACCCTCCAGGCACAGAGAAAAAAAATTGCTGATCTTCAGCACCTCCCATTTAATAATCTTAAAGCTCATTACAAATGGTAATAAGCCATGCTTCATCATGGATAGGAATATCAATAATATTCTTCTGGTCTTAGAAACGGTATAAATGAACAGCGTAGCCAGCAGTCTGATTTTCATAACGTGCCTGTTCATTCATTCATATAGTTTGTGGGTATAATTACAACAACTGTGTGTTTCTGCTGGCCTGTTATATGCATAAGTAGCTATTTGCATGTGCAAATATCTCATTTACGTGTATGGTCACTGTTATGTCTATGTGCATAAATTAGGTATGCAATTGCACACATCGTAATGTTCATATATTTATAAGAAAGAACATCCGTGAGCTAAGCCGCACATCCTGCTATGTCAACTTTGTCGCAGAACTGGGAATACAACACAAACTGTCAGACTCCCAAGCCTGCAATTTAATCACAGAGCCTCACAGACTAGAAGAGGAATGAGAGACGTAAGCAAGAAACAGCCCAGTCTCATCAGCTCAGTAAGGGTAACGGTGATCCACCTCAGGCTCCTTTTCGACTTCATTAAATTGTTACGGTTAAGGGACAAGCCCTGTTGTTCAGGAGAACAGATCACCCTGACTAGTGACGTCTTGTGAAATAATCCTGTGGGTCTAGCGGAGTAACAGAGATTCAGCACCGATCTGTGCAAAGATTGACCAACGTGCCCCTTTTTTATTCAGTTTTCTA
This sequence comes from Sagittarius serpentarius, assembly GCA_034782735.1. Lineage (NCBI taxonomy): Eukaryota > Metazoa > Chordata > Aves > Accipitriformes > Sagittariidae > Sagittarius > Sagittarius serpentarius. Next base: position 17,167,514 of record JAVKLA010000007.1, on the reverse strand, counting down.
ATTTGCAGTCAAGTAAATCAGAGGATTTTAAGTTATTGGACGCCTTCCAAACGCTTCCGCTCCCTGGCTACTGAGATTTGTAATTCAGTCTTCTAGGAAACATACAATAAGCCAAAAATGATATTTTTGTTAAAGAAAACAACCATTTTAATTTCTTGAGCTATCCAAAGTAACAACTGTACAGCCATAACAGAAAGCACAGGGCTATAGGATAAAAGGACGTAGCAAAGTGAGAAAAAAAGCAGGAGCTTGTCTGGAGAAACTAGATTGTGTTTACTGAGAAGGACTACCAGCCTGTGAACTCGTATTAAATGTAATTCAAAACATCAGAACACACACACAAAAAAAAAAAAAAAAAAAAAAAGAAAAAGGAGGGTGAAGAAATAGAAGTAAACACAACAATTCTGTTCTCTCTGGGGCATCAGGAGGCACATGTGACAGCAGAAGGGCAACAGAATCCACAGGTCTTTGGAAAAGGCCTGGATGGGGAGCTATAAAAATCCCAGATCCAGCTCTCGGTTCAGAAAAAGGTTTTCTTCCTGTGTGACCTTGGCAAGTCACAGCAGAATTGAAACAGCACTTTGATGCTGAGAGCAGAACTTGATGGCTGGAGCAGAAGTCCAAATTTGCAACATAAAACCTTCCTCCTTAACAAATATACTTCACTATATAGATTCCTAAACTGAGAAGGTACCTCTTTTTTCATATAAAATTCATTACTATTGTCCTGTTTACCAAGACTGTGACAAGTTACTTCAATATAAAGCAGGTAATCACGCACATCACAGTTTCAGTATCTTCGCAGGTAATTAGATGAAGCTTTCTTGCAAAAAAGTCCCTCAAAGGTCCTCAAAGTGGTAGATGGTTAAGTATTGGGTTCTACACAGAAGGCAGCAGATGTACCCCCGCAAAGGCTACCTCTAATCTCATTTTTTCCAGTTTTGTAAGAGTTAGAGCAAGTGGATGGTCTAGTCGGGATGAAAACAGACGTCCTCTTCCCTTGAGTGCAATATTCCTGGTGCAAAAGGAGAATAGCAAAAAGGAACATAACTACAGGTAACGCTGGGTTATTCGGATAGAAAGGGAAGTTCTTAAATTCTGCCTCGTCCTTCCCAGAGTAGTTTTATGTTTTTATCTTGAACTGTCACTGGAAAAAGAAAGGAAATAATCCAGAGTGCAGGGACCAGAACTCAAAACTTATTTCACCTCTCCAGAAGTGGAAGACAGTGGCATATTACTGGTCCAAGGCCTTTGTCTTTCAGTGCAGCAGCACTTTGTTACCAAGTTAAAACCCATGGCAGCCTCTGGTGCACCAGGCACGTTACAGAATACACCTGCGAACAGCACTGCTGTCACCCATGGCTACGATTACCCACTAGAAATGAACCATTTTTAATACCTGGAACAGATAGCAGGTACGTCAGTACGTGTACATCTCAAGAGTGTATGTGTTTCATGTCCTCTTACCCGCCACGGCAATCTTTCCTGCTTTTTGCCATTGCTGTCATTTACTATGAACTGGTGGGATCCGGCAGCCTTATTCTGCTTGAAATAAATTCCAACTGCCAAAATACTGTTCCAGGTTAAATTTTGATTGCATTGTTGCCAACAAGAACCTGCTTATTCCTCTCTTTCAGATATTACCTCTCTATGAAGCATCCTTTCTGACAGCAGTTAGGGACACTAAAGTTGGCCTTTGCCCACGGACATTCCCTGGATGACCTATATCAAACAAATTAGACGCCCTTTTGTCTGAGTGTATGAGCAAGTAGGTGACCCCATTTGAAAATATTCATGAAATGGTTTCATCATTTTTTATATTACTTCAAAGTCATTAACATATTGGGTCAAATTATGATCTCAATTACAGAGGAGTAAATCTGAGGTAATTACACAGGCGCAGAATATGATCAAAATCTGGTGCAAAATAATTAGAACATTTCAGTTGCTCTTGGTGAAACTTCATTAGTGGAATAATATAAATTAATAAAGACGACCAAAATGGCTGATGTCAGAAAATTCACTGAAAATGAAGTCTCAGGTTGCAGCGTTCACAGGAAACATATCAAGTAAAGCAGACAAACAAAGCCCCAAGGTCCTGGTAATCAGTGGTAGAGCTACTTATGATCTTCACCCTTTTGGTGGGAACAGGACTAATCCATTTGATAAACTGAGCATCAATGACCTTCGTTGAAAATTCATTGAAACTTCACCGAGTAAATGAAAACTATTAACCTTAAATTACGTGGACATACAATTATCCAGACTGGATTCTCTGCATACCTATTATGGGGGCACAACTTGTCTCTCCCAGCACGCCCCCCCGCCCCGCCCCACATACTCACATTAGCAAGTGTTTACTCTAAATGCAATTACAGACACAAATACATTAAACAAACTTTCACTGTTGAAAAAAATCAATATGCTATGAGATAGGAAACATCAGAATTCAAATTGCACATAAGCGTAGTCCCCTCTCCATCACGCATGGGGTGTCAGGTTCAGACTTCACTTGCGTTCTCCTGTGGGTACCCTCTCCTTCAGCACAGAGGATGGGTGGTACACACAGAAGGAGAAGCTCTTCCATTTTCTTGCTTTCTATTCACTATTGTTTGTGATACCCTGCATTACTACAGATATGAGGACAGTAAAATTAAGTGCCGATTTCTGCAGTATTTGACTGTTTTATCAACATTAACGTGTACGCTTCTTCCAACAACTTTTATTAGCGCTCTGAGGGAACCGGAATTCCTGTCCTGTAGGACGTTTGTATATCTGGAAAAATACCTTTTTTCCTCAAAAGATGGTCAAGTTTTGACATTCTCAACACAGGCAAATAGTGAGAGAAAGGGAATACAGGAACAGAGAATGCAATCCTTTAAACGTGTCTGGATAACGCCTGAGTTTCAGAGGAACCGGGTGATGCATCCTACTCTCACACAAACACTTCAGAGACTTCAACAGCTGGACCATTTACCTGGCTTCTGGGGGAACCTGAGGCAGCCATTAGCTCCAGCGGCTTTCCTGCCTACCCCGGGGTAATCCAAAGGGATTTCTTTGTTTGTTTGTCTTTAAATAACCTGAAGCGCAGGCAGGGAGGACCCAGAGGTGGCTCATTTTGGTGACAGCCTGCCTGGCAGGAAGCCGAGCCCCGGGCTCTGCGCTGGATGTGGCCCGGGGGAGCTCAGGAGACCGCTGCGGTTGTGTCTTGGGTGATAGCCATTGGGGCCGGCAGAAGACCAGGCAGGCCATACTTCCAATGTCAGCTTTCCCTTCAACATGTTCCCATCAAATACCTGTGGAAATGAAGCAAGGTGTCTTCATTAAACCAACTGGCATCTGCATAACAACTCGGACACCAGTTTTAATCACTACAGTCACTTTAAAGACAAGGAGCGACTGGGCAAAGAGATTAAGGTAAAAAATACTACTTCATTGCAGGTGCCCAAAATAAGTGAACTAGAGTCCATTCTTCCAGCCTGTGTTATCATTTTATAGCCACGGGTCATAAGCACAGCTCTCCTGGACACCAGCTGCAGCAGTGAAAGCTCAGCAGTCCTCCCACACAGGTACCACGTATTCAAGCCAAAGAAAAAACCTTTGTGTACATGTCTGGCTTAGCATTTCCCAAGGAATCTGTGACAGATGAAAGGAGGGCATCTAACTGTCTAACTTCCCTAGCTGTTCTTGACAACACAGTAACAACAAAATAATTCAACTTTTTAAGGCAAAACAAATAACAGAAATATAGTTCATTGTTAACAGAAATGACTGCCGTTCCTTATTAAGTTTAAAAAAAAAAAAAAAAAAAGTAGTCCTTTTCAGGTCAACCCTTTCTTTCCCTACCTCCTCAGTTTCCCCACCCAAAATAAAAATAAGCTTATTCAACTCACAAAAAATACATCTGCAATATGTTTAAAGGTGGCATTTTTCAGCCCTTAAAATGGTTTAAAACAAACGCTCAAACAATATGCCTTTCAAAAACATCTGGTCAGCCACTTGGATGTCTGAAATTACACCTTTTTTGTCTTACAATCATTATAAATTCTTTTAAGATGGACCTCGTGTACTTCAATCACTCACGAACTGCATTTTTTGCAAAGCATCTCTGCATTTCCTAACTTGCTGGTTTGACCAAGTAATCTCAGTAATTTTTCAGCATGCTGGTTTTTAGCCAAAATGATTAAAGTGCTGATAACTTATAAATGGCTTAAAAGAAGACCTACTATGAAGATGATCACCAGTAGTGATCAGTACTGGTCTTTATTGCTGTTGGTCTACACTACTATAAAGCCAATCTCCACACGGTGTTTTTTACTGTATTAGTGGTCAAGTGCAAGTATTCTCCCCCAGCCCAAATTAGAACAACGCATAACTGGAATTTCAGTAAACATGAACTTTAAGACATTATTACGGTCAAAAGACGGGATGTGACATTCCACTTGTGTAGAAGAAAGCTCTAGTTCTTTGATCAGCAGTGCCAATTCATCAATGTGTTTTTCATCATGCAGATATTGCCGATTCCGATAATCTTTTCCTTTTTTTTTTTTTAAAGTAAAAGGGATAAAAAGAATTATGTGGAATGCTCATAGTACTGCATCAATCAGTGCCACATTTTTCTGCTCAGAGGCACACAGGACAAAAAACTCTTACCCTCACTTTGGCTTTACACTGCACTTTTTCTTTGCATTTTTACGTAAATCACTATCCAAAAACAACTTGCCATATTTCTGGAACAAACCTATCATGAACCTACAAGAGAAATGCATTTTCAGTTGTGGGCAAAAAAAAGAAAATACTAAAGGCTGTAAAGAGCTCTCTGCTTTATGCAACCATCTGCCCTTCAAAGCTAATACACATTGAGGCAAGTAATAAAGTTCTGAGGAGGGAAAACAATACAGCCCTAAGGAAGGATACTGTTGAACTTGATTTTTGCCAGAAGTAGTGGGTGGCAATGTAATTTTGTTGGTGTTCCTTATCTTCTCATAATCCTGTGGTAGCACATTTTTCTCACCCATCACAGTAAAGGCCTAACCCTAACGTAAGGACTTTTAGATTTAAAAAATCATGTCTTTGGAGCATATGGCAGAATTGCATTGGAACAAATTGCTTACTTTTCCTTTCAAATCAGAAAAAAAAAAAAAAAGTGGAGGGAGGAAACACCACCGTCCTTAGTCAAAAAGAAAGTTTGCTACAGAAGTCAAATTTCATTCATCAAGAATACAATTTCTCTTTTCTTCCTTCAGAGAATGTGTTTACCTATCTACATGAGACCACTGAACATAGCTGCTTCATAATTTTTAATCCTGAAATTTAGAGTATGTTAAGGTATGCTTGGAAATTACAAGACCTGGTTCTTTTGGGAAATGGCTTGAGGTAGAAGTAAGGAAAGGCAGACTACAGAATGAGGCTTTATGTAGAAGTCTCTCATACTCAAGGTAACCCAAAGTGGTTTCAGAAAGACATTGCCACATTAATTATGTAAATCCAGAGAACCTTTCAGAGACGGCAACACGAGGTCAACAACTGCTCACAGCTTAGTTCAAAGTGCAAAAAGGTTTACATAGGTTGCTAAAACCTAGAGATGGTACAGTATAAAAATTATGATTTTGAATTGCTTGGACATGTCATCTAGAGTGCTCATGTATGTAACTCAGAATTGAACTATCAGCTTAAAATTAGGTCCTTGGGGGACTGTTTGTTTATGTTTTCTTATTCTTATGCTCACTACAGTACCCAGCTGCTTTTAAGAAACCCCCATCTCTCCAAGTCTCCAATCCCAACCGTTTTTCTCAACAAGTCATTAACATCAGATCATTTCAATTAATTTTGCTGGGAGAAAGTGTAGATTCAGAATGAGATGAGAAAGGTACTCAAACTTCCAGCCCCGTTCCATTGCCCGTGGCCTTCCACTTGAACAATGGAATCAAGGTTAATCAATACAATACAGATTCCTGGGTTTCATGTTAGTGTTTCTTGTTTTAATGTTATTTGCATCCTGGAAACATATTGCAAAAAAATTTTACACTAAGAGGGTTTTTTAAGAAGAAAAATTAAATGAGAGCAATACTAATTCACACTTACCTATTGGTTGCAGTTAACTTGCATAAAAGATGATTGCAATGCTAGTTATGCTACTTTATGCACATTAAGTGAAATGCCCCATGATCCCAAGAATATTACTTTTTTTTCTTTTACCTGTTTTACCCAAATAGGTGACAAATACATAAACAACTAAACGCATCTGAAAATGCCAAGCATTCTGAAAATCTGCTCTGGTAATACCAAAAATAATGAACACACTCTTAAGCCGAAAGACCTAGTTTAGGATGATTAGATGAGACAAGTGCTATTTGCTGAGGGTTTTAGACTGCCGAGGATTAATACTTTACACAAGTATGGGGATAATCCCCCATCTCTTGGTCACAAACCACGGACGGAATTCATGACACTTGTTGCATTGATTTCTCACTTACTTTTGGAGAGAGGGAGGGAAAAACGAAATACTCTAGCAGCAAGTAGCTTTCTTGGAAAAAAGTTGAGACAGGTGAAAATCCAGATCTACAAAGCACTTAGGTAACTTTCTCATCTAAAACAACAAATCTGGGCACCTAATTCTGACAGCACTTTGTAGAAACCCTGCTAATTTCTTGTATCTTTGTGACTACTAGTAAGTTAATAAAGACCATGAAATTCAACATGCAGCAATGACTTCAACACCTAAAGAGATAATATTGTCAAGATAGTCAAGAACAGATTGGGAAAAAAAAAACAAAAAAACCCCAAACCCAAAACATTTCTGTAAAGAAGAGGAGATATTTTCCATTTTTTATATAAATGAAGAGGAAAAAAATCTGTTGTAAACCATCCTCACCTTGCATCCTCTTTCCCCAAATCTGGAAAGATACCATTCCAACTGACAAGGCTGGGATGAAGCCAGCCTTTATCCATCCTGAGGAAGCTATACTGTTGTGCAAGAGAGGAACCCAACATTTGTAGGGTTTGACGTCGAGAGTGGGAGATACATCAGCCTCCAGATTTAGATCATTTTCTTGAAAAATAAGGACAAAAGCTTGAATTTCCTCAGGTAGACATTGTCCAGGGTTCTCTTCTTTCTGAATTAATTTTCTAACTAGCAATCACTTTTTACAAAAAATGGGCCAAAGCACCTCCAAAGGGCATGAAATTTGTGTTATTTCCTCAGATACGTAATACATAATGAATATATTACCTTTGCTTTCTTAACTATTTCTACCTTGCATTGGATTTTTATTTTCCTTATATATATATATATGCAATTTCCTATATATGATTGATTGTTTCCTTTCATCATCTATATAACACAGCCTTGTTTATCTTTTCCCACCGAAAGGGTTAAACTTGTTGCTCTTACCTAAGACCGCAGTATGCAGTGTTTACATGAGCTACTTTCTACTGTGAAACCAAGGCTGAGAAAATTACTTCTATTCAATGCTTCTGCTTTAAAAAGGATAATGATTTCATCTGGTTAGAGCTGTCTGTACCTACTTAGTTTATTGCAGGGAAGAAATTGCCTGTTCACTCATGATAAGATAATTTGTCGCCTTGGAAATTAAATTATCCATCCCAGTTTACCTTGAGGAGGAATACTATATAATACCTATTTGTTCCATTACACCCTTTAAATCAGAAATACGCTTTACTCTACAAATATATTCCATGTAATCAGAGACATTAAGACAAGTTAAAATAGCCCCTGACTGCAACTTAATTAGGCTCCAAAGTTGTCAATGGTGTAAGACTCGAATCCAGTGGAACTAAAAGGATACTGAATAAATAATTTCTTTTAAAGAATAAAACTAAGCCTGAAATACATTTTAAAGTTAGCTTTTTTTTGCTTTTTTTTTTTTTTTTTGGTAATACTCTCAGGGCAATTCACCACAGAAAGCCATGTCAAGTACACATCTTCACCCTACCAAACCAGAATAGCGTTTCTAGATATAATTACAAGATGGGAAAATAGGCAGGATCAAACCTTATTTTCCACCTAGTATTTTAAATTATATAAAGGATTAAGATAGGCATGTGACTAACATCACATTTCCTGGTTTTGCCAGATTATACTTAAATACATAAATATGGTCTGTTTTCCAGAGACACTGGTTTGTAAAATTATCATTTCTTAACTAGTTTTAAAGGCCAAGCTGAGTGAAGGGCTTTTAAAATTTAAAGTCCACTTTCACAAAACCACAGTAATTAGGAACAACCATGGTTCTAGGCCAAGGAGAACACAGCAGAAATGATGTGTAGGGCACGGTAGGGCACAGCTCTCAAGGCACTGTTTGACAATAGGCACCAAAACCAGCTTCTGAATCCTCTATAAAACTCATCGATGGAACCACATAATCCAAGTGATTCATTAACTTCTTACATACATAATTTAAAAAAAAAAAAAAAAGAGGCTACAAAAATTAGATTTTTCCATAGCATACTTTTTCAAGCCTTTGAGTGGTGATGAAGAGAAGCTGGTCTTGTGATGATGATAATGGATTACGAAACAAGGCTTTGCACCGTTGGCTCTGACGGAGTCTGAGCATGACCTTGAATGAATCGTATAATCCGCCTGTTCCTGTTTCTCCATTTGTGAAACAAGAACGATAATTCTTACCTACGGTGAAGAACTGTTCGGGGGATTAATTCGATGGTTTTTGGATGCTTTAGATGTGAAATATGTGAAAACATCCACTTTATTTGAGGCTTAAGTATATTTATTTTTAATTGAGTTCTAGAGACGGGAGCTTTCCAATTAAACATTTTTTGCTCCCCCCCCCATATTGGTTTGACAAAAATGATCGTTTTCATGGAAACAGGGGGTTTGATGACGTTTTAATGAGGGATATTGCTCAGGTTCCGGAGGAGATTTCTGCATCCATCCCGGTACAACTGGGAAATGCGAGTGGGTTTTACTACTGACGTGGGCGCTTACTAAGCCCATATACCAGCTAAGAAAAAGTACATAATGGCCTTTACCGTGGCACTAATACTGAAATATCATGACCTTCCCTCACCTTATTTGTAATCTTGCTGTCTCAGTCTCACTCACACATTAACAACTGCTATATAAAGTAAATTTTACAACAGTATTTTTCCTCTTGTCTCATCTTGCTAGAGTACGCTGCATTATGGAAAAGCTGGAAAGACCTCACAAAGTTCAATGACGGGAAATAAGAAATATAGGTGGATTGAGGGCTGGAAAGGTGATTTTATGTAGCATGGAAAGAAAATTCTCCTCCATTTCTAGGTCCGCTTATTAGTAAATTAATTATATTACTTATTAAGTAGAGAAGCATTTACTGGGAGGAAATTCTGCATGTGAATAAAACATGCTTAGATATTAGTAATTAAAATGGCAAAGCGTCTCCATTAAGCTTCAAAAGAGCCACTTAAGCAAGCAGGATCCAAGCAACAAAATTACAAGAAATCTGAGTGATTCCATCATCTAATGAACTGAACTCATTTACCTCTGGATAGCATACTGTGTGCTCTCAGTAAGCAAGGAGAATACATTATGTGATCTAAAAGCAGGAACAAAATGAGTAAAATCATCTTTTGACGTAGAGACTGTTAGCCCGATTTATTTTGTACTTACCACCTATTGTGTACTAGTGAGCAACAGTAGTTGCTCCAGGAGTTACTCCCAATTCTCACTGCTTCGTTAGGGAAGGTGAATATTACAGTCTTATAAAAAAAGCTACAAGAGATTTCTGGTTTTTTTTGATGTACATTAGCACAGTTGTTTTCAGGGGTATTCTCTCAAATAACGTAGTCTCTACAGGCAATATTAATGAACCTTTTGTTCAACTGTATTTTTCATCTCTAAACTGGGAAATGCTGCCTTCTCTGCTAATCCTTGAACATTAGTCGCATATCCGTTCCAAAACCACAACCCATGGACTTAGAATTCTTTAAAAAAAAATATAAAAAGTATATAAAAAAATTAAGACTTAATCTAGGGCTTATTTTTTGTATTCCTGATTTCCCGAGAAAGATGCACCGACATCATATAGCTGAATTTTGATCTCAGGTAGTGGCTTTAGCTGTTTATATTGCCCAGAGGCAATAGTTTGAAGTTCGTTATTTTTTGTTCTGAAGCCATCCTGCTGTTCTTACCAAACGAAAAGCAGGTCAGAACCAAGTCATTTAATTAGCTGGGAAGGCAGGTGATGCTTAAGCACGCTGCTAATCATTTTCGAACTGTTTATAATTTTCCATCAGGGTACAGAGTGACAATTGAATTTCAAAACAACAATGCAGAAAATGGTAATTCATGACAAAGGGGTGTGAGGAGTAGTATTACAGTTAATTTTAGTAAAGAGAAAGGCTAGAAAATAATAGACTAGAAAATATTAAAAATAAAAATACATCTTCGTTATGCCTGAACAGTAGTCAAATCTGTATCCGAATGAACTGAACAGTAACAAAGTAAAACAATATATTTGGGTTAAAAAAAAAAAAAGTCCACTAATGAAATCTAAAATGATGGAACCACACAAAGCAGCACACCAGCATGTGCAATTTCTGTTTTCCTAGGTGGTTCAGAGCTTGAACTAGGGGTTTGTTTTTCTGATTCCATCAAAACTCCACATGCGTGCATACTGCATTCTACTAAATTTTGCATGATTACTAGCAGAATAAAATCTGTACTGTTCACATTACTTTTAACTTTCACTAATAACATAAACCATAAATGGCTCTCTTTTCTGTAATTTTTTTCTTGCAATGTCCCTCTTTCAATATATCACACAAGCTGTTATGCTCAGAAATGTCATTTTTAATTTAACTTTACTGCTCTTAGGTTGAAGTATTTCTAACCTTAATTTGCAGTGTCCCATCTGGAGGAAAGTGGGATAAGAATGTAACATCTTTTGGGGAATTCTAAGAGGAAATACAGTAACTAGGGGCTCTACTCATCAGAAATCAGGTTTCCTTAGATGCAGTAATGCCACAAATTTCAACAGTTTGGCTCCCAGAGAAACAAAAGCCTTTGATTTGAAATATACCCACCATTACCAAACAGACCAAAAAACTTCAGCGCAGCTGCCTCATGTGAAAGTAAGCACCAGTGATTAAGCCAGGTTTCCGCTAACACACCAAGAAAACCAGTCTCTATCGTGAAGAAGGGAGCTCTCAGATGACAAAGTATTTTCCAGTAAACAGAGCTGTGTTTTAATTAAGATGAAAAATTAGTATCAGTGATGCACTATCTGGTATGGTAAAACAGTCTTTTTCCTGTTGTTAACGAAAATCAGCTACATAGTTGTATCGTTAATGAAACCTTCACCGTTTATCTGCCAGGTTAGGATTCTTCCTAATAGGTGGCTCAGAAACTAGTGCTATTAAAGAAAGTATGCAGAACCTTAATTTAAAGCACTAATTAGTCCCAAATCAGTGAAGAATACATTGTAGGAATAGAGACTCAGTGCATAATGGCCTTGTCTATAAGGATCGAGAAGGGATGTATCTGCTTGCCTGTGGAAGCAAGATCAAAGCCAGATTTTGTTTAGTCAGCGAGCTGTTTGCTTCCACTGTTATCATAAGACCCCTGAAATAAAGCAGGGAATTTGAGAAAAGAGATTTTGACTTAAAAGCTAGTCCTCTGGGAGAGAGCCTTCATGAAGATTAAGGGGTAAATCAGGCACTGCTTCTAATCTTGTAAGTGAATAAAGTAATCAGGAGAATGCTAAGGGAATGTCTAGGTTATCAAATTCAGTAGTTTTGATATTCTGATTATTTATTTAATCCATTGAAGTACACTGCTATTTTGATTCCCTCACGGAATCCCTTTTCAAGAGAAGATACATTGTTCTATAAATTCCTGCATAAGATTATATTCTGCCACAGGAGAAATTAAACAGCTGTGAAAAACAGAGGAATTCGTCTTAAGTTGTTCAACCATTATAAATTCAAATCATACATACATACAGCTAGAGAGATATGTCTTCAGGAAGATGACTTTCATAGGAAGCCAAGTATAAATGCTACTGTATTTTTTATAAACCTGTTCCATGTAACTTTTGCCTTCAAATCTCTTCGTTTTCTTGTTGACCAAGTTATCCCAAGTCATAAAGAAAACCTGAGTCCATAGATTTAGATAGAGAAAATTTTTCTGTAACCTAGAACAAAATCTATTTCGTTAAAGTGAGGAGTATTTGTTGGAGGGGGTTGTGTTGCTTTTAAATAACGAATTTGGATGGCACACGTTTTTATTGGTACGTATCATGTCCATCTCTGATGGACGTCTGGGACCTTTGAAGCTGCTAAGACGTGTGTAGTGGAAAACCAGAATTACCACACAGGCTTCTTCCATTCAGAACATTGTGGCAAGCATGAAAACATCACAACATTAGGAGATAATAAGGAACAACGCACCTGTTAATTGGGAACACATGCGACAGGAATGGTAAAACCAAAATAACATTCTAGCATGTTGCTTTACAGTTTTGCCAATTGACCTTACACTTTTCTCATGTATTTGATATCCATCCCAATCGCTTTTTGGGGTATGCATTCCTGTTACATCCATATCTGTTTCTGCTTCAACTAGGTTATAAATATGGTGATGTGCTACGTTGCACAGCTTCCCAGCTCGTATATATATACGTTTATATACATATATATTTAAAAAAAAAATAAAACTCTTATGTGTTGGCCCTGAGCCTACAAAACAATAAAAATATTTTTGAGCGTTCCAGACAAGTAGTTCGGACAGCAGAACAAACATTTTCCAACACACCCTTTTGAAACTAAACATTAAAACTCTTCTTAGGAAATATTAGAGGTCCTTCTGACCACCTGCCTCTGACGCTTCAGGGGAAAATTCAAGAACCCTCACAGTGCACAGCTAAAGGTGTGCTGTCCATAAAAAAATAATATTCCTAGCTACTATCATTGTCTTTTGCCCTGAAGCATGAGAATTTATGTCATTTCCAGATCCCTGATTATTTTTAAAACCCTAGTAACTCTGGCTGTTGTTATAATCTATACAAATATCCATTTCCTCTTCTAATCCGACTGAGCTCTTGACTCCAATAATATATTGTGGCAATGACTTCTGTTAGCTTATTGTTGGCTGAAAAAAATAATTCCTTCTGTCGATTTTACATTTGCTGTCTTTCAATTTCTCTGAACACTGCCTTCCTCCAATATTATGTCAGAAGCTAAGTAGAAAGCCTGCACTAGCTCCTCTATAAATTCATTTTTACGCACCGTCTTTTTTACTCAGTTATTTTTCATGTCCCATCTTGTTCATCTCTGTTCTGAAGTAAACTGCTCCTGTCTTTTCAATCTTACTTCATATGGTAGTTTTTCCACCTCTCTAAGCGTTCTCATTGCTAATCTCTGAACTCCTTCTATTTTCCCTATAGTCTTTTTTGAAATAAAATAAACAGAGCCGAAAGCTGTGCTCCAGAGGCAGCCTAGTTTACAAATAGGATTATAATACCATCAATATCAATTTATTAAAAATCCTAACCCTAGATTTCTTCTCTTTGTTAACCATTACTGCTGACTGATGAGAAGGTTGTGTAGTTGTTTGGGTTTCTCATCTGGAAGTCACAACCACGGTACGTTTGATCCCAGATGCAGTGTAGTAACATTCGTGGAATAGATTTCCTAATACCTGGTGAACTTACTGAATACAGCGGATACATTCCCCACCCCCTTTGTACTTTATAGCCTGAAAGCAACGGCACGCACTGAACATGGAACGACAGTGTTTTCCGTTCACTCTTGGAAGTTTGTAATGCCTCAGGCACTTTTCAAGCAACGTCCTTTTATTTCAAACAAAGGGAGCCGACTGATCTCCTGGAGTAAAATCAGGTCCCCAGAGAGAATCCAAGTCCCTTTTTTGACAGCAGGCAGTAAAATGTACTGATATTGACCGTTTTCACGTGATAACTCACAACTGTTGTTGTCGTCGTCATCGTCTTTTTGTACGGTAGCCATTCAGAGTGAATGCTGCAAACGTGATGGAAACTGTGCCTGAAGCACAACCTCTCACCAGAGTGCCGTACATCGTCATTAGATCTTACAGGAGATTTTTCCACTCATTTCTGCGTTCATGAGCTCAGCTTATTCTTCATAAAACCACCACATTTCCAGATTATGGAAAGCAATTTTACATTAAGGTACCTTGCTTTACCACCAGAAGGAGACTTCTGTACCTTCTCTGGGAACAATTTATTACTGAGGACAAACACCTTACCTGCGGGATCAAGTAAAATGTTTTCCTGACCCTTGGAACTAAAAATATTCAAGTCCTGTTAAGTGTTGGTGGCAGACTGTTTTAAAATAGGCTTTACCATTTAATCAAAGGGATTTAGAAAACAAAGCAGGGGCCGGCAGAGTTTATTTTTACTACAACAATTCAAAAGTAGTCACCTTGTGATCACTAATTCTGGAAAAAACCCTACCCTAGGTTGCCGGTCCAACTCTTATTCCTCTTTAAACTTCTTGCTGTTGTATTATGCCATTTAATGTCGTTCTTCATATTGAATTGCAGATTCCTTCAGAGCAATCCTGTGCAGAGCTCGGTGCCTGCCTACTGCATGTCAGGGTCATACACAGGGGTGGGGGGATGCAGGTGACTAAAGGAGATTGCTTCGTGGAAGCAGATTATTCATTCTCTGATTTTCTATCTCTGATGCATGAAGGAAAAAACAAGCCTGCGTAGGCTGACTTGTTAAGAGCCGAAGCAGGAGTAAAAAGAGTCTGTGACCAAGTAGGAATGATTGTGATGAGTAATAGATTTGTCATTGGCGGGGCGGGGGGGAAGGGGGAAGAAGAAAAAATTTCTGTAAAATTGAAACTATTGTACTCTGAGGTGTGTGAAAATTTCTGTATTTCTCTTTCATAAAATAGGGCGAGAGAAAGAGGGGCAACAACTTTTTTTTTTCCCCCAACGCTCTTTGGAAACTTTTTCACCTGCAGACATAAAACGGTACGTCTAAATCTTCTTCGAGGTCCCTCTTGTTTCTCTCAGGTTCAAAGGCTCAAAGGTCCATGGCCAGCCTTACTACTCCCCTCAAGAGAGCAGGGGGGCAGAAGAGCCACATTTGACTTGTGTTGGTCCCCTGAATCGTCCAAGTGACACAGTAGATGTCCCAAGATTGCCACTCTCCTTTGATCCAGGTGAGGGACAGAACAATCCAGGTAGAGGAGTGGAAGTTAGATAGTTCCGCAATTATTTTTTTCACCTATGACAGTCTTGTCTCTACGCAGCTCCTAAGGAGGTAATTCCTATTCTAACATTATCCTAAATACAACATAACTTGAAAACAAAGAACATAATTGCAGCCCATCAGGTTTTCTGAATGGAAATCAGAAATCTAAATTATAATCTACATGTCAGCTTTGCATTAGGAAGTTAACATTGCCCAAGTACTTTACACGGGACTCTGCCAATAGCTAGAGCAACGTTAGAGCTTTTGTGTGGCATTCAAGCATTTCAAACAATTTTAAAATAAGCTAAATGAATGAATCTCCACTTCCCTTTCACCTACAGTCAACAGTAAAACTCTTTGTTAGGAAGAATATGCGCTTCCTGATAAAAAGTATATAGAGCTGACGGTATGCAGGGATTTTGGGGGGGTTTGGCAAGATCGTCAGTGACACAGGGATCCTGTTTTATTCCACCTCAGACCACGGCAATTCTCTGACTTTATGACTGGGAAAAGCTTAAATTTGGCTGTACTTTACATCTATAACTGCTTTCTATTTTTTCTTTTTCCTTCCAGAAACAGAAAGCTTGTAATATAATAATTGTTACTTTTCCTGATAGACAGTTTTTACATAAAAGCCCTCAAGAAAGCATAAAATTCTTTATCTCCTACTGAAAATTGCTAAGTAATATTCACCCAACTATGTCTGAGCTGTTTCTGAGTATCTATGGCCCTGTGGCTTGTCTGTCAGAGGTTTGATCCAGCTGCCATGGACCAGAATGGTAGTCCAACCTATCACAGTGAATGTACCTCTTTGGTAAGCAATTTTGGGATGCTCATCACACAAAGTCAGAGAACAGCATCAAGCTCTGCCTTCCGAGTCAGTCACTCACTCTAAAGTCACTTTTCAACACAGGGCTTCTCGCAGAAACTTTGCCCCTCTCCTTTCCAGCTGTTTCACTTCAGCTGGGGATTCCCCCCCCCGCCTTGTCTTTGACTTTTTCTTATTCCTGAGGAGGTGGCTTATTCTCACTCAATTCTTTCCGCTGTAAAGCACTTAACAAGAGAGAAACTGCTATGGAAGTGTTGCTAAATCTGTAAAAGCTTCAGTATTGTGCTTAATAGCAGTAGAAATTATTAAGTGCTATCTGATGCTCAAACAAAAGTACTGTGTCAAAGTAAATCACAGGAAACCTTACGAAAAAGAGGCACTTTGGGTACTTTTCCATACCTTTGTATTTTGTGCATCTGACATTTTACATCATTTTTAACAAATCTAGAAAAACTTCTGGTGATACCAATTTTCATTTTAAAAGGTGAGAATACATATTCCAAGTAACAATTGTACCTATATATCAACTTCACATTCATTCTACTGCACATTATATAGGACTACTGGTGGGTTTTTCCACTATGCTTTTTCTTCACATTTATATACAACATCTGGCTATATTTTGTAGTATTAGAAAATATGAGACCTATTCATCAATGCCTTACACCATCTGTAGTCATTGTATTCGTGCAAAGTGAATGCAGACCACAGTCTTCCAGTAGTGTTCAACGTCAAGGCTCATAAATCAGATTTTGTATAATTGCAGTCATTTCTAAATACTAGTATATTCATATATATATATTTATATAAAGAAGGCGCCATAGGTACAGTAAATCTTTGTAGGTTTGTAAGCACAGAAGCATTTAAAACCAGTGACAAAGGTCCTGGCTTTCAGAACATATCACCAGATACATTTCACTATGTGGAATTTCATATGCTTCCCATAAAACAAAACCAAAACCAAAAACCTCACACAAGAAAATTGAAATGAACAAACATACACCTCTGAAAATTGTTTTGCAAAACTCCCAACTCTTAAAAAAATGGTTTTCTCCAGACATAAATGATACGTTCAAATTGAGTTAAATACCTTGCCCTGTTCTTGCATCCTTGGTTTTCTGTATTCTTACCAAAGCAAGTGCAAGAGCACGCAAGTGAGGATGCAACCCGAACTATAGTCTTTATACAGGCTCAGCAGAATCAGATAAGATTGGTAGTTCTTCAAACTACCAAATATTTAGTTTATTGCTGAAGACTTATCTCTTGTGGGAAGAGAGAAGAGGGGAATAATTTATCTGAGTGATAGGCAAGAGACAGGAACAGTTACTTCAGTGATTAGTAGTCGCTTCCTGTCTAGGGTAGAAAAATAATCCGCTACTATGGACTGCCAGCCTCAGGCTAGTCATGGTCCACACCGCACCTTCTGATTTAAACAGATTTCTCTAGCATAACGTGACAGCATCATAAAATACAGGAGAGGTGACCAAGTTTCTAATATGCTGGGGTATTATCCTTATGGGCTGGAATTTTCAAGCCCATCTCTTGAAGACACAAACCATGTCACAGGGGACATGGCAACAGAGAGGGTGATGAAAGCATTGATCCAGTACTTAAACGTGTGTTTTATTTCTGACTCTGCTATGGGCCTGCCTAGAGGTTGTGCCCTCGGTTTCTCAGCCTTTAAAATTAATATAATAAAATCGCCTCTCTTGGAGATCTGCTCCAAGATAAGTTCAGTAAAAGATCTAGGTGTAGTAATATTATTACCTGCAATACGGGAATCCAAGCCATACAACTGACATACATACACTCATACACATGTGACACTGAGCAGTCAGATGCCCAAGTGTAAACATCTGTTGTAATTTTAAACATCCTGAAGTACCCTATACAAGTCTTCAGCTCCAAAGATCTAAGGTCCTGTGTTGCACCAGACCATCCAGAAGTCACACACACCAAGGAGAATCTAAAAAGGCCTTTAAGTGCCTCCATCCCACCTTTTGCAGCCACAATGACACTTCTTTCCAGTTCATTTTAACAAGAAGTCCCTGTTAATACTTCATTTTTCTAATAGGTCAAGTCCTTCTTAACTGGGAGGTATTTCTCCAAACAGAACTGCAATGCATTAAGACAAAGGGAAACTATTACCTTTTCAGTTTGTGTCCGTAACCTGTCACTGGCCTTAGTGGCACCAATCTCTCTGCAGATAGTGTACCCAGAACAAACCCCCCAGTGAAGAAACGTGTCAAAAGTAGGTATCATCTAGAAGAGACATCAACAGACTCCCTTTAATGGCAGTCACACGATAAGTTCTGTTTATATGCTCCTCTACCTTCATAATGAATGAATAGCTCAGGAAATGCAAACTGGTCAGAAAGTAACCCCGGGGAGAGATGCTACCGTTACAGTGTTTGTCACTGCAGGTATGAACACTGTTGTCAAGACTGAGGTCTTTCCGTGTAGTTTGACACATTTCTAATCTGGGAAAACAGAATAGTCCTCTCTGCCCTAAAGCATGTGTCCTGATGAAGAAACCTGGAAAGACAGACAAATATCCAAACAGTCTCAAGTGGTACAAGAGGGTGGGTGTGTGTATATACATATTTAGGGGGGACAACAGATTTCATAGCATGGTCATCTAGAAACTTACCCAAGGAGATGACACTTAGAATTTCATTTTGTTTGTAATGAAGTACTTATTCACAGGCAGTGAAACGCTCCGTTTTAATATGACACTGACTTGATAGCTTGTGTAAGTGCCATAAGAAACGGAACAGGGAAAAACCCTACTATCTGCACCTTACTATTTTCTCCCAAAGACGGTTAAGAGGAGGCTTTTTAGAGTTTATTTTGCTTGTCTGTATTAAAGCGCATTTAAATATTCAGAAAAAAAGCTGTATTTCTTCAGTCTTGCTTTTGCAGGGATATTTACCACCAACGGCACTTTTGTGTGTATACCCAGGAGTCGTAGAAATCACGTATTTGTTTCTGTGAGTCAGAGCGGTAAGACAGTGGTAAAACTCCATCTGGCAAGCAAGCAAATGTTCATTTTTGTGTTTCTGTTATCATTAAATGCTATTCAAGATTCTCATTACACTTGTCATCCTAGTGCAAGGTTAATTAGAGTTAATAAATGCTGTACTGATCCAAAAGGAAGAAAGGGCAAAGAGAGAGAAACGTGCTAATTATTATCCGTCCAAAATAAAGAAATTTGACACAGGGCATGCTGTGCAGATGGACCAATCTTGAGCTGATGGAAAAAATGTGTTAGAAAAATTATACTTCTTTTAGGTTTTGATTTTAAAAGGCATATGCATGGTTTAATGGCCAATTTTAAGGAAAATATCATACATAATGGTTTCAGTACAGGACACAGGAGCCTTTAATTCATTATTGACCTGCTTGGCAACTTTTAGCTAGTAAATTTGTTTTTATGCTCCTTGATTTCCTTGTCTGTGGAACAGAAACAGTTATTTTTATCTAAAGTGTAAAAACCTCCTGAAGTCTCTGGAACTTCCACGAGGACTAGATGCTATTTCTATTTCTTGCCCACTAAAGCGGCACAAGAAAATGAGTAAAAAAAGCTAAGAGCGAGCCGCACTATCATGTGATAGCATCAACAAGAATTGCTGGTTTGAAGGGGGTTTTGTTGTTGGTTGTTGGGGGGGGCACGCAGTGTTTCATTGGTTGGGTTTTTTTTACAGTTTGGTATCCTACTAGTAAGGAATATTAGTTGTATCAGGTACTTGGCACGGAATATTAGTTGTATTAGGCACCTAGCATGTTCTAAATATTCTAGGCATTTTACTACAAGGCTGTCCAAGAACCTTTGAGTATCCAAGTAAGTACTCAAGAAGTGTTTTACTTGTAGGAAAAAAAAATGAAAGAACAGATTAAAGGAGTTTTCTTCAAAACCAAAGAAGTGTATTAAAAGCCAAAGTAAGAATGGGCTTCCTCACTTACTCGTCTTCTTACCTTCAGGTTAGTAGCTTACTATGAACTTTTAGACTTTACCTCTTCTATATTCAACTTTTTTGCCTGCAGAACTCAAGGAACTTCATTCTTTGTTGTGCTGTCTCACTTGCACAGTTAAAAATTTCTGTTTTCTACTTGCTGTATGCAGAATCAAAATTTAAATAAATAGATTTAAGTAAAGCCAAATGCAAAATGAACTTTTACACTTTTTCTACATACATACACAAAAACGTACATAATGATGGGAAACATGGAACTGATACAAGCTTAATGTCTCAGAAGATCAAACTGCTTTTTCTAAATGTCCTTATATAATTTTCCCTTTCCCTATGCCCTGACATTTTACGCATGACTCTCTTGAAAAGATAACTGAAAAACTGAGAAGTTTCTTTTGAATTAAATACTCCCTAACACTGCTCTATTCCAGGAACAGTAGAAGAGCAAAGAGCCATTATGTTGTTTCTTAAACATCACTGAAGTTTGTCTTAGATCAGTAGAAAACTACAAAGTCTTCCTTGCTCTGTCAATACATTATACTATTACTCTCCGGATAGTTTTGTTTCAAGACAAGACTTTGGCTGAAAGTTCCATACAACTGGCCCTAACAATTCAAGGAAAAAGGCTTTTAAATACCTGAGATCCTTACCACTGTGTGTATCTCCTGAGGAATGAACGTACATTTGTGGGGAAAAAAAAAACAAACAAAACTAAAACCAACTTAGAACCTCGAATTCATAGAATCACATAATCATAGAATGGCTTGGGCTAGAAGGGACCATCAAAGGTCATCAAGTCCAACCCCCCTGCAGTGAGCAGGGACACCTTCAAGAATTAAACCTATCAGAGCCACTGACAACACGGGGATTTGTTATCCCCTCTCTGAATAACACCATTAACATAGGCGGATGGCCATATGTGGTATTAGTTAGCTGTGGGACAACTCCACGTGCCCTGTTCTTTGCAAGTTCCTAATTTAGAGTTATGACACGTCAACAATATTCATCTGTCATCAAACATCTTTTCTCTTTGTTTTTTTCTTTTTTTAGACAAAATGTGCTTGGCGATATCTGTCTTGCCTTGTAACAGTCAATGAATGACAAACATACATTTACACCTTAAGTAATGGTTTGAGATCGTCAGCAAGACATGCAATTCTGACAGTTTGTGCCTCTATGACCCTCTTTAGGGAACATATTTCAGCTTGCATAAGTATCTTGAAGCAGAATTTATATTATTTATTAGTGTTTGTGAGCTTGTGTTTAAGGATAAGCAACAGGAAGAAATAAGAAAGACTGTCATTGGGAGACGCAATTTATGTTTTAATTTGTGATATTCACAGTACTCTAAATCACATGCACAAAGACCTGGAATTTCAGGCAGTATCACTTTTTTTTTTTTAAGTAATTGGAAATCTAAACATACAGGAAGATTTCAAAAATCGTAGGAGCCTGTAACAGTCTTGAGTCTCAATCAGCTGCCAAACCTCCTCAAGATTGCACACAAGAGTGAGATGCCTCAGATTACAAATCACATAGCATTTCACCTTTGCATAAAATATAACTTGGTGGTAATTTCTGTGTATTAGTCACAGCAACAGAACACACTTTAGCATAAACCCTCTCCTTGGAGGCACCACACACTTCCCCTTTCTATCGCATCAAACTTTAGGGGCTTCTGAGTCAAGGCTATTTCCAGTCAGTGCTTTCCTTGCCATACCCTTCCCACACACACAATTATCTCACACTCACAGATGAGATCTCATTAACTTGCTTCATCCCCACGATGCCAGCCTCTCATATCCACTTTTTAACTTTTCTCATATAAATATTAATGCTGACTTCTGTGTTAGACTTGCATGGAACAGAAATTCCCCACAAGCATCTGCAAAAATATTTCTTAGCCCAGCTCCTTTTCTGGGATGTCTGCTACTTCTGCTGACCAACAGCAGCTTGTTCTTGTTTCTTTCTTTCCTCTAATTATTATCTTTTGTCTTACAGCAGGACCATCAGCTCTCCGAGATGGAAGTTGTCTTTTTGTTCTGTGTTTTGTCCAGCAGGTAGGTAGCTATTAAATGCTAGGATCATGAATAAGAAATTATGTCTTAAAGTCTGCTGAGTGAGACGCAAATGTGTAAGATGTCAGACTGCAGCGATAATTGCATGGAGTTAAAACGTGTCTGAACCATGCCTGGAATCATAACGTCACTATTTCTGTTCTTTTACTCTCTAACTGCAAAAAATGCAAGCTAGTTTCAGATTGTATTTAAGCTTTCACATAGCAAAAATCTCTTCTTTTGCAATAAAACAGCACACTTTCAAGTTTTGGGGTTTTTTTTCCTCTCCATATTTTGAAATCAACTTTTATCTAAGCATTTGCTATTTGCCACATCATGCAGAGAAGTTATCAGATGCATGGAGTTTAATTAAATATCAGGCAGCAGCCAAAACCTCACTCAGAATTTTGGTAACAAGCTATGAAGCAATTTACTTCAGGTAATTGGGAGATATTTGGCTCCAGACTTCTGTCTAAAAGCCACACGGCTGACGTGAAATGAGCTAATCGGTGACTCGAGTCCAATGGCTCCAGTCCCTGTCACACCAGCCCCTTTGTCTGCTGCCTCAGTATAAAGAATAGATGTGAGCAGGAACTAAGCATGTTTTAAACTCTCTTTCCAGCTGGGTAGAAAAGAGGCAATTTAATTGCTGGAGGTCCTCATGGCTGCAGCTCAGACCACAAGGTCTCCTTCCAAATTTGGAACTCATCTCCTGTGGAAGTTGGAGAACAGCGTTAGGCTAATTTCAAAGAGAGGAGAGCAGCAGCCACTTCTCCCAGCGTGCTAACCTTATTTCAAGGAGCAGACATGGAAAAAATATTTGTCAATAACCTATGTATTATTCTACACAATAGTATAGACCATAGTAGTCGTGATTCAGTTTTGCCGGACTGCAAGAAGTTGCAAGAGCTGAAGACACAGCAAATATGAAAGTCATTCAAATAATCCCTACTAAACTCATTTTATTTGGGTCTCTGTCATGGAACTTCAATAACAAATGTCCTTTAATAATACATTTAAACATTCAGCTTATTCTAGGATTTCAGTCTCTTCTTACTGATTGTTTTGACATCTCTCCTACAGCGACAGGCAAACTTCATCAACCGCCTGCAGTCAGACATATTAGAGAATACGGTGTCTGAGACGCTTATAAAGTGACTGCATACTCAGCCAAGACCAGTTCAAATGAAAACTCGTAACTCCTGCACCTAGCGTGCTGCAAGATAGATAGAGACAATACGGACCAGTGGATCTTGTAAAGCTTCTGTGCTGCAGTACAACCACTTTCTCTCCAAACCCCAGCATGTCAGATTCTGGAATTTCCCTTAAAACAACTTGCTTAACTTTAAAGATAATTAATGATCAATTTTAATACTAAATCTCCAGAAGATGCACATGCTGCAATACAGCACTTGTTCCCCGTTAGCGCATTCTGCTGTGTCACTGTCGTGGTTTAACCCCAGCCAGCAACTCAGCACCACGCAGCCGCTCACTCACCGCCCCCCCCCCCCCAGTGGGATGGGGGAGAGAATCGGGAAAAAAAAGTAAAGCTTGTGGGTTGAGATAAGAACAGTTTAATAGAACGG
>JAVKLA010000007.1:17130215-17143771 GCA_034782735.1 Sagittarius serpentarius | reverse complement strand
AAGTCCTTGACTGAGTCTAAACACGACTGAGCAACAACTGAAAACATCAGGGTGTTACCAACCTTCTTCTCATACTGAACTGAAAACACAGCCCTGTACCAGCTGCTAGGAAGACGATTAACTCTATCCCAGCCGAAACCAGGACAGTCACATAGGCTAACTACGGAAGAGCAGTACCACGGTTGTGCATAGGTTCAGTAGTTCCTTCGTACAAAGATTTCCTCACTTGAAAAGGTCTCTCTCTCACTTTAACAGAGGATCTAAGTCAGCTGAATTAAACGTACAAAGAATCTATTCGTTAACATTCCCTAAATTAAAAATATCAAGTAAACATCCATTTCAAACTTAGAGCCATGACCCATTTTCAGATTTGAGAACTTTAACAAAAATAGCACAGGTAACAGATTTAGGAAGAACTAAGATGCCTGTAGATTGCTATTTAAGTAATCACCGATAGGATATTACGTACTAAGAAAATCTCCTGAATGTTTTGCTATTTTTAAACACACCAGTTGCTTGATTCAAAAATACACCAGAGACAAATCAAAATATTCATATGAACAATAAGACCGATCTGATGGGATGACCTAGTCAAAGTCCTCAAATTACTTCCAACAATGTGTAATCATGCCGGCTCCCACATACTGTCCATCATCCCTGAAATCTACAGCTTATCAGGAACTTCCATTTGCATGAGTTCAAAGTCATAAGCAAGATTGTTATAGGTACCTTATTATGAACAAGTTCAAATCATACATGAAAACACAGTTCTCAAGCTTCTTATATATATGAATTTGTTAAAGGACCAGAAGAAAGACCAAATATGTTATTTTCAGTTATTTGGGGGAAGGAAAAAAAGAAATCACTAAGATTCTCTTTGCTGTAATTGTAAGTGTTTTGAGTTTTCCTTAGCCTCTGCAATTGAGGAGGACTTGGATTCTGTGTACATTATTACTGCCTCTGGAAGATACACCCGTTTTATAGAGATGCTCCACCAGCTCCTACAGAAAAATGTACAGATGTATGCAACTCACAAAACAGGCTTTGTTTGGGATAAATAAAATGGAATGAAATAAAACAGTAATAATCCCACCTCACAGCTTTGCAGGTTCATGAAACAATTGTGCATCACAGGTACAAAACTGGATTTAGTTAAAATTTGACCCAAATAGATGCACAAAAGACAAGGAAAAGAATAAGGGTCTAAGTACCGCTGAACTTAAAAGTCACGCCTCTGATGTAATTAATTCAAGATAAATGTCGGTAAAACAGATCTTTAGTGTAATGTTCCAAAGGAACCTGAAATGGCTTTCTTCTAATCATTACATGAAAATGTATTTTCAGCACCAGAATAGATTAATCAAAATTTTTTCAATGGGCTTTTTGCTTGTTATTTGTGTACTTGGTTTCCACCTGAATGGTATTTCATATGTTTTCTAGTTAATTTCATAGGTATTTGTATGTGATCAATTTTTATGTGAAATATATTAATGAAACAGTGAAATCATACGCATATTAACACAGGGATAGAACAAAGCTCAGAGTAGACAAAGAAATCATTTCAAGAAACAAAGAGTCTACAGCACATAAAGTAGAGGCATCAATGTCTAGGACAAGAAATGAAGAATTCATTATCTCTTTAAGGTTTTGGATAGACTCTAGAAGGACCAACTGTAATTAAACTGGAATTAAGATGAGACTCCAAGAGTAACACATCTACTTTTAAGAAAAAGTTGCAATGGGATTTTTAATGATCATAAATTTTTAGAACCACAAGTTTTTGTCTTCACTGAAAGATGGAGAATAACAAAGATGAAACTAGCTTAGGGGAGTTATAATGGAAGAAGGGGGAGGGGGAAAGGGACAAAAGCAACCCGAAGCAAGCATTGTCTCAGTTAAAAACAATAAATTAAATCCTAAAAAAGTGATACAATTCAAGGCCTTGTTAACTTGCATCAGATTTACAAAAGGACACTTCAGCTTTAACTTACATTGGCCTGAGCTAAACAAATAAAAAAATCAACTGAAATCTAGGTTAGATTTAACTAATAACAACAACTTGCTTAAAATGAAAAGTATGCCCTCCCACTCTCTTTTGTCACTCTCCCACAAGCCTGAAGTTAAAGCCAAGAAAGAAACAAAAGACTTCAGAAGATGAAAATGAAAATTTTTAGTTGTTTACATATCCAAATATTCCTAAAAATCTAAATCCTAAAGGCTAATGAAATACTATTTTAAGCAAATGATGACAAAAATGCTCTTGGGCTCAGTCAAAGTTTCAAATGAGGATTAAACTATCTCTGGCATAGTGACCATTAAAAAAAGAAAATTAGGGCATCAGCAACATGAGGACACGAGAAAAGAATTTTCTTCCTTCTTTTTCACTAGCTGGGAAGAAAAGATGTTGAAGAGTCATTGACTATCAGCTTTCTCCAAGCATCAGAGTGATATGACAACGAACACACTCCTGGGTTCCTCTGTCATATTCAATGGTGGTTTCCCAAAGAAGGGGAAAGAGACATTTTATTTTCTGCATTATTCTTTTGCTTGGAAGTCATTAACACACTTGCTTAAACTCACTGATCATTTGAGCATCTCAGCTTATAAATTCTTTAGAAATACTATGGGATAGTATAATTCAGAATAACATGCCAGAGAAGGATCCTCCTTTTTTCTGAGGAGTAACTTTGTTGAGGTTTTTCCAAAAAGATTTAGAAAAATGTTAAATAATTTTGTAGTACAGAGAGATGAGGAAAAACCAAAAAACAAAGCAAAAATGCCTACTCCACCTCCAAATAAAACCTTATACAAACTTGTTTATATCAGGAATCTGCCACAGGAATATGTCACAGGAACATCTTGTGATTCTCTTGAGCACTTTCTTAAGAACAGAAGGGGATATATCTGAAAAATATCAAATGTATTTATATGTCTCTCTCCCATTCCTTATTCACTTGACAACATTTGAGACTAAGGACATCAGCCCACACTCTGGCTCCCAGACCTCAGTAATTCCCATGCCTGTTACCTAAACGACAGCTACACCACATTTGGCAAAAGCGTCTGGTCAACAAACTGGTAAATCATCCAGAGTTAAGGACTGGGGTAGATCTGGAAATCTTGGTAAACCCATCAAAACTGATGCAGGCAGGTGAAATGGAGGTCAATAGCAGACTTCCATTTCCAGATACTAGCATCAAATACTTTTCCAAGATGCTACAGAACTGATTTACACTATCACTCCCGTTTCTGCCCCTCAATATGCTGAGTGTTAGGGGTCTGCCTGCAGCGGAGACGTTCCCCTGACCCACAGATGGGGGGGCATGTTGGATTTACGACATCATTTAGCCCCAACATTACTATCTTTTTTATCATTTCTTTTCCACGGTAGCTTATCCTTACTCACATAAGGATGATGCCAGTCAGTTTGAGCAGCTAGGTGCCAATTTGTTAGGTTATAGGAAGATCCCAGAAGAGATACAATTCCACATCACTTAGCTCCTTTGTGTACGCGATTATAAAGCAACACTTCAGATGCCTTAACAAAGTAGCTTCAAAAAAGCACTGTTAGAAAAGCTGCTTTCTCTTTCTTCCCTGCAATTCTTAGATGTGTATTATGACAGAATTAAATCCAAGAGTAATGAATTCCAAGTACACCCCTTTAGACTCACTGAAATGCAAAAGTCATGCCTCATTCATTCATGAAAACTCCAGTTTTGAGCTAATGGGCTTTGGTACTGCCAGTCATTACTTCATTTTGTATCACAACCCTGCCAGGTTTCTGGACAAAACAGAATCAAGGCCTGCTCTGGAAAATTCAACTTCTTTCCTTAATCACCATCAGTTCTAGAAGTTTCCCACTGAAATTCAACAGTTCACAAACATGCCTGGGATTTTATGAACTGCAGATATTATATGATCGCTAATTAAATGAGGAAAAAAAAACCCCACTTTTAGACATGTGATGTTTTCATTTTGAAAGATGATAATGCAGATTTGACAAATGCCACAGAAATACATGGTTACTGGATTATTTTTTTCCCCATGAGCAGCTCAACATTCATCTAGTAGTGAAAGAAAAATAAAATGGAGTATTTTCTCACAAGGACATCCTTACAAAATTTGTCTATTTTAGAAGTAAGGCAGAAATCCAACAGCTTATCTTCTATCAAGAGAAGTAGTCCAGAAAATGTTATTTGAAAACTGAAAGTGTTAAATCCATCTAAGAAAAAATACTTTTTGGATTGCAATAAGTTTGTTTTTCTCATGCATGCTGTTTCTCTCTTATAAGATATACAAAAGGCAGTCTGCTTTGCATAACTGTAAGGTGTTTTAAGTTTACTACCCTACAGTAAGACTCAGGATTATGCCGAAAGTTTCTAAATACTTTAGAAATATGTTGTATTTAAGGTTCTGCCACTGCTAATTAGGAAATATATTAATTAAATTGATAACTGAACAAAGTGGTTAACATCAGAAGAAACCAAATAGAACATGAGAGGCAAAGAAAATTAACAGTTTCAATGGAATTTCAAATCAGAAGAACATAAAAGAGGAAGAAAAAACTCTTTGTGTTCCTCAGTAAACAAAAGAAGGGTTGAATGCAGGAGTGAAGTAAACTAGAGAAGTACTATAATTCACTGAACTGTTATGAACTACAATAAACTTCCAAAATTACTGATTTTAACCAAAATAAACAGGTAAAATGCTTCCACAGTCTTGTCTTCCTTCAAAAACTTCTGCATTAAGCATTCAAGTACCTTTCCCCGCTCTTCCTTCCCTCCCGCCCCCCCCCCGCAGAACATGTTCCAAGTTCGCTCAGGCACTGGGCACAGACATACACATTACTACAGCCCTGTTTCTCCTACTCTAGTCTGACATATGCCAAAGACATTTAATACAGAAATACACCCTCTTTGTCTCTCATCTTCCCAAATATCTTGTCTTTTAAGTATGACTGACAAGCTTTAAGCTAGTCTCTCTTTCAAATTGCATATTCTCACATTTTTTTACAGTCTCAGCCAACGTGTGCATGTGTACCATCCTCTACTAAAACAGTAAAACTCAAAAATCCTTCCAAGAATTATACACAATGCACACTTCAAGATGGAGACTATCAATGAGGCCAACCCCTGTCATGTCCTTTCAATTCCAGCATCGGGCACTGAAGTCAACCAGACACAAGCATACTCGGCTCCCACCTGTGCACTCCCTGGGCAGTACCTAGTTGCAAACCAGTCCTACAATACAAGTATTTTAAAGTGAGATTTTAAAGTGAGCTCTTTTCCACTACTGCATGAGTGTCTTTCCCCTGAACGGAGTATTTGTCAAAACAGAATTAGTCTTTCTGAACTAATGCAGAAGTAAATGTAAGATCAAAATCAGGTCATGAGGAAATCTTTCACAGGATAGGCACTGGCAACGAGATTTCCAGCCTTAAGTAAATTGTTGTTTCTGTAAAAGGATTTTTGTATAACAGTAATAATGCAAAGTTTAAAAATAATTACATTCCTTTTCAGTATTTTTGAAATACGTAATCTGTAATTGTGTTCCAACCGTCTTCCAATTTCTAAAGAAAGTCTTTAACCCAAACCCATCTAAATCGTCTTGCAGAACTGTTGTTTCCAAGCCCCTGCTTTTGAAATGTGCTAAAGTCACGGCCTTTGTTTCAGTATTGTCTGACCCTACTGCCCTAGAAAGCAATACTGAATTAGTCATGCTAAAATAGCTATTTTTTAAATTACTAACATTACATGAAACAAACTCTTCCCTCCTCTAATATTTTTTAATCTTTCATATCTCTATTCATTTGAGACATACTGGCTAAAGAGATTCAACCCATACCGTCACGTAAGACATCAGCCAGCTTGGAACCACTGCCACTGAATCTGTTTCATCAGGCTGCCTTTTGGTGCCAACCTCCATTATGCAAAGCATCTCTTTAAACATTCAGCATTTGTTGCCCTGGTTTCTACAGTACCACAACACTCATCTGTAACTTGGAATAATGGAAAAGAAATGCAAAATAGCAAAACCGTAGTCTTTTCAAAAAAGTTGTCGCCTTGACTACTGCCTATATCATGGACGCTGAAGTCCACATGTGAACCATTCTGTTAAAAATGATCACAGCATCTTTCCTGTGCCTAAGCCCTGAAAGAGAGGATCACGGTATGAAGCAGCAAACACTGTCCAGCCGGACAGCTGGGTAGGCTTTCCATTGCTATACCCGTATCTTGCAAGCCAGTGGCAGTAATGCATACTGTTTCTAACTTCCAGCCTACCAGCCTCCCCAGTATGCAATACTGGGAAAGAGGCTTTCTTCCCCTGTTGTAGCCTCCCGGGGTGAAAAATGAGAGTAGCAGTTGTTACTCTCAGAACATCACACGAACGCAGTAGGTCATATATTTAAAAAGAAACAAAAGCAGACGATTTTCTGCAACAACAGTTCCGCTATGGAACTTCTTTCTATAATGCTGTGGATTCATAGCTTTGTAAACGCTGTACATTTACAAGAACTGAAAGACGGAGTGAAAAAATGCACAGATGAGAAATTCATTACGGACAGCGCTACTTCTCCTTCAAGTCCCTAAGCCACCAGATCTGAAGGATGCCTTACTGGTACGCTCCTTACTAGTGTATCCCGCTGGCCATTGTCAGGAAAAGATACTAGGGTTTTGTCTGACCCTATTCAATTCAGCTGTAAAGCGTTTATTGACAACAAGAAAATATTTATTAATGTTGTTAGACTGCATACCCCAGTAACCCAAAGGCTGGGTGAACTGTAAGACGTCTAAGTTGCTGAATATATTTCTCCCTAAAAATGAATTTATTTCAAGCTGGTTAGGATAGGCCCTACAGTTTTGTATTACATTAAAAATATTCTTGATGTCAAAACAAGACTTGCTTCTGTCAAAAAGCCACTACTAGAAAATAATTTTAATGCATTGACGGTAGATACTTTGTTTGGGCTACCACATACATATTCTGAATATTTATCTCCTCGCATTTTTATCTTCATCTATAAATTTATATACTGGATACTCTGGTTCTGTGTACGATACACACACATGCTTCATAGTATTTATGTAAAATGCAGATAACAATTATACTTAACAATCCCTCCCCCCCTTCCCCCCAAGAAAATATTGTTTCAGGCAACAGTGTTACTTAAATAACAATAAATAGCTTTTTAACGTATTGGCAATTAGAAGTACGAAACAGCCTAAACCCTCACTTGTCTAGAATCACCTAGAGTGGGTAATGAAGGGAGCTCTTCCCCAGAGCTCAGTGTTTGCTTCACTTTCTGCCCGTGGCACTTGGAAAGAACAGAGATGGGGACGGGAGATGAAATGGTGACAAAATAAAATTAACCAAGAAGCATAACTCTAAATTTACCAAAAAAAGCAATTTCTTTAACATAGATATATTCCAAGTGTTCATTTTACCATACCACCACTATTTGCAGATTGTGGAACAGATTTTTAGTCTTGTATTAATGCAAATAATAGTCTTTAAATCAGGTTTTCTTCCATTTTACTGATACAGAGCATCACTTACTGAAGTATTTTTAACAGTTCTTTCTGTTCTCCCAATTTCTACTTCAATTTGTCCATTAATTTGTAATCTATAATCATTGACATGATGTATTATAGCAAGGATACAGCTTTTGACCTTAAAATTATAGTCATTATTTCAGATAATGATTTATGGTTACAGTTTAGATAGACAGACATAGATAGTTTAATTTTGGAGCACTTGCTAATTCTTCCTATTAAAAATGAACTACAAGATGAAAAAACATACATGTAAACTGAAAACTACTTTATTTAGAGAAGGTGAGAGTTTCAACGGTGTTCATTCTGACTATAATCAATGTACAATTACCTACTGGGAGAAAAACTGCACTCTAATCTATCGTTTACCTTTATTATCTCTATAGATTCTTATGAAATCATCTTAACATCCAGATATCTTAGATATGCCTGATAAGCAAATTTATAGCAGGAGGCATAGATATTAAGAAGTAAGAGATAATGAGAGTAGATATGAAAAGATAAGTCAAATTGCACATCTGATTGCAAATTTTTTTTTCTGAAAAGCTGCCACAAGGATAACTTTTTTATATTGTCACTGCCTGAATTAAGTTAACAGTTTTGATTTATTTAAATGTGTAATGCTATTAAGAAAATTGTTTTTTAAGTATCCCAATTCCTCAGATTGAAACAATTATCATTTTTATTGTGATGTGAAGAAAGTAAGTCTGTAATTAGATCTGACACCAGAAAGCTGAATACAGTGCAATGTTTTCATTTATTTGAAATCTGGATAGATAAATATGGGCCGATATCAAGTCCTTCCTTTTCGTTTATGAAACTCTTTAGCGCAAATACTGATGCCATTCATTTTTTTATAGGGACTTACTGAACTAAATTCAGTCTTCTGGGAATTACGTGAAACATGCCGGCTAGGGATCAGAGCTTTCATGGACTATATAAGTCTTAGTGGTTACGTACCATTTCCTTCAGGAACAGAGGTTTCTCATCGTACACGCGGAAGACGTAAAAGGGCACCCTGGGCTGTTCTTACAAGAGCAGCGTGTCTGGTTGTTATCCGCAGAGAAGCTAGGGTTTGGGGAACGGCAGGGAAAACAAGTCTGTTTCTGACACTGAAGATGGATCTGAGTCACGGATAGCTGAGTAAGTAGAGGTAAAATAAGGAACTCTTTCCTTCTCAGAACTGTCACGGAGTCTCCTAATGTTAGCAAGGGAGCAAATAAATACTGACATTAAAGCAAAAAAACCCAAGAAATGCAGCTCTGGCAGAATTAGACATCTTTCAGCACTTCCGTATCAGACCTTCCTGCTAGAAGCACTAACTACATTATATTTAAAAAAAAAAAAAAAAGAAAAAGTTTTACTCTACCCCATTTATTACTGTTCAGCAAACAAAAAATAGCCTACACCAAGCCTAAGGACAAAACATGTTTCCTGTAGAACGAACTCTTTCTCCTAATATTGTGAGTATGATGAAGTATGCTTAAGACCTCCAGTTAGTTAACTTCTTGTGTTGGAGAGAATTTTTAAAAGATGAGGGAATACTAGAGGAATTGATCCCAAAAGCGCTAGTGAGATCAAAATAGGGTGTTAAGTGTTCATCATTTGGAACATATATTTTCCCTTATTTGTCCCACCTTTTTTTTCTTCTGTTTGTGATAGATTTACGAACTAAGACAAGTTTATGTAGACACAAGGATATTCACAGCACAAGCAATCAGAAAGCCTGCCTAATTAACAGAATAAAATTTAACAGAGTTTTAAAAGACAGGGAATTGGTATTGTGAATTAATTACATTATTTCATCCAGATGAGATCCAATTTTCTGTTTCTCTTTTTTTTAAAACTTTGAGCAAAAAAAAGAAAATATGACTGAAGACAGCTCTAAGAGTCCTTTGCCTTCTGCATATGCTGGCAATCATGTAAACCAGCTCTGTACTTCAGCCCTGAAGGAAAAGCTGCAACAAAGCGCGGGGTGGATATGTTCCCATACTCTTCCATAAGCAGTGGCAGGGGTAAGTGTGGTCGATATGGGTGTGTTTGTATCCTTTTGCACTTTTAGAACCTGTCTGTATAGGAGATAACTACAGTAAGTGGAAAAACACTGTTAACAGAAAGGTTGTTGGGTTTGTTTAAGTGGAATAATGAGCAATGAAGGTAACAGACTGAGTGTTTTTGGAATAGCAGCAAGGCCAGTGTAAAAGCATGCCTGCTCTCAGTGTCACGCCAATTGGAGACCCTTATCTCTTTTCTTTGACCACGACCCAGCTTTCACGAATGCTGGTAAGCAAATTTGCTGTTGCACATCAGCAAATCATTGCTGATTTTACACTAGTTACGGAATTTCCACTCCATTTCTCTCCGAGATGTCATTTTCACTCTCTATGTAAACGAGCATATACAGTCACCCATGCACATTCCCACATCATCCAGAGGGTATTGTCTATGTAGCATGAGTGAAAGACTACTAGAGATGACAAACTACATCTAAGACGAACTAATCTTCACTGCTTTCAGTGACACCAAGACAGGGAAGAAGCAAGTTCGAGTTGCTCCCAGACTCAGGAGTGCTACCAGCAAGGGCCCACCAGCTCAGCACCTGCTTCGCAGAAGCCCAGCAGTTTCCCCTCAGAAATCTTTCTCTAATTGTACCTATACAAAAAAAAAAAAAAGGAATCACACAGATAAGCAGACTTACAGAGTTACTTGATCCAAACTAGTATTCAGTTCTTGCTGAACGCAAATGCCAACTAATTATCCACCATCAAATATTTATCTAATGGACCTTATAGAGGGAGCAGGATCTGGAAAAAGATAATTGCTTTGAGGTCTGAGATCCAAAAGTGATCTATTCAGATGGCTGAGACTGAAACACTTCAAATATAGTATCAAATAGAAAAAAGAAACCAAAACTCTGACATGCCATCTGCAGATTAAATAGCTGAAGGCATGCCCAGAATCGTTACTCAGGACTAGGGGAGGAATACCAGCAAAGAGGAAGAGGAGACAAGTTACTTCAATAGAGTGACTTGGATCGCAGAGAAACATACCCGCTGAAGATCTTCAGAGGAGCAATGGAAGAAGCGGCTGCCCCTCAGATGCCAGGCAACCTCTGCTCAGCCCAGCAGGCTTTTGCCCCTCAGGCGTTCCTGAGAGCGAAAGGCTGGGAGGTGAGGACTTCCAGGTCCAGAAAGTCCATGACATTAGTATGAACAGAATATTGGGGGATATTCCCGTTTGAGGAAAAAGATCAAGCACTCCTTTTGGTTGCCGCTGGGCATTAAGCTGATGCTTTTAATAAGGAGAGGTCATCTTGTGGGCCCAATTAAAAGATAAAAACGAAAGGTACGACCGGCCAGCGGGTGTCCGCAGTGGATGGGCACATCAGTGGGGTCCAGCAAGATCTCACGCTAGTCCTGTGCTCTTCAGCACATTCACAGATCATGCAGAAGGGAGGAGAACAGTTAAGTCACAAAGCCAGTTGACAATAGATAGCCATGATACTAAACCAAACCAAAATTACTTACAAGAGTTATAGAAGATTGCCATGTTGCTGGATTACTGAGGAACAAATCCTAGGTAACTAGAAACGCTTTCAGAAAACATTTATACAAATTCACAGAAGATTGCATTAATTATTCTCAAACATGAAGGTGTCCCTGTTCTGTGGGGAGAATATCACTACGTGCTTATTGTTCAAATACTTTTTCCCCGGGTACTCGTTCCTGGTATCTGTCAGCCACAATGTAGTGGGTCTTTGGTGTGACTCTGTACGTGTACTTCTATCTTCAGCTGCAGTTAGAATAATCCACCAGAAACCTTCTCCTTTCAGGACAGCTGCAAGATGAGATGCTTTTGCACTCTGTCCAGAGTCTTTTCCTCCTTAAAATAGTATCTGGATTTGTATGGGAAAATATTTCTTTGCTGATTACAAACACCCTTTCTGATCCAAAGCTTTTCACACAAGAGGCTCTACCACACAGACACAGAAAGCTTTTCCCCCCCGTCCTGTCTCAGCAGTGAACTATCTTTAGTAGCTCTGACACTGATACATGGAAGTCTGACCTTATTTGACAAAGATATTAAGTTTGATTCAGTGAAGGCTTAATTAAGAGGGCACGTTGGATCAGTAAGATCATACTAGCCTGACTTTTTTTTTTAACATGGCAAGACTGCATTATAAAGAATGAGAAATTCCTTTGTGTATATGCTTACTTAGACAATTTCACATACAGAATCAGCAAATTTATTAAACATGGTACTAAATGTATTTAATTTGGGTCCTCTATTAACAAAAACTACTCTGATGACTACAATAAAAACCTAACATATGCACAATGAGATAACGCAAACCACTAGTGATTATTTTTAAGGTGACTGCAACTTTTGAATATGGACTTAAGCACACGTGTGTGTATAAGAATCACTATTTGCTTGCATAAGTAGCCAAAGGAAAATTTACCATTTTTTCAAAAGCAACACCTATGCAAAAGCAAATTTTGAGAATGTAATTCCCCCACCTCCACCCCAGAAAAAGTGTTCGAGTCCCTGTGTTTTGAAAGATCATCAAGGCTTTTAGAGAATACTTCGAGTTATTTTACCTAACACAAAGCATGAAATCAAGAATTAGTTTCATAGCAAGCAAGGGTACATAAGAGCTTTCTAATTCATGATCTCTCCTGTGACTCACTGCTCTCAATCCGTCCAAACCGGTGATCATCAGAGTCATACTTCTGTTGTAAGACTTTTCCATTATCTAATGCATCTTAGTCCTGGGAAGGTATTATTTGCTATTTAATCTACCTTTTTTCTTTTTTAAGTCTCATTTTATTACTTGGGTCAATTCAAGCAATGCCTCACAATTCTTCCCCCTCCGGAACGTTAATGCATTTTGTTTCCCTGCACGGCATCTCTCACCTTTCTGGAGATGCTGTGGAAGACCTCCACTTGATACAGATTGCCACAGTCCCATTGATTTCAGCAGAGGTCTAACGGTTTGTATCAGTGGAATACCTGCCCCAGCTTATATCATCTGTCTATGACCATCACTGAAAAAGAGATTTATTCCTCTAATCCATGACATAGGAATAACATGAAACCACATCCAGTCCTAAATTGCCCCATGTGCTAAGTCCTGACCTATCTACCTTGTTGCATCTCAAGTCTACATTTCAATTTTTTTTTTTTTTTAAAAAGGATCTACATGAAAAAAGAAATCTAAATTTTTCTTTGCAGCTCCTCACAATACAGTACCAACTGCACTTAACATTAACAGGCTGTTTTAAACCTTGTGCTGGTCTGGATCCAAGAAGTGTCCTTACAACATGAACCATATAGTTTGACATTATATGTATCTCATGCCCAAGAAGTAACTAAGGATAACTGAGAGCAGAGTAAAGGAGAGGGAGGAACAGCAGCATTAGAAAACCATCAATAAATGCCTTTAACAAATACGAATTTCAAAAAAATTCAGAGAGTGTTAGGGACTAAAGACCCTAAGTTTTAAACAGCCTTTTCCTTTCTCTTTAATCTACCCTCCCTTTCTTTTCCTACCTTCCTAAATTCTGAAAAGTGAAGTGAGAACAAATTAAGCATTCTCACTTAATTAAGCAAAGAGCATTTCAAGTTAATTCATTTTGTAACAGTACGGCCTTTATGCAAGCAAAGTAAAACATAGTTTTAATAATCCCCATTTTGTCTACTTTCAACTGAAAAGAAAAATTACTAAGTAGATGAACTCACTTACGGTGACCAATATGGTGTCTGAATAGGAGAATTTTATAAAAGCATCACCCTGTCGTAACTGACTAACAGGGTGTCCTGGTTGCGGTTAGGACAGAGTTAATTGTCTGCCTAGCAGCTGGTACAGCGCTGTGTTTTGGGTTCAGTATGAGAAGAAGGTTGGTAACACCCTGATGTTTTCAGTTGTTGCTCAGTCGTGCTTAGACTCAGTCACGGACTTTTCAGCTTCTCCTGCCCAGCCAGCAAGAAGGCTGGAGGGGC
>JAVKLA010000007.1:17089254-17116574 GCA_034782735.1 Sagittarius serpentarius | reverse complement strand
TTGGAGCCGGCTGGCATTGGCTCTGTCGGACACAGGGGAAGCTTCTAGCAGCTTCTCACAGAAGCCACCCCTGTAGCTCCCCCGCT
Organism: Sagittarius serpentarius; assembly: GCA_034782735.1. NCBI lineage: Eukaryota > Metazoa > Chordata > Aves > Accipitriformes > Sagittariidae > Sagittarius > Sagittarius serpentarius. Next base: position 17,116,488 of record JAVKLA010000007.1, on the reverse strand, counting down.
ACCAAAACCTTGGATCGCAAACCAAATACAATTTGTTTCATTCCTCAGACTATACCAGCTCATTTGGGAGCACTTTCTGAAGCCGAAATCTCGATTCCTTTTTCGGGACTTCATCCACTTTGGTATACTACGGGAATACCCAGCAGCACGGACCCACAGCAAAATGCAACCTGTACCAGGCTGCCTATTTGCATTATCTACGTGTCTCCCACAGTGAAAGCAGGCCATAGGCACACTGGCAGCAAACATAATCCAAGCAAACATTTCTGTAGCACACAACTGTGAGTTAAGGGGTTTACATATGTCATTAAGACTACCATGACGCTAGGCAAACCTACATTCGATTCTCTAAATAAGACTGATAACAGTACATAGATCACCAGATACATATAGATTACACACCCTGCCCCCAACCTATGCATTTACCAATTACTCTAAAAGAAATAACAATCATGATAAAGAAATATTTGAGCCGGTAATTTCAGTAAAAGGTTTAGAAAGCAACAAAGCAATAATTTTGGTAAAATTATCCGTGAAACAATCCCCCGCCTTACTTCCGAGCCTAGCAGCCCTGGGTATGCAACTACCGCAATGCAGAGGGCAGACTGGACACACGCTCCCTCTGCAATTACTTTTCCAGTGGCTGAAACACACACAGCACTGCCTGAAGTCAAAGCCTGAACTATGGCCCTTGATTAAAACCTCAGAGTTTTAATCCATTTCCCAGATCCATATATCCTGATAACAGAAGTATCTCTCCACCCTATCCTTATTTCTCTCAGGCACGCCCACGGTACCTGGGAGAGGGAGATTTGCTTTCTGTAATCCCATTGCATCTGTGCTGGTCTCCCTTAAATTTACTAGTTTTTGTATACTGTAAAATTGTACATTGCAAAAAACATCTATTAATTATATTCACAGCACATCAGAAAACTTGGTGAAAGTCACACCTACATTCAGCATGGCATATTAAAAAAAAAAAAAATTACGAAGAGGAACCAGCTTCACAAACGTTTAATGAAGGTTTTCTGACAGCTTGGTGGGAGAATTCCAAAACAGCTCTCGTGCCGACTGCTTTCAACTCACACAAGTCAGGAGGACTTAAAGGCCCTCATCATAACACCAAGACCAACACACCAGAAAGCATCTAATCATTTCGTTAGCAGGGATAATTACCAGAAGGAACAGGAGTTTAGTGTTTCTCTGCATCGTCTTTTCAATATAAACTTTGCTGTCAAGTTGTCTTCTCACTGAATAACATCAGTGTTAAGCAGACGGCCTTTGCTACAGCATTAGGAAAGATCTGGACCTAAGTATCATTTCAGCAAGGCCATAGAACTTTGTTAACAACAGTCACTTACTAAAACATTAAATTTGATAAATTTTCCATAACCCAGAAGAAACAAATTAAATTCAGACTGATCTTATCATAGCAAAATTTGTATGAGATATACTCTGCTTAATACAAGAGATAAAAGCAAAAAAGGCAACAGCAGCAATGCCCAATGACAAAATCCAACAAGTATGTTTGAAAATATTTGGACCTAAATTATCAAATTAATAGAATTTAAAACCTGAAGAAAGTAAGAATTCTTACAAAATGTTGGGTTATCTTTTTACACAATAGCACAGAGCACATGCTTTCTTCAAAATGTCAACCTGCAAAAGTTTCATCAGATCCCACTTAGAGAGTAACAAATTCCACAAGTTCTTCGTCTTTGCAAGGATAATGATCAGTTATCAGCAAGTTTAATACGCAGTCTCTTAACCTGTGAAACGTAACTTCGAATCAATCGGAAGTGGTCAGAGAAGAAAGACTGTAAGTCTATATTTCATCTAGAAGACATGCCTTTCCTTACTCGAGAACTCCTGAAGTTTTAACAAAATCCATATCTGAGATTTAAATCGGTGCCTAGAACTCATCTGTGACTTTTCAGTATAGTTTGCTTATGTGGTTTTAATGAGATGACATTTAGCTAACTGATTAAAAAGTAAACAGGAGAAAGTAATCTTAGGTACTTTTAATCACATTACAATACTAAAAAGTCTTGAGGCAGATCCTTGCAGCAGAAGCTTCGGAGATGACCTCTTTTAATTACCCTCCTGTCTGGTTAGGTGGGTTGCCATGGGGAGGTGATACAAAAAACATATCCTCATCCTCTTTGAACCAGTGATTAGCCAACTTTAAAAGATTTAATGGTTCAGGTAAACAATACTAGTACTTTCCAATTACATCGAATCTTTCATCACAAAGTCCCATGTAGGTAAATGAGGACATAACATTAGGTTTATCAGGTAGTGAAATTGTTTCTGGGAACGCTTAGTACTACAAACCAAAGCAAAGATTGTGTCCAGCATTAAGTACCATATTTCCTCATGCTTTCAATGTTTTGTAAGCATTTAACATGCTGAAAAACTTGATCGTGCATTGAACACCTCAAATGACTCAAACTGCTAACACTTAAGTAACCCATGCCTGAATTTCTTCAGCTACCTAGGTTTGCAAGAGCCCACAAGAGAGCAGCTATTTGTAAATGTGTTTGTATGTGAAAGATTGACATTTCTTGACATTTGGTGTATTCTTCTATTTTTCTTTTTTAATACCAATCCAGAGTAACCTCCAGAAGAGACAGGAGCAAAAGTTGCTTAAGATTTTTTTTAAAACTTGGTAAGAAGTTTCACTAGGATATGTGGGAGGGGGAAAAAAAAAAAAAATTGTATTAGAAGTGTTTGCTTTCTTTTTCAAGTATTTCTTATAAATAAGATGCAACATATGCTAGGTACCTAAAGAGCTGAAAATCAAAATGCTTTTTACTTATCTTTCTAAAAATGCTGGTCACTGCTTAGATCTTCATTTCCATTTGTGCAAGGAGCCCGAGTGCCAATAGAGAAAGTAATACCATATGTCAAAATCAAGCTTTAGAGAAAAGAGGCGGGGGGAGATCCATCATTAAGTTCAGTTGTGCAGAGATGTTTTTTCTTACACCTACTTGGATAATTATGAACATATCTATGACTGGCCAACAAACAGAAGAAACACATCTCGGGCAAATTCCTGAAGCCAGCAGTAATTTTTAATTGACACTGTTGGTGCCAGAATTTACCAGAATTTCAAACAGTGTATGCAAGCACAGAGGGGTGCTTACCTTCTCAGAACAAAATGCAAGCTGAATATTCTTTTTTTTTTTTCTTAAGATACAGCCTATGAGATCCAGTAATATTTGCAAAATCATGTAGCTATTCCAAATGTAAAATCAGGTAATTAGTTTTCAATATCTCGTTTTGATAGCTCATTTATGAAAGTCAATACACTTAACTGCTAAATGTTTTGGTTTTCTTCTCTGGATGTAGTTTTAAAATGCCATGCAGTTAAAAAAAGGTGGGGGAGAGGTGTTCACTCGATGCATTTCACTTCCCTAAGTTCGAGAGCGTCGGACAGTGTTGCGACATCCGTAATAAAGCAGCAAATCCCAGTGAAAGAGTTTACAGGAGGGGAGGGGAAGGGGATTTCTTGTTTTAAGACAGAACCGATGTCACTCACTGAGCCCGACGCTCATACCCACGGACTCCCAAGCGCCAGGGGACACGTCCCCACCTGCCCTGGCTGGAAGCCGGGTGCCCAGATGCTCCGTCCCAAGCAGCCCACCCAGCTCCGTCCCTCGGATGCCGAGGGGCACGAGGGTGCTGGTGCCAAGCCCTGCTTTCTGCAGGCCTGGGGGGGGGCCCTCTCTGTGCCCTGTTGGAGCCCACTGGGGTGACTGTCCTTCCTGAGAGCCACCAGGATTCCCTCGCTGCCTCCCTCCCGGGTGCCCAGAATAGCGGCACACGAGGCACGCGCGGGGCTCAGGACTTGCAGAGCAGCTGAGGCAGGCGCCGATAGCTCCTGCCACTCCGACAGCCCTTCTCCGGCATCGGCTCCTCCTGCAGCTTACGCACCTGCCCAGACCCGTCGTCCCTGTCCTAGCACGCCTATCAGCGCTCTCCGCAAGAGAGGCTCTTGAAATAAGCTAATGTAAACTGAAGGGTAGGCACCGACATCCATTTTACCCATCCCTGTTATCCAACTAATGCTCGCTATCATCTGGAAACAGCTAAGTTTATAGATAAATAGCCTTGATCTAATTGGTACATCTGTTCCCATTTTACTTGCAAGCTCAAATGTGCACTTTAAAAAGTGTATTTAAATATCACACTCCAGCTCTTCTTTTCCTTCTGGAAGCACACAAATCCCCCATTAGTCCTTTTGTTTGCGTACACATTTTCAGCTATTGCTGCTTTTTCCCCCACATACTTTTACGTATACACACACCTAAAGGACTGGCAGTGCCTTCAGTTTAATAGTCCTTTGATCCAACTTTACATTTAGAATACGTAGAGATAAGCTATATGATAGATGAAAGAGCAATATAATTTCAAAAAACCCTAAAAAGTTATCTTACTAACTTCAGAACATGCTGTAGAGCCAATAGCGATACGTATCTGTGCTGCAGAGCGCTCCCAAGCCCCAGCATGTGTGCTGGCCATTTCTCAGATCCTTGTCAGAACACATCCTGGACATGCACCAACTCTCCTTTTCTGGAAGGGCAACCACATGTGAATGATGGAAAGGAATCACAAAATGCGTAAGTAAGGTCCTTGCTCAAAATGATCAATGTATGATGACATAGACTGCTCTGTGGCATGCATCTACCCTGAAGTCTTGCTGCCTTGGACTCCCCAAGACAACATTCATCATGTTGTACTGCTGTACAACTGCTGTACTGAGCATACAGCCGATCCAGCAAAACATGACAAACGGAAGATGCACAGTTCAACTCAGTTAAGCCCCTGCATAGGCGACCATCTGATTATTTTTGTTCGTTTCTGTATTAAGTATCACTATAGCAAACTGTAAGCCGTAGGAAAAAATATTCTATTTCATTTCATAATCTTATTGGCATCTCCAAACTTCAGTGATACCTAAGAAAATCCAGTAATCACAGGAATGACATGTTCCTAAAAGGATAGTTTCTGTCTTTTTAAATGGTTTATGCTGTCCCTTAACATTACCCTAGTTGCTCTATGCTCATCAAAACCACCTGCAATCATAGTCTTAACAGCTATCCAGTCCTCCTCAGGCACAGGAAGGCAGGATTCAAGACATTTGTATTTCTACAAGTGTTCAGCTACGTTACGTCTACCTGCAAGAACAATGTGTTGGGAAGTAATTTGTTTCCTCCGTTTACCTTCTAAGGCACCCTCATCACAGAAGATCTCAGATTTTACTTCCCTTGAACAAGAAGTATACACCTTTACACCCTTTTTGTTCTTATCTGCTCATCATTTTGGCATCAATGGTAAATAATTGCATCATCCACCTTCTGCTTCTCCTTACATTTACGGCACCAATAGACTAGAAAGACCAGTAGCATCTACATCTCTACAAAATGAATGTGTACACAGGTACATAGAGCATGTTTTCAGCTGTGTAACTTCACCAGTCTACTGTCTATTCTCAGATGTTGACAGCTTTATTTAGTTTTAACCATTTATATTTACAAAGGAATCAGAAGAATAGTGTCTTCCGGGGGAGCAAGCATTCTACAGCCAAGTACCCGAGGCTTTTTTTCCTGCCACTTGTACTCAAAATTACACAGCCAAAATTTCTTAAGGATTAGAAGACTGGCTTTGTTTGGAGGCTCTTTGTTCTTTTTCACTTTGCTAAAAACATCAGCTTAAAAGCAGGGTTAGTGGGGCTGTCCCGAGGATCACTTCTCGGGGGGGGACACCAGGCTTGCGTTGCTGCCCTGTGGAAGTTGGTCAGAATAGTCAGCTTAGGTGAAAAGCATCTTTTAAACAGATAGGCATGAAATCTGTGAAGGAAGCTCCTTCGTTTTCTAAGTGACTTAATTCAAACTTAGTGCCTTTTACCAAACTGTTAAGCAAGTAAGAGACTGTGGCTTTCTCACCTGTCCTACAACAATGCAAAGAGAACTGTGTTCAAATTTCTAGGCAACTTTTCCATAACATTATTGAAAAGTAGGTTTGAAAGACAGATGCAGTCAGGGTAGTTTATTCACACTTACAGACACCACCAAGTGAGTATTTACCCAAATGATCTTGCAGCTCTCCAGTCAAGGAGGTCCATGAGCTTCCAGGGTAGGTTATTCCTAGTCAAAACCTTTTCCTGCCAAGTATAGTTCCTCTCTGCAATCTTTCAGCATTTGAACGCTTCATTACGTAACATTCTCCTGGCAATATCCTCTTAAAAAGCTCTACCTATAAAAGTCCTCGAGGGGTGGTTTTTTTGTCTGTTTGGTTAGGTTGGGGTTTTGTTGAATGATTGAGATTTGTATTTTTTCTCTATTTCTCTACTGCTTTCAGTCCTCCATTCTCCAAAGTTTACAAACCCCTACTGTTCTTTTCAGCCCACATTTCTTTCCAGGTTCCCATTCTTAAACTGTTCCCCCCTGCCCCCGAGTAAGCAGCAGATCTACAGATCTCCATTACTGATTTGTTTCCACTACTGAAAAAACAGGCATCTTGGGTATCCTCTAAGAACTTTGTGGATTGCACGAGCTGCTCGACTGCTTATGGAAAACAGACAGAGATAATTAACATTTTAAAATTAAAAGAAAAGGTAGAGCTTATGTGTGCCTGTTGTTGGAAGCACCTGTTTTTGTCTCTAATGGACCTTAACAAGTATTTGTGTCTAGTTCCCAGATATTTTCCATGATGCATTAAAGCCTTCATGACCTAATTTACTAACACAATATTTAGGAAGCAACTGATAAAAATAATGTTGCTAAAGTGATATTTATCATTTGTTCTAGTACTAAGGATATCATTCATATTTTCTGTTTTGTTACGAATTCTATCAATCTGTTATTGCTTTACTCAAAAGATAGGTAAAAGTACTAAATTCCACAGTATATCAGTTCTTTCTGAATAAGAGAGAAGAACACACCAACAGTAATACAAGTGTGTAGGATGCCTCAATACAATAACAGATTTTTGGGGGTAAGTGTTATTCTCTGAAAACAGATCACTTCAGTAATTTTGCTTCCTGGTACATGGGTCTTATTATAGTCTTTTCTACTATAACACTTTTTTTTCTTTTTTTTAAAAAACACAATCTCTCGTTTCTGGAGAGTTAATAAAATATTGCAGGACGTGCCATATGCTTGCAATCACTGAATACACAACTAAGGAAATTTCAATACTGTGCAATGTCTGGTACCCCATAAATTTCCCTCCCCGCCCCAAGCATCACACAGCTTCATCAAAGAGCTCAATTTACAGAACTCTTTGAAAGGTACATATAATTTATACAATTCTGATTACCCTGACAGTATCAAGAAACAGTTTTGGAAAGTCTGCAATTGCTTAAAGAAATGTCAACAGTTTTGTCTCATGGGAGGAGATTGTTTAGGACTAAGCACTGAAAAACAAAAAGCAAGAGACATTAAAGGAACCTTATAAAACACACAATAATCTCGGACTAAACCATGACAAGGTTTGAGTTTGGCCAGTTCTACATCAGTTACACATTACTGAAAAAACAAAGCCTAAGCAATTGTCAGAAATACATTTGATTGAATTTTGTGCACTTAGCTGTAATTGTAAGGAGACACAAGTAATGGAATTATTAGTATCCTTTAACTCCTTTATACACAGACACTAACACAAATGAATAAAAACTGCCCAATGTCATACATACAGTGAAGAAGGATCTTCTAGTTCATAACAGGCAATATTTGTAGAAATAGAATAGAGGAGAAAGATTTCACATCAGTAATAGTGGGTTTGCCACGTTAGTGTTTTCTAGCCTGACAACAGAAGAGTTATTAAATATTTTCGCCAGTAAATGGTAATTCTTCATAAACAATCCTCGACTTCCGCCAGTACATACGTACAGGACTCTGTGTGTGGGTGTGTGTTTGCACACGTATTCAGCTACACATCGTTTTAAATTACTTGGTATTTTCCAGTTTAGTTTTCGACTGCAGCTGGTATTTTAGAATACGAATTGTTTTTATATAACTTCATGAACTCTACCAAATCAGGTCCACCCACTTTATTCACAAGTCATTTAAGTGACTCTCCAGTAAATATGATACTGCTCAAAAACCAAAAAGCAACGGGGAAGCAGGAACGGATCACAATAAAAAGAAAGAAATAGGTGTGCCCAGTGACAGACACATTTTGAAGAGCAGGTTGTCTTGGTGTCTTTCACTTTTGATACTCAACCAACCCTGTTCTTCCCAATTACGCACTGCCAGCTGTCAACCGTCACCAATCCGAGCGGCAAACAACTCACTGTGTAATTAATGGAAGTTGTCTGTTTAATTGCAGCAAAGATTCAACTTGAAATACTTGCAGGGAATGTTGAAAAGACGTTCTGGGAGGATTTCTTCTTGTTAGGTGTACCGATTTGACACCACCATCTAGCTACATCCAGGGAACAAAGGTCCCAGGTGACAGCAGCCAATTCCCTGAACAAGGTGCGATCAAGCGAGGCAACGCACTGCTAGGTGTGAGGTTACCCCCCCACACACACACTCCAACCCCCTTTCCTTCAAAGGGGAGTAGGAGATCGGGTTTGCAGACAGCACAAATCCGTGTAGCGACACCGATTTTAATTGACTGATTATCTAGCCTGAATTTCTGCAAAAGATCATTTTTTCCAAACCATTACTAATATAGAATATTTTCTGCTGTTGGCAAAGGATTTTACTTAAGAGCTTCAGAAATACAATAAAGGATATTTTGGCAAGTTCTGATGTGATTTCATAATTGAGAAATATGTCAAATATGAAGAGTTGAAATAGTAGCTGAAATGCAAGATTTGCAGGTATTTCCTCTTGTCTCTTCCTTGACTAAAAATAAAATCATACTAGAAAACTGTATTCTGGGTACCATTCCTCTCCTGAGTGTTTGTTTAAGAAAGCAGATAGACTCACACCAGCAGGTTATGCCTGGTGTGAACCAGACTAGCTTAGCTGTTCTACGTTCTCTGCAATTCTTTTAAGCCTTCCAGTTTTGTACAGAACTTATTTCTTCCCAAGAGAATAGCTGGTTAAAGGGTAACACGATTAAAAGAGGATAGATTAATTCCTAGAGGATTTTGTGTGAGTGTTGGCATGTTTCATTTGTGTTTGATGACCAGTTACACTACAGACATGGCAACAATGCTGCTGTGAATCTGTCCTGAACCGTAGTCTCTACATGAGGACTCTCAAACTGCATGCCTCTGTTTCAAATATAAATCTCATTCAGTAATACAAGGAACACGTTTGTTAGCATGTAATTACAGGACGATACGCACCTAACTCAGAGGAACACCACAAACTATTGTTCCTTGCCTTCATTTTACTGTACCAGAGTACAGGTACATGTACTGTACCAGTACTGTACCTACTGTACCAAGACACTAAGGTCTCTCAAGCACATCGATCACATTCATCTCATTCGGACTGGGAAAACCATCTGCTGGGCGTGCAAAGGTTAGGAAGGAAGAAAGATGCCCGAAGTAGCATGGGCAACACGAAAGAAGAAAGAGGACATACTCGACAAGCACATAGGTAGAAGCCTTTAGTGGCTAGAGGCGACATCAAGCAGTTGTATACAGCTTGGCATTTCTCTGGACTACTCTACTGCTAGACCAAAGGATAGGGAAAAAAAAAAAACCTCACCGGTCTTTTGGTTGGAGGCTTGCGCAATATGCCGAAGAGAGAGCAAGAAAGACAGCACTACGTCCATATATACAAATGGAGCAAGAGAGGGGAATGGTAAAGGTTTGTTCACACTCGCATCAGTCAGGTGCTAGAAAGACTCAGAGCAGGAGGAGTGTGGGACGAAACACTGTCGATTTTGAGGCAACAGGAATACTATTACCAGAAATTGGTGCGTCTTGTATAGGAGTTCGAAAGAGCTTTTTCGGAAAGTAATGAAATAGAAGAACAGGCAGATGCTCAGTTACTCCCTTTACATGCTGTTGTTAAATTTCTTACTCTATCACTAAAGCAATTATCACATGTAAGATATCACAAGCAGAAAGAAAGAAGGAATATCCAGTTAGATGAAGTAATGATGTTTAGGAGTAGATAAACTCTCCTCCCACGTTAAGTGTTATTTTATACCACCATTATATCAGGTTTTGCATTTCTTTTCTTTCCCCTCAATCCATTTCAAACCTGTCATTTAGAATTGTGTAAATCTTTTTACAGAAACAAAGTCAGCCTTGCTCATGTCCTGGTTAAGTTGCTCATTTGCATAGCATACTGTTTCAAACGTGATTTATTGGTAAAATACATGCTTTAATGACTTGCCTTGTTTCTAGATTTATAAGCCTGGGTTGATGGAGGTTTTTCTGTGTTAATGTTTTCCAGATCTTATTGCCTTGTATGTGCAGAACAAGGGGCATTAATCAATAGGTTCGCTTAGTTACACAGACTCCCAGTTGCCCCAGTGTTTGGGCAGGGGGCGGCTTTTCAGCATCAGCCTTAACTGCCTGCTGCAGAACAGCAGCCAAGATGAGCCGGGACTGGTGTCACCCCGCATCTCCTCACATTCAAAGTGAACAAGATGATAATAAGGCAGCACAATATGGGTGGACACACAAGTCAGAAAGGCACAGAGGCGGGTAAGAGTCAGACCCTGTTCTCCACGCACCGGGGGAGTTGCTCTTGCTCTGTAATTCTAATTGAAACCATGCCTTTTTGTCTTCAATCCAGGGTTTTGGAAGCAGAAGGTAAAGCCCTCCCCCGCCGCGATCCCTATCCCGTACCCTGGGACGATCTTAACGCTAAACCTGCTTCCACTGCACCGTACGAGCAGCTCTCTGAACCGTATCAGCATTTTTCATGCATTGTAAACTCAGGAAAAAAGAAAAATAAGTTAATTTAAAATGTGTTGCAGTTTGTGCCAGTGTTGTTAATGTCACCCTGAAAGAATTCCCACCCTTGAGAAACTGTAAATACTTGAAGTGTGTATCTGTGAGAGTCAAGATTTTCGTTACTTGGAAAGCGTTGTTTCTTTACAAATGCATGGAAATCCAAACTTTCCCAGTTATTTTGTTACTGCAATAGATTTGAAAACCAAGGAAGACTGGTATAAAGTTAAATTTAAGATTAGTTTGCCATCTTGTGCAGAGGGGTAGAACCAGGTAAGCAATGCTGAATACAACGATAAAAAAAACATTTTTGCTTCACAATTTGCAACTCAATCATCTTCCACTTAGTCAAAGAAAAACCGCAGAGTTCCATCACTGGACTAGTATTACAGTGATTACCTATCAAGCACTGACACAGGGCCCATTCCAAAATCTGCGGTACACTATAGAAGCCTTTCTGAAAACTGATGAACTGCAACCCGTGTTTCAGAAAATAGAAGCAGCGAAATATAAACAAAGCCCCTCCAAAACATATGGTTGTCATCCATAAGACTGCCCAGGGGACCCGGGATAAGTGGAAGCCACCTCAAACACCTTTAAGTTTTCCTAGAAGTTGTTACACCACCAGGCACTAATCTGTCAGCAAGGGATCATTAAAGCTCTGCCAACCTTCCTCCTTTCCCCACTCCTTTTCCTTTCCCCGCTCACAGGCACCAAACGAATCCTCTAGCGGGTTTTGCTTTTCAGAATTCCCCATTCTTTAAAAAATCAAACAACCAACCAACCACAGTAGCAATAGTATCATTAAATTCACAAGATGGTATTAAAAATTTTTGTTGAAGGAACGAGGTCTAAGAAGTCATTCACACTAAACTGTCAGTAAACGATGGATGATTCTACAGTTATGTTTCTTAGAAATCTTCCCTACAATATTTTTTTTTTATGTTTTTCCTAGCCATACTGGAACATGAAAATATTGGAATATAAAAATACTGAATATGACTATTAAGTTTTCCAGCTGCGTCTCAAATCAGAAAGAAGTCTAGAAAAAAATAAAAAGTAAAAATCAAGTTATTGATTTGGAGGAGAAAGACTTAGAATTCCAAAATGGACTAATAGGTATCATTAGCATTTATAGTCTTCTAACAATCAACAGGAAGGGACTCGCTGCTGGAACCATGAAAAGCTACAGTATTTTAATCATCACAGAATAATTACTGCATGTAAGTATATAACCAAACTTTGCTCATTTACAAATCAGAGAGCATTAGAGAAAGATGAATGGTGGGCTTGCTTCTGCTTCTTATTAGAGTCTTTTTTGTGCCAATGCGTCAAAGGCAAAGAAACTAAAATCCAGTAGATATGGGTCTCCAGGGAGCACAAGAAGTCAGGGATTTTCTGATGAAAGTTTTTTCCATAAAAATTGGATTGCCTGAAGGAACGTGTGAACCAGTTAATTTAGATGAGACGACCATCTCTGGCTTAAAGAGGGAAAGGGGGGAGAAAAAGCCTATTTTCTCTTCCCTCCAAATAAGTAAAATCTGCAAAAAATTAGAGCACTTAACTGGAACACAAAACGCTTCACCCAGCTTCCTCCCAGAAATCTGTCCTGGCCACTGAGCTGCAAAGTAAGCTTGATCATTTTTGGGGGGATGTAGAATTAAATTTAAAAAAAGAGCAGAGAAGAAATTAAGAGTCATCTAAGAAAACCATCTGCCTGGTGGTCATTGTGCTCACCTTAGGTATGAATAATGAAGTCTAGAGGCCGCTTAATCAAGCTAGAGTCAGTCCTTTAAAGTTCAAGCATGTACCCTGCTAGCTTGGGTAATGGCTATGTTGATAAAAATAAGAACCTGCCTCTTGCTTTTCATGAATGTTTGAAATTTCCTCAGTGCATAATAAGAGCAACAACAAGAACAACATCATCTTGAAAAGCGTCAGCAGACAGGAGCACCTAAAAGAGCCACTTCTCCACAGTCACCGATATGAATACCCAGCGCGAGGCCAATCATACTAGTGACGGCACAAGTCCTACAAAACGTACTTGTGATTCATGTTAAGAGTGGCGATTTGGCTACAGACTTTAAGGTTGATTTTGTGCAAGGCAAAACCACTGCTGCTGTCATTTTGCTTTGTAAGAGGGCAGGGAGGAAGGGACTGAGGCACCAGGGCAAGTATCTGCTGCTCAGATGGAGATGCTCTGAATTTAAACAGGCTCAGCCAAAGTCAGACTCTCATCCTACTTCCTTAACTAGTCTAAGTAGAGTACAGAATTCAATTTGGAAAGCATACTTTTAATAAACATATACTGAGGTGCATTACATTCTTCCTGAAAATGCTTCAGGTGTACAATTACATTTTACAGATGTGTGAAACAAGAACAGATATGCTTCATCTTTGTAACGGTGTTACGTAAAGCTTCTTTCTTCTCTAGATTAGCACAAACAGCAAGATTAAAAACACTTCTGAAATAAACCAGGATGTGTACAAAGCTGTCTCTTCTATAGCCAGTATCATATTAAACCTCACCCAGTGAAACAGTTAGACTGGGTTTTGTGGGTGCATAGGCGTAGTGTTGGTTGTGATTTATTTTTTAAAGCACTTCGATATGGATCAGCTTATTTGAAAAGAACGAAAGATGTCAATGATATTAGAGTAGCCTCTTTGAATCACACCAAATAGAAAAAGCTAGGCCTCAAACAGCTTGCAATTGCTAAGAGATTTCAATGTCTGTGAAAAGACAGAACGACTGATGATGATGATGAGTCAGAATTAATTGCAACTTGGTGACAGATATACACGACATGCCCTAAGTACAGCACTAATGCCCGCAGAGTGGACCCTTCTCCTCGTTGTACCCTATAAATGAGATTTACTGTTGTGCATACGCTTTCCAAAATCTTCAGAACAAACATCCAGCTGAGCAGTTTTTAATTTAACAGACAAATAAAGTATTTTGTATAAATTTTCTTCTCTTTTGACTCTACCCCCAACAGCTCAACCAACCAGAAGACTAAAGCACCAAAAGTTCCCTTTATTAGAGTGCTTGCTGACATGCGGTAACTTGTCGTGCTTAATGACAAAATCCATAGGGAACCAAAATCACTAGATGGGAGAAATCCCTGTACAAAGAAGCTTTAGCTGAAGACCAAAGCAGCTCACATTACTTATTAAACTACTAATGTTAAAATCCTTAAAAGTGTGTCAGCACAGTGGTATATTATACGTTTTCTTGCAAGAACTTCATTGAGCTCAGCTTCTCCAACGCTGGAACAGAACTTTGGTACTGTTCATCAGCTTTTTCAAGGAAGTATGTATTGATAAAATAGAGCATTTCAACATCCAGAGTCTTTAATTTTAAGTAGATGTTTAAGTTTCATCAGATTGAAGTTGGAGCTGGAATGCACATAATGTGCTTGTTTAGTTTAAGTCATCATATTTTAATAAGAATGTTTAACAATTCTTGAAGATTGTTGGGTGTGGGGACCATTAGTTTAAAAAAAAAAAAAAGCCGCTTAAATTTGTTCCATTTCAGGGTTTTCCCTTCATTTTCCGCAGGAGTGGATGTATACAATACATTCAACAATAGCTGTATATCAGGAGTATGAGGGAGGATGCAGTAATATTCACATAAATGGGGTCAGAATTTTACCTTTGATCATTACTCTTTTTTTCAATTATAACCCTGAGAAAAAATAAAACCCAACACAAACCAAACCATCTTTTCTTCCTGTCTTTTGCTATCTTAATCTGAAATGATCCGATTCATTAGTATTTCCGACTGTAGGTAAAATCCTTGTCAAACATTGAAAGGAATCATGAAATTACTCTTTGTAAGATGTCCTCTTTGCATGCTTTAAATTCTTTTGGCATTTACAAGCATATAAATGTTCTTCATTATCTACCGTACAACAGCAGCAAGCTACCAAGATGCTAATTTTGATAAAATGTACCAGGTTAAACTGAAGGGGAGCATTTTGAAAAAGAAGTTTGGTTTTGCAGTCCTGCGGGTAAAGCAGATGCACAAGTAGCAGGACTAAGGGAAGACTTTGATCTCACCTACCTTTCATGTATAATTGACAGTTGTAATTTGGACTCGGGGATGATAGAAAGGCAGCTGAGAAATTCTTTGAGATGCCTGTGTACAGAGAAGCAACGTGTGCTTGATACAAGCTGAAAGGAAAATACAAAGCCTGAGGAATCAGCATCGCTGAGCAGAAGTGCTCTACAGCACAGCAGTCACACATGAAAGGGCAGCCCATGCAGACCGCACCAGTGCAACCGTCCTCTGGTCAAGCTCTGGGTTAGTATGTTCGCCCACACTAGGTAAAGGTAACGTACTAGGCTGAGAAACACCCAGGAGTTGTGGGACTGTGATGGGTTTCTTGACAGAAGGCAGGGAGAGAGCACAGAGAGGGGTACGGCAGGAGAAGACCGGATCGAGGGTCCTGTAAAACACTGCAGGAGCGGCATGGCAGCTTTGAAGTTTTGGTGAAAGGGGCTAAAACTCAACTCTCACTGTCACATGCTTTTGAATAAACAGTAGTCCGAGTAGAACTGGGGAAAAGTGTTAAAAATTCATTTATGTGAAGGCAAGTTAACACTGTAATTAAGTTTTAGAGTGAGCACAGACACAACATTCCCACAATGGGATCACTTCAGTACATCAAAAGACAGCACGAATCAGGACTTCACAACACAGATGGTTCCAATTTGCTGCTTTTCTCAATTTGCATAGTTTTTTGGTCTCACAATACAGATCTTTAATGCAAGAGTTATTCCTATCATGATTAATTCCTGTTAATCCACACTGTTGATCTGTAGTGTTTTTCAAGTATCATCTCACGTAAATAGATGTTAATATTAAAGGTAGTCAAAAGAAAGAGAGTCAGAATTTTCATCTCCTGTTAAGTACTGGCAAAAAACACTCAGGAACAAAAAAAAAAGTGTCTAAATCCTGAAATTACTTGCAAAGGGATAGGCAAACACCTTAAGGCACGGAGGCGTGGGAGAAGGCTGTCCTTCAAACCGGGGTCCCGTGCCTAATCCCGAGGCAGCAGCCGGCTGCAGGCAGCCAGCACCGGGCCCCGGAGGCCTGGATGCCTCAGAATTTTGTTGACATCTCTACAACAAAAGGTTTTTCTCCTCATTTCAGAGGCTTGAGTGAATTAGAATTTTTTGTGGACTTCATTTTATGAGAACGTTTCCACGTTGTTTTAATTGCTACTGCTGTTCTCTAGTGTTAGGGGCGCATAGCCGCAGGCAAACACCAACAAACCTACGGTTGGTAGACAGATACTAAAACCGTTTAGCATAAGCACAGTTCCCATCACAGGAGATACGCTCTGTACCTTTTCACAATAAGCTCAAGTAGCAAACCAGCAAACTCCTGCTTCTACCGCAAAACACTGATTTACCCTCATGGGGCACGATACACCCCCACTCTTTTGCCTAGGCCACACTTTGGGGAAAGTTACTTGCAGTCAGAGCAGAATTTCACTCTTCTTGGGGCATTCTGCATCTGCAGGCAAAACTGAGCAATAGGAAAGGCAGCGGGAAAGTACCCATTTGCCGTATCTTCCCTTGCACTTTAAGGAAGACGTTAGAAAAAGCTGAAGCACATCTAACATGATTTAAGAAAAGGTACGTTCTTGCAAAAAAAAAAAAAAAAGTTTTAAAATTAGAACCAAGTTGAAAGAAGGCCGGTACAAAAAAATGTTTTAAAGCTAAACAAAGAGAAGATTATGCATTAAAAATGTCAGACTCCATAACAGTTGAAGACTGTCTGCTGTGTCTGTAGCACTAAAATACACACCAGAAAGACATTCTGAGTGTTACCACGCTGCTGGCTCAGTTTAGTGTCCGCTGATATGACATCAGCCCAGGCAGTATTTTGTGAAGTGCTGTAAGCAAATTCATGAAACTTTTCTTATCCTCAGGAAAGTCAGGTGTTGGGATATACAGAGCAGAGGGATTTGTTCGAGTTCCAAAGTAGTTTTAAATTGCAAAATCCACAACGTATACAGTAAATCTGTAAGACAGACGGCCATAAATCCCTAATGAAACACTGCCAATGTAAATATTGTAAAAAGGATAAATAGCTCTTAATTACACCGCTGGCAAGCAAGTTGGGTTTTTCCTCCTCTTCATGCTGCTTTTCGCCAATCTCCCAGGCCCCCTCAAGCATACAGCATGCACAGCACGGATTAGTGGTGGCCCTGCTCTCTTCCACTGCACAGCTCTTACTCTCCTATGCCTTTGCTTCTCACCTCTTTGTTTATTTAAAAACGAAACAAAACACACCATTGTTGGTTTGAGCATTTGTAGAAGGTGTAATTTTACATATAGGAGAAGCAGGCAGACAAGATGAAAAACTGATGGGGCCGGAAAGCCCCCAACGTAAGCATGAACAAGCAAGCCCAGCTACTGATGTAAAAAGAGTTAAGGCAGACAAGTTAGGTGGTTTTATAAGCAGGGGTGGGGGATAACTGCAAGAACTGATTTATTTTTTCTTAAGGCTTTTGGCTTCTGCATTGGGAAACCTGAAAGAAAAGAACGACTAGCTTAAAACATGACTAGAATGACCCTCTTTAAAATCTTTTAGCTCTTTTCCAGGCTGTTCACACGCTCTGCTGCTGAAGACAAACAGTTGCGTGTTACCTTTGACTTGAGCTAGGCTGTCATGTTTGGTCCTGGCCCAGAGTTACGGTGCTTTAACACACACCTTTTCATTACTCTGCTATTCCTTAACTGGCTGGCTAGCCAGCCAAATAGGAAATATAACATAGCTTTTTCCACCTCTTTTCAGGCGAGGGGGACGCTAAAAAAAAAAAACCCACAACTTAAATCAGTAACAGATTTATTTCTCAAGTAAAAAAAAGAAAACCTACAGAATAAAACAAAACTCTTTATTATTTGGTATCTCTGATCATTGGGTTTTCTATTTCTCTCTCTTGCACAGACAGGCAAAACCTTTACCTTCGAACCAAAATTCTCCCTTGTAGACTCAAGAAACCAGAGATGCTACCTTGCCCAATATGCAGGCAACTTCCAAATTCTTAGTCAAACAATGAGTCCACAACTTCAGTCTAGTAAATTGGCCTTCAGCGTAACACCTGGCAGAATGTTCAGATTGTGGCATTTATTTGTCCTGAACGTCTTTCCTCATGCCATATACTATATAGCTATCGTTTCTTTTCTTTTACAGTCTGTAGCGTATTTTAATATACATAGCTTCCTTTATTTCCGCTTATGCTTTAAAAAAGTTGCTTTTTGAAAAGAATAAAATCCTCAATACTGTAGTAGTAGAAAGGCTGATTCTTCTGCATTCAAACAATATTTTAACCCACCTACAGCTATTTTAAAGTATTATAAAATACAAGACACCTTGTGAATGCAGTATTAAGCACCTTGCTCATGTATAGTGGACATATCGCTTAGTATTTTTCACATACCATTATGTATTGCCTTCAGTGATTTCATATAAATGTGAATTTTGGTTTAGTTATGGTTGCTGTGTGTGAATGAGCAATGTTGGCATTCCTACACCTTTGAGTGAAAATTTCAGTTGACTTCATTAAACTGCGGGACAATTGTGTTTTGAGGACTAGGCACAGCTGTAAGGTCTTAATTCGCAGCAGATTCAAACAGATGAAGATGACCCTCACGCTTTCCAACTTTCCCACTAGGAGCTTCCAGCAGGCTTGACCTGGCAACAGGGGCAAAAAAAAAAAAAAAAAAAAAAAAAAAAAAAAAAAAAAAAAACAAAAAGTGGAAGGCTCACGATCTTGCTGAGCCCACAGTCATTTGCTCAGGCTTTTGCTTGGCTGAAGCTTCTATCTAAATAGCCAGGGAACTAACAAATTCACTTAGGCAGTAGATAGATTTCCATTGTTGCTAAATAAGAATGTGAGTGACAAGGCTGACTCTCAGACCATTAATTCGCAGCATTCAAGGCTCAAAGTGTAAAAAATACATACGTAATCACAGAATGTGGTGCTCTGCTTTCTGAGAAAGCAAAGAGAACAAGGGGTGGCTAACAGTACAAGTAACAGGGAGAGGGTTTTTCCTCAGGGGATTGTTACATTCCGGACCCGGCAGACAGAAAAATACCTTACAAGTAAAGCAGAAAAGACCTCCAGATAGCACTAATACCATTCACTTTGCGTCGGTACCATTGCATATAAGTGGAGCTACTGAATCCCCTCGCTCATGGTGCCCTTTAACATCTCAAGTCTAAGCTCCGTTTCCCTACTCTATAGAACAGCTTAGATCAAAGACACAGAGGACTGAAAACATTAAAATCAATTAACTCAAACTTCAAAAGCCACCTGATTTGTTGGTAAATTATTTGGTCAATGATTGATTTGATGCACTTTGTTTTAAAGTGTGCCAGAATGGAAGAACACAGACATATTAGATTGGATATTAGGAAAAATTTCTTCCCTGAAAGGGTTACCAAGCACTGGAACAGGCTGCCCAGGGAAGTGGTGAAGCCACCATCCCTGGGGGTATTTAAAAGACATGTAGGTGTGGCGCTTAGGGACGTGGCTTGGTGGTAGACTTGGCAGTGCTAGGTTAACGGTTGGACTCAGTGATCTTAAACCTAAACGATTCTATGATTCTAAGCCACAATCACTAGAATTAAATTACAAAAAAAAAATCCCAGAATACAGTGTTAAAAGTTTAAAGGGAAAAGAAACATGATTTCTCTGTTGTGGAGAGAATATCAGTGAAATGGAAGCAAGCAGAAAAGAGTGAAAAAGAAACAGCAAAATTCAGAAAATTAGTCTCACAGAGAGGTGATTTACTTCACATTGCTGTAATGATACCAAATCCTCTTTCATATGCATTAAATATATGAGGCTGTTAGTGTTAGTCATCAAGAGTGAAAGGAGTGACATTACTACTTACTAATCTTAATGTTCTTGATAGGTTTCAAGCTCTGGAAGTGGTGATTAAGCTTTTTCACAGAGGATGGTAGAAGACCAAGGAAAACTTCATCCCAAGAATACTTTCAGGCCACCAAGTTCTGCACTTTTTTTTTTTTTTTTTTAAACTCACAGAAGAAAGCAGAGAGTAACTTTATCTGCCATTTTAAGTAGTAAAATGTCCTCCCAGCAGAGCAATGCTTTCATCACCTGGCACTCATGTCCTTAATGAACACACAGTCAATATTGCCACAGTTCTCCAGAGCACACCTTTATGGTTTGTTAGATCTGGTAGCTATTAGTACCGCTGTCCTCTAGCTATATTTCTCTCTGATCTCCCAAGTTAAGCATGTGTAGCTTGGGTGCGAGTTTTAAAGAAAATGTTCCTAATTGCCTCCAGTTGCTTCTGGGCTTGGCCTTAGTGATTCTGACTCTTTTTAGAGAGTTGTCTTCAGTAGAAGATAAATTCACCATTTTCACCTTGGGATAACAAAGATGTAAGATAAATCAAGGAAAGGTAGAAAGAGTACACTGTCAAGGAAAGAGAGCCACCTAACAAAAAAGCCTTCAAATCGTACCTTAAGGTAAATTAGATGAGGTCAGCTTTATACCTTGCTCCCCCACTGGGAGGGATTTTTGTTTCCTGATCTTTTCTAGATGTAAAACTAAAGCCTCTTATCCTCTTTGTACATGTACTTTGCCTTAGGAAAGATAACATACGCTAGTCATCTTAAAATTAAGGAAAAAGTTATGGGGCAGATACTTTTTCTTTTTCTTTTAAAGGAGTAAGGACTGTAACATAATAGGTAAGCAATACTTTACTGAAATACAAAGAACATTGTAATGTTGAAGACATCCTTAATGTTGAAGGCATCCTTTGAATAAGGACACCCTAAATCTCACTAAGATGATAGCGCAGCAATTCTCCCAAATATCCAAAATGCTAAGTCCAGCACGAGAATGGATCCCCTACAAAAAAAACCCAAACTTACTAGAGTTAAAAATTGGTAGGATTAAATGTAATGCCACCTATTCCATCTAAACCTTAACAACATTAGCTTGTATAACTAGTCTCTAGTAAATTAGTGGCTATTGTTTTATAGCCTAAATGTGACCATAAATAATTACTTCTTGTACAAGTAACGAAATTACACTTCCAGCAGCAGTTCCCTCTATTGCAAATTCACCCTCCGGGCCAGTTCAGGTACCCTTCTCTGCGGCAGCCCTTTCCGATCTCCCTTCCCCTTTACCTTCCTCCCCTCAACAAGTCTTAAAAAGGAGGGGGCAATTCTAATGGGCTCAGCCACTCACATACAGTTTGCCAGTGGGTATAGATACAGAAGGGGAAGGATGCTGGAACACAGCCCTAATTTCCTCTCCCCACCACTTCTCTAAAGAATCATAGAATGTCTTGGGCTGGAAGGGGCCATCAAAGGCCATCTAGTCCAACCCCCCTGCGGTGAGCAGGGACACCTTCAACTCGATCAGGTTGCTCAGAGCCCCATCCAGCCTGGCCTTGAAGCACGTTCCTGCCCTGCACTGCTGCTGTGGTCTGCTAAACACCTGCCTTTTAACGTGAAGGTAAGTACATTCAGGGGCAAGTGCTTAATCTTACATAAATTGCCATTAAATAAGTACGTTTATAGAAAATTCCCGCTATTAAAGTATAAAGTTAGATAAAACTTAGGAGCAAGATCATCCTCCTGCACGTTTGGAAAAAAAAAAAACAACAAAAAACAACCCACCCTTCCTTCACCTTCTCCATTAAAAGCTTGTATTAGTGCACATTAGCACTATGAATCTGAATTTGGCAGAAAAAAGCCTAACACCTACATTGTATTTCTTCCATTTTGCCCTGCTATGCTTTGCATAGCACAATTTGTAATGCCTGTAAAAAATACAAGCACATGAGGTTGTTCTTAATTAAAGACTCCACTGCTGACAGAAATAGTCACTTCCTAATTAAGAAGTGGTTTAGAAAGTGACTGAGATATAAGCTGTCTTTTCACATGTTAAGTGGACATCCTAACTCTAATCACTTGCAATTATATCAATCAATCGGGAAGAAAGTATTTTTGGATACAATCAATCTAATCGCTCAGTTTCTGTGAGAAGTTGCAGTGATCCCACAGGCACAGACAAGCAAGAACGATACAAGAATTAAACAATGCGTTTGTACAGTAGTAAGCTAGTTTCAAGAAGCAGCCAAAAATAGTCAAAAGAGCAATACAACCATTCATTACAGTGATTTCAAAACCCTGTAGAGCTCGGTCAACCTATGAAACACGGCAAGAACCAAATCACGAGGGAGTACAGTGCTGGAAAACCCCAAAACTTGTTTGTCTCGTCTCCTCCGATCAGCAAGATGGGCAGAGTGGAGAGGGAACCACGGGGAGAGTCACTGCTCTCCTTCTGACGGGAGGCAGACTGCATGGGGAAAGGAGAATCTCACCCAAATTTTTGCACAGATTTGGGGTTTTTCTTTTTTAATGGAGTACATTCACTGTTCGTTCTACCAGCCACATGTGATAGTGTCAGCCATGGAAAGAAAAATGGTGGTCTTGGTTTGCATTAGCTTCAAGCTGCATCAACTTTCACTATTTAGTTTTAACCGTCTGGTTAGGTTTGTGGGTTTTTTTCACATCAGGAAATTCAGAAGATCTGTCCTATTTCTGTAATGAAAAGGGATAGTTAACTAATTGTACTTTGCTGCCTGTACAAATAAACTTGTCTTTTATGACCATAACATGTATATCCAAGGAAGAGAAATGCAGACTGAAGTGATACTGGTGATAACATCCGAGTTGTTTCCACGGTTTCTTAGGACTCTCAGGCAACCTCCATGCATACCAAGATAACTACGGCATGTAGCTAAAAGGTAGTCAGCCCTCACGCGACCACTGAGTTAAATTTTTCTCCAGTATGATTTATCACAGGCTTATAAACCAAAAACATAGCTCATCGTTCCATGACTTCTATTTGGCCATGTCTGTAACTGAAAGAATTCAAACGCTTACTCTCTAAAATGAACACTACCATACCATCTTGATGGTTAAACACCACCGCTAGGTTACAGACAGAGTAAAGATGCTGAGAAAGACAAAAACAAGTCACAGCTATTTCACATGACAGTTGTTTTAGGCTTTCCACAGGCCCATACAGAAAGTAGGTTGCATTTTGCCGATATTTTAAGGGTTGCAGTAATGAAACAAATGACAATATACTTGGAAAAACATCCTCAACGCATAATCCTGAAAAAATAATATATTGTCTGCTGCAGCTGTCTGACCTTTTTTGTATCAATGGTGAATCCATCTGGCTGAAGTAAGACTTCTATACTAAGAGAAAAGTCATGTTCAGGGCACATTATCATAATGCTATGCAGCACAAACAGGATGCAGGAAGGCATAAGCAGACAACAGAAGTAATAGTTTTCTTCCTTCAGCAAATTTAATGGTTAAGCTCTTCAGCAAGAAAATAAGTATCAGAAACACAGGCTTACCTAACTAAACCAAAAGCTTTATGGGGCATTTAAGAAAAAAATAGTTTGTTGGAAACCTCGTCAGGGAAATATATTTTACGGATAAAGAGTAAAACATTCAGTATTCTTCGCGTACAAGCAAAAAGAGAAGATGGTGTAAGATGAAGCGAGTATTGCTTTCAGGCACTGGGCAGCTCCTTCAGAGCAGCGGTGTTGATTTATATTGCATTTCCACAAACAATGGCTAAAAGGAGCCCTCATCTTATGCCTTCACAGGGACACTCAGGACCAAGTCCCGGTGCCCACACTTGTCCCAAGGGGAAGGCTGCGCAGGGCCAGGGCAGGGGCTATCTATCACAAGTCAGGGGCAGAGGACATCGCCTGCAGAGTGAGTCCATCTCGTTTCAGTTTGGGCTTTCTTCCCTGAGCTTGACCTAGAATGCCACCAAGCGTGAAACAGCAAACGAGAGACAACGAGAGGAAAGACACCTGCCAATGCAAAAGTTCAGGACATTTACAGTTTGGTTTATTCCCAAATCTGGGAAGCCAAGAAGAATTTGCTTCTTGAGAAATTTTTCATTTTATGAAGGGATTAGATTTTGGGTGTATAAAATGTAACCATAAGCTGGAAGTAAACGAAATACAGGATTTTGTGATCTAGGCAACATAGCACTTCAGTGCATGTGAAAATATTGAATATTGACTGCATATGAAATAAGCATGTTTTCTAATTGAAACACAGAAACTGGGAAGGGTAAAAAGCTTTACCAGTTTTACCTTAGCAAGGCTAAGTAAAAACACTGCACGTATATTACAGATTCCCATCAAAGGAGAATTACTAAGTCTATGAAGAATGTGAAACACTGAAATGCTTCAGAGCATTAGAGAGAAGACACAGATACCTCGGTAACCAATAGCCATCATTTGGTTCCAAGAGGTGAATTTGATTGCACCCAGTCTAGTATATTTGCTGAATACAAAATTAGTTGCAAAGGTAGTTTTAGGCTGTTCTCTAATAACAAAAAAAAATAGAATTTGCCTTCCACCTGCTTCACACACACACAAAAAGGGAAACAAAAGAATCGGTTTTGAGCTGTACACCGTGGAAACCCTTACTCTGCTTAAGATTCCAAATTGTATACCCAGTGACACTGTAAATTAATTCCATTTATACGTTTCTTACTTCTTAATCCAACAAATGAGTGGGTTAGCTATCTGTACCACTAGCAAGTTTAATTGCCATCTCAGTTATAAAAGTGAAAAATGCATTAACAGCATTTTAAAGTAGTTCTAAAGAGATGCTTTATGGAACTAGTAATCCAAGTGTATGAAGAGTCTTATTTAAACAAAAGTTATGGATCTAGTAACAGAACCCGAGTTCAACATAATACTGGACTGAATGGTTGTGTTCATTTTGTTTATCTTTTTAAAATACAAGACAGAAGTATTTGCTTTAGAAACAGAAGAGGACAGAAGGCGGGAGGGGCAGATGGAAATAGTAAATTGGGCACCTGGATAAACAAATGTCTCATTTATCCCAGTTAAGTACAGAGTAATTTAGTTATACTCTGGAGATGACAGTTAATTGTGGGAATTCAGCACAGACTATGCAGTTTCATGAAGAGACGAGAAACTAACACAGTTCAGTATTTCTACATATTCCAAATAAAAGGTCACCGACTACACAGACATTGCTCCATAGGTGATGCGCTGATTACTATTCACTTTCTTACACGTTATATACCTTTATTATTCTGGAGATACTTAAAGTGCATTTTATGGCTGCATTTGATGTTGCAGGTAATGCTATATAATGGTATTTAATGTAGTCATAAACCACAGGATATTCAATTTATACTTTCTCAATTATTAAAAAGGTTTAAACAAAATTTTGTATTTTCCATTTTTATTGGGTTGCTATGGAACATTAGGGGAAAAAATACTCAGTGGTATGACTATCTTTCATAGACTCCGTGCACAGATTTATTTCTCCCTAAGGTCCAACTACCTGAGCCAAAACAGAGCATCCCCATCCTCGCTGCTTTCTCTGCTTTTCTACCAAAGCTGCAGCAGAACCGTACGTTTCTCCAGTCCTCAGCCACCCAGATTCACAGACAGGTGCCCTAAGCCATGTCAGTTTGCTCAAATGCCTCCAAAACACCCTCACATACAAACTGATAAGTATTGACTAGATAAATGGAAAGTGAGTGTGACTGAATATTGGCTGAACAGGCCTCTGCCCAGCACTGGGGACGCACATCTGGAGTGCTGGCACCAGTGCTGGGCATCCCAGTACAAGACAGGCACGGATATACTGGAGAGGGACCAACAAGATGGGCCATAGACAATGAAAGGCTTGGAGCATCTGACAGATGAGAAGAGGCTGAGAGAGCTGGGACGGTTTGGCCTGGGGCGGAGCAGGCTTTGAGGAGATCTTATCACAGTGCATAAAAACTTCATGGGGGCTAGCAAAGGCAAGAGAGACAGACCCTTCTCGGCAGCCCCCAGCGAAAGGGCAGGAGGCAAAAACTGAATTACAGGAGCCCCACTTAAACTTCATAATAAAAATAATAAAAAAGTGGTTGGGTTGGGTTGCCCTTCCCCCCCGCCCCCCCCTTAACTGTTGGGGTGGTCAAACGCTGGAGCACATTGCCTAGGGAGGCTGCAGAGTCTCCATCTGTGGAGAGATCCAAAATGCAACTGGACATGGCTCTCAACAACCTGCTCTAGCTGCCCCTGCTCTGAGGGGGTGTTGGACTAGATAATCTCCAGTGATGTCTTCCAACCTCAGCCACTCTGTGAAAGATGCAATTAAGTGTAGTGTGTAAGTAGATATGATCTAATACACTGGGACAGATAACAAGGCTCATATCCCAAAACACGTTGGTATGGGGGAAGGAGGAAAGAAAAGGCACTAGTACTTTGTCTGTAGCCACTCATCTTCTAGGGCACTGGCTCCAGGACAGGCATGAAACTGTTAGCTGCCTGGAGTCAGAAGTGGACTTGAACACTGAGCTATCCATTTATCATGGTTATTTTATTTGATTAAAAAAAAAAACAAACCACCAACACACCAAATCAACAAACCAAACCACCTACGCTGTGCATTTGCTTTCTCCAGTTCATGGGCCCATGAGCACTGCTTTAAACTGAGGGTGAGGATCAAGGGAAAGATCCTACTAGTCAGCAGATGGTGGGAAGCATGAGCAGGTAGGAGATGAGCTACAGCACACAGGGTGATTTTGGCTGGTGGTGGGCAGGCTGAGCAAGCGGGGCTTAGTCGCACTGCTCAGGAGAAATCCAGAGAGCGCCTAGATAAAGGAGCATGCAACACTGAGTGGTGGAGCTAACCAAGGAAAAGGTAGGGAGAGGGATCGCACACATTGACTGGAAGCACCTCACGATGGGATGGATGGGTCTGTATCGTCCTGAGAAGGGACGAGCTTCTCTAAGGTGCATTAGTCTAGAGAACAAAAAGTTGAAAGAGTGCTGGGAGTCTGCAGTTAAGCCAATTTAATCAAAGCTTAGACTTCTAAGTATAAGATGCTGCAGGATACAGGCAGGGGAATACCCAAAACCCAGACAGACAAGGAGGACCTGCAACTGAGTTTTCTAACTTTTAATCCTCTAGAGGAGAAAACAATGACTTCATCAATACCAGATCCTGGCCGCATTAAGGTATCTGACCAGGTTTCCTAGAATCCAAAACCTCTTTGTAGCACAGCCTCCCCTCTTCCCTGAAACTGCAAGTTTACCTTGAAAGAGAGGGATATTTCCAAATTCTCTTGAAGAAAAGCACAGCCACTGTCAGTCAGCTCTCCTTGTAAAAATAGAGACTGAGTATCCATTATCATCTTTATCCTCATTGTAGACTGTCCTGGTTTCGGCTGGGATAGAGTTAATTGTCTTCCTAGTAGCTGGTACAGGGCTGTGTTTTCAGTTCAGTATGA
>JAVKLA010000007.1:17040484-17083054 GCA_034782735.1 Sagittarius serpentarius | reverse complement strand
CCCCCCAAAGAGAGAGAGAAAAAGAGGGTGGGCATAGGAAAGTTTAATCCGGGTTCCTGAGAGGAAGGAGGTAGCCGGGGGACTAGAGGCAAGATAAACTATTTGGCACAAGCCTGCAAAAGGCTGATAGATGCTAACTGGAGTAAAGGTATTCTTCATCAGTCCGGCTAATCAGCAGAGAGCACAAACCACGGCGTCAGCACCGAGCGCTGACATCCCGGCTGAGGGAACCAAGCGCAGCTACGCAAATGCTCGCCCATGACTGGATCTCCACTTACGGAAGGTGACAACAACCAGCTCTCCATTTAGAAAGCGTTTCCTTGCTTAGCTTGGCAATGCGTAAGCACTAATGGAGGAGCTGCCGTTTAAACAGGAGGGGCTGGGTGGGGGGCTTTTCCGATGAGAGAAATACTGTTCTCTTATTCTAAACCAGCAGCTTCCTCCTAAAAGCGGCTATTCGCTGCACACGGGCTTGGCTGCGAGCTGGACCCTAACACAGTTTAGACTGCGGATTAGCAGTATATGTTACAAAGAAGTCCTGTGATTTGTCTTTTGAGAGGTAGGGGGACAGGGAAAGAATAATTCACTGAAACTTGCTTTGTTTTAAATTGGAGGGAGGGGAGAGGGGCACAAGCCACCTCCATAAGAGCAACAGCTGACTTTAACCCGAGTATGTCACGACAGATCTTAGTCGATTTTGACTAGCGTTTCCACTAGGAGACTTTTTTTACTCTGAGACGCTTGAGAAATAGATGATGCTACAGGCCGCATTTGAAGTGGACTTTGATCTTCAGGTGGTCCAGCCAGAAATTACTTCACACCTCTCCCCTTTTTTCTCCATCCTCAATATAAACAGCTTTCCATTTAGTTTTGATTCCTCCTAAATCACTTCCTTTTTAGGTCACTTATGGGATACAGGATGTCATTCTATGCTTGTATCTTTGCTTTAGAAGAAGCTCCCTTTAGACTCCAAAAGTATTACATATTTAGCATCATTTTCATCAGCGGTATAATCCCTCTTCCTGTTCCTTACTCAAGCAACATTAGTTAATGTTCACCAGTACTACAGTGGCATAAATTGCAAACAGAAATGTATATTGGAAAAAAAATCAAAACAACAACAACAAAAATCATGTAGAAAGCACATAGGCTGTCACACTACATAGCTGTATGGACACATGCCTGGGAAATTCCATTTCTTCTGGAGGTCCATATATATATATATATATAAAGCTTTTTCAAATGCTCGTGACAGGTGGTCAAGGCAAGAAATAAACTACCCAACTTCCTTGTAGAGTAAGTAATCCTGTCCTGTCTCACCAATATAAATCGCACTAAGATAGTTTTACGTACTAAGTCATGTTCACAGAAGCGCATCCACTTGTGGGAAGGTGGCAGACAACAGTTTTACTTAAAACACACATGAAAATATGCCTCGGATGGCAAGGATGAATACAAACTTGGAAATGGAATTCAAAGTTCGTTTAGAAAAAAGGTTACCTTAGGGTTTCATCAACCTGTAACCACGCCCCCACATGCAACGCATGCTCCAGTCAGCTTGGCTATCTTTAGGTTACCCGCAGCAAACACAGCGTGCTAACCTCTGCGTTACAAGAGAAAGCTTCAGCGACCCCAGAGGTGACTTGCTTTGCTGACAGGCTCCCTCGTCGTCTCCGTGCCCCGACACGTTCGGACCCCACCGCAAAGCCACCTCCCCAGCGCCTGTTAACACCCTGCCAGGGAGCAGGAGCTGCAAGGCGAACACCGTGCTTCAAGAAGGGAAGGACCAACCAAGGGAACACCGCCAAGGAAGGACCATGGAGCACATGGGTATCCCCACAAGGCAAGCTCATGAGCACACCAGCTGCGTGGCTCTGTGCTCTTCTTCCACAGAAAAGGGCGAGTAAGTTGAACAGGCAAGTTCCCTGGAGAAAGGTGGGTAAGGTACCACGCGTAAGCTCTGGTATATAGATTGTAACGTGGTCAGCTCTCAAAGCTCTGTGTTTTTATGGTTTCACAGAGCCAGAAACACATTTCATCTCTAAATAGAGATTCAAGTTAGAATTTATTTTTAGACAAATACAGAAAGCCATTACTACTATTGACACCTAAATGAAAGAGTAGAAGTAACCTGTACTATTTGGTATACAGCTAAATTCCATTATCTTCAGAGATGCTGTAATTTCAGTTGAAGCAATATCCTGGAATTTCTCTTTTCATTTCTGGGTTCAGTGGTTATTGACCACGTATTTTTAATCCCAGGCTCATTTTTTGATTTCCGACTAGGGATTTTTCACAGTGAGATAATATTAACTTAGAGACATTTTTTACGTATTTACTTTCAGTGAAATATATTTTGCTAGAAATGCACAACTGTCTGTCCTTTGGTTTTTTTAGGCTTACTGGATTCAGCCTTAACTGACAGAGCTCAAAACAACACATCTACTGCTCTCCCCAGAGATGAGAGGATCCCACGGAAAACTGATTCTAAAAACATGAGCAGGTTTTGGTTTTGTGCGTGTGTTTTTGTAACTGAAACTTGCTTGCCTGTATCCATGATGTCCATTCATAGCTGCCCTCTTTCAAAGTTTGAATCAAGTCTGATAGCTCAAAAGAATGATTTCTGATGGGAAAACTCTGCTGCTTTTCAGAAAACTGACGTTTACTTCCAATTTCAAAATCTCAACCCTTAATGAGTGATAATGAGTGTTGGAGAAGGCACAAGGAGAATTTTTGATGCAAGATCAGAGGCAACTCAAACTCAAGGACACTTGATAAGTCAGAATTTACCTAATAATCAAATACATCAAAAATGCAGCTTGTGTTATACTTTGCTTTAGTTTGGACTTTCATGACAGTTGAAAGCAAAGTTATCTTTATCACAGAAACATTTAAAATGAAATTGGTTTGAAAAACAACTATGTATGATATTAAATTGTAAATAATTCTAAAGTTTCACAAAAACAAAAGGTCAGATGCATAGCTTATGTAAATTAGTGTTGCCTTTTTGATGTTAATGGAGTTGTACTAGTTTCAAGTGAGGATTTGTTCTGTAGTGCCCTAAGCTTCACATTTAAAAACACTTTCTTGTAAGATTTGCCTTTCTCTAATCCAGATCTGTCACATAAATTTAGCGGGGAAACCACAGATATCAAAACAAGAGCAAAGAAAGCAGAGCTGTGTCAAACATAAGTCCAAAAAGAGAGTTTCTCCTTTAAACCCATCTCTCCATCCTCCCTCATTTGTTCTTTCTTCCTTTTCACCATTTCTAGCTATCCCACTTCTCCATACATTCTCCAAACATGAATGCAAGACAACTGTCAACTTTACATATTTCTCCCTCACAGTTTACAGGATTTTTTTTTTTTTTCCTTAAAGAAAGTTACGCTTGGAGTCCAGTCACATTGTGAGTCATGGTAAAGCTCTCTGGAAACTTGACATTTCATGGGATATAGACATTAGCTACTTTACTAGATAAAGTGCCACAGACATACAGACCACTTGCTTTAAAAGAATTTCTATGACCAAGAGAGTTGCGGAATGAAAAGCAGCTGTAGACAGGTTATGATTTGTTTGATATCTGATTTAGTACAGGACATGTTAATCGGGGGATAAAGTTGTTCAAAAACCTGCTGAAAAGCTGCACGTGTAGAAGCTGTACATATACACGCACACAGTTTGCCTGGCACACTTAAACTGGCTTGCACATTTCAGTAACTGTATAGAGTGTGCAAACATCTCAACAGTAGCTAAATTCCAGTGGTATCGTCTCAGAGACTTTCAATTACAATAGCTAAATGAAGACTCAAAATTGTACATCATTAAATCATAGGAAACAGAGCCAATGGGAATAGAATTTCAGGGCGGGGACACACACACACACACAAATCTCTAAGCCATTGCCTGTGTTTTCTTATCAAAGATTTTGAACAAATGCATTCAATGATCTTTTAAAGCAGTGCTTTGCTACACGTTTCATAAAAAAAAAGACTTTCTGAAGCCGAGCTTATATACACTACTCCTACTCCTAGTACAAAGGACAAAGTTCTTCAAAAGAGGAAGAGAGTATTTCTGATGACTTTGTGTCATCTGAGTCTCACTTTTTCTAGACTCAGCAGACTCACAGATTCTGCATACTAGCAGGTATAAGGAAAGAGAAGAAAAGGAGAAAGGAGGAAAAAGTAAACAGTAAGTGGTTTAAATGGACAGAATTAAGCTGAAGTGTGCTGCCCAAACCCGAACATACTCTTCTGTACAAGGGCTTCCCATGCCTCCACAGACAAGAAGCGTTACTTAAGAGATGGAGTGCATCCCGTTCACTGCTTCCAGTTGGAGGTTTACTTTTTACGAAGACATTTATCAAGACGACTCTTATGCTCAGCCTGTGGTCCACTGTTCTCTCCTGCAGATCTTCTACCCTACTAATTATTCATATTTGCATTTAGGCAGTAGAAACTCAGCTGGAATGACCTTATACTTAAATTGTTGTCAGTTCACATAATATTCCTTTCGGGACACTTCTGCACTTCAGCTATTCTTGTCTGCACCTGCCATTCTTCCTACAACGGCAGCGTCTTGTAATTTAGTAAGCGTAGTGATTTTTCTATTCTACCAGTTATTCATGAAAAATATTGAACAGAACTGAATTTAGGAAAGACCCATGAAATCGCACCCTATGTATCTTTGAATTTGACAGATAAATACTCTCAGACTGTGCTTTTCCTAATTAGTTTTGAACTTGTTTAGACGTAGTTTCCCTAATTTGCTTACGAGAGTATCACGCAAGTACTCTAAACTTCACAGCTTCTCTGTGGTCTGCAGGGCTCATTACCCAAGCATAGATGGAAATTAGATTGACTTGGCATAATTTAATCTCAGCAACTCCACGTTACCTTCTTAGTGCTTAAACTCTTCTAATACTTCTCCAGAAATTGAAGGTGACTTGACTGCAACTCTGAGACCTCTGCTCAAACACACAAAGTACTCATTTTAAGTAAAAACAGAAAGCACACAAGCAGGAAAAAATCTTAACTTCTTTCCCTTCTATTCCACTCGCCAATTTTTTTTAATTTTTTTTTTTTTTTAAGCAAATCATGGCATGGTTATATCATCATCACAGAAGGATTCTCATTGTAACTGTTTGTATTAAAAACAACCCCACAACCTGCACTCCCCCACTGCTGTTTCAGGACTGTTGATCAAGCCCTACAATGACTCTTTAGAGATCCTAAAAGTGGACCAACCCACAACCCCACAGGACCACCACACAACTAGATCACATTGTTTATCAAGATTATAATAGCATTGCAAATAAGATCTTGTACTGTCTGAAAAAGAAAGAGCATTGCTACTCCCTTAGTCCAAAGAGGACTAGGCCTAAAAAAACCTTAGCATCGTGATATTCTCTCAGGTGCAATGCACTGGCTGCTAAATGCCAGTCTTCAGGATGAAGACTCATAGTTCAACACAAGCTGGAATGTGTTAGCTCCCCCCTTTCCCCCAAGCGTCTAATCCGAGTTTACTCAAACTCGACTGATTGTTTAAAAATACTTTCAATTTAGTGATCTATATGTCTGTGCTATATGCACAACATACAGAATTCCAGCTAAAATAGAACAATGCGTGACACTTCTCCTCCTTTAAAATTTTGCAAAATAAAGCTTTAAGATCTTAAAAGTAACACAACATACAAACTGGCTGCAAGTGAATAATTTAATGCAAAGGGTAAATTAAAGTTTGAATAGCAGAAATAGGCTGGAAAGGGAAGGGGGGAGGAGAAGAAACAAGCATTTTATTTTCTTCATGCCTGGATAAGCAATTTGGCCATAAAACTGAAGTCATCCATCATCCGTATTACCAACACCACCAGTGCTCAGGACAGCTGTTCTTCAGGTCAGTCGTTAGAGAATCACTAAAAAAGAGGCAGCTTGGGTGAAGAAGTGACCCAAATAATTTTGATGTTAACAGGTACTCTGCTTCTAGAAGATGTCAGGATTCTAGAAGCCTGATATTTTCCTCCCCGATAGTACCAATTTTAGTGCTGGAAGGAGCAAAGTGTGCAGCGTATTTGATAATCCACTTAATATAACACTGATCTTGAGGACTGCCACTGGTCATACACAGCCATATTCTCTCCTGTAACCCAAACAGCAAGGATCATCCCAGTTCCTGGACAGTTATCGTTGTTATCATACTGCTGTTCACACACAAGTGACAGAGCATGTCGCGGTATTAAAAGCTGTCATTGTCACCTATGAATGTAGGAACCTTTAATAACTTCAGAGATCTCGGCCTTGAGAGTACTAAGCAGCTTGTGAATTTACAGGGAAGTAAAGGTCAGAAATTTCTTATTGCAAGCATGAAATCTATTTGTTTAAAATAACTGACAATTATTAAATACAACAGATCTCTACATATGGAACTCCTATTGACAGGTTCCTCTATGAAGAAAAAGAAACCCCAATCATTGTGCTCTCAGAGTCTCAAACTGTTACTCAAATTCAGACTTTTTTTTCATGTGCTACAAACCATCAGAGGTAATACAAACACATTTCTTTAAATGTAGGGAATTTTTAAAAAGACTGAGCAAATGATGAATTTATATGACTGTGTTTATTAAATAGAGACAAATGAGCACTTACTGTTCAGTAAATTCCTCAATAACTCTGCAGTTGTTTTAGACACAGGGACAGCTAAAATCTCAGTAATCTAATGCAAGATAGAAAAAAAGTACTGTTTCTTTCTTCACTTGTTTTGTACCTCCTAGCTAATGACTAAATATATTCACTTTTTTCATTATGTTCTTTGAAGATTAAAGACACGTCTGACTTTGTACTGGATCTGCCTGGACAGTTGACAGCCCATTAAAGTAGTACAAGCCATACATTTTAAGGTCCTGATTTCCAAAGCATACCAAAATGACTTACTATATATATGTACAAGAGTACTCCTGAGACCCTTTGAAATCACACATTTGAATTTCTTCAAGAGACAGATGAGCTGCTGCTTTTGTAGCAAACTGGTTAAGCAGCAATTAAAATATCCTTATCGTCAGGACCCTTACAGAAGTGTGAGGTGTGTCCATCATTAACACCGACTACTATTGTAAAAATTCATATTAAAAGCTTTCAGCTATCGTGTTCCCTTCTTTTAATCCTAGAACACTCTGAAATATATCCCTAGCATAAGCTAGATACTGCTGATGAACTGATTTCTGGTTTTAACCAATAATAAAAAACCCCATGAACTTGATGCACGCTGCATCCTGGCTTTCCCTCCTACCATTGTAGCCACACTGAAGGAGGAAATATAAATATTGCACTGTTCTTTTACAGCAATTATAAAGTTTGCTTAGTTGCGATGCTCTCTTCTTACGAGCTTCCTGTTGCAATATATACAGAACTGTGAGCTCTATACCCTTGGATGCATTTGCAGTGTAGCCCTGCTTAATACTTTTTTTTCCTCTCCAATGCTAGTCAAAGAACAAAAAAGCCTTTGAACTTCAATGAGACCTTTCCTTAAATATATTTCTGGCAACATTCTTCTGGAAACACAGCTGAAGCTTTGGGTTAGACGTTGGAAGGCCCCTCAAGTTGAAGACACAGATGCAATGTAAAGAACTACAATACCATGTCATACACTTTTGGTTATGGACCTGACAACACCGGTTTACATAAAAGAACAGATTTTGAATCACAAAAGTATTCGGTTGAGCGGCTGAGAGAACGCGTAACAGTAATTGTCTGGTCTTTTCTCCCTGCTGCAATGAACCCCAGTTATCTTATCCCTTCTGTAAGGGGGCAAGGATACAGTTCAGTCAAGTTCCCCAGCAAACATCCTCAGTCATTAACCTCGCTCATTCTCGGCTGGACTTCAGTCTAGGCTGCAGGTCTCCTGCTGATTTCCCTTAGCTTTCAAGGGAAAGCACAGTATCACATTCACACCTTCATGATTATCCTTGTCAACAGGATCAGAGGTTGCAAGGCTGAGAATACACAGTTATCTTACATAAGGGGAGGCTGAGGGAAAGTAAATGGAGCATCACCCATCCGTATTTGTGTTCTATGTGCTCTCGAGCAGATACCAAAACCACTCATACGCAGGGGGTTTTTTTTTTGACACTAACACACCTCCCTCAAAAGTGTCACAAAATGTTTGCTTTTTGAGTGCACAGAATAAAGCTATTCAAGTATGTTGAGCCAGCTTCTGAGATTTCTCAGTAAAGTGTTCCACTCTTTGAACATTTACCCCACTCCTAAACAGAAGTGAATGAGAAGGAAGTAAAGAGTGATTTGCAGCATAAACAACAGCATCTAGAAATCACGCTGTGCACTACTGAACATAAGACAAAATGAAGTGCCCAGTTACACTCTTCGAAACTGTAGCGGTTGCTCTCCTTTAGCACAGGCACATTGCAAGACGTTCTGGCTTAAACACCGAGAACGTGCTGGCTAGGATACGAAACTCCATGCAGTTCCAGTTTCTATTCAATTTATAATAATTTAGTTCTTTGTATAGCCAGAAAGATTTACCCTGAGTTCACCTTTTCCCCCCCTAAATAAAACTATTATTTCATTTCTGAAACTGTACTGCCTAATCCATGTATTTTTGTGGGAGAATATTATCTGGCAAGACTACAATAGCAGACATTCACTGAATCTATTTTGCACCTTTCCAGGTAAGTAGTACTCCTCAGGATATAAAAGGAGTATATTTCAGACTGTGTTAAAACCTAATTCCAGGCTACATCCTCCTAATGTGCCCACACTAAGCTGGCTA
Source organism: Sagittarius serpentarius (assembly GCA_034782735.1). Classification (NCBI taxonomy): domain Eukaryota; kingdom Metazoa; phylum Chordata; class Aves; order Accipitriformes; family Sagittariidae; genus Sagittarius; species Sagittarius serpentarius. The sequence continues at coordinate 17,074,276 of JAVKLA010000007.1, read as the reverse complement.
GAATCTGGAAGTCAGAGGTCTGTATATCAAGGTAGCTAAGCTGCGTTGAAGTGAGTCTACTTCTTCAAAATGAACTTAGTAATTACAAGAAGCTACTAGACATAGAACAAGTTTCCATATCATCTGCTGTTCTGTTTAGTGCTATTCCACAATTAAATACCCCCAACTTCTAGTCTCATATACTGTAGGGATGGATGTGCATCAGACAGCATATTCATAAACTAAGAGAGTATACATATGCACATAGTATAAGTGTTTTAAAAAAAGCAAAAAAAAAAAAAACCACACCCAAAGTACACTTTTAGGGGATACAAAAAAAACCAACAAACCCCAAACCCGAACAATCCAAAACCTGGTAACAGGCAGCAAAATAAGTAGTATCAAACCACTATCAAATTACACATTAATTGCCATTTGAATATAGTAGTCATTGTTATTGCTGTTACATTTGTATTCTAGGTCACAAAGTACCCTTGCAATTCCAGGCTGAGTTCTTCCTTATCTTCCAGTATCTTTAGCTTTTAATCAGCATAACAACTGACTCTGATTTCACTACAAATTCCATGTTTTTAGTCCTGCTCCATTTCCCTGGTTTTCAGTAATCAAGTATAAACACTGCCTTAGCCAAAGCATCACATCAGGTACTCAAAAGTTCTATTATCTTTCTAGGACTTCCATCAAAATCTTCTCCAAAGCACCTTTATTTCAGACCAGGCAACTCTCTGTCATAAACGTAGCCTGCTTTCTTTATTCCAACGCATCGAGCTTAACATTGGCAGCATTTAAACAGATTTTCAGATAAGCTCATCTAAGAAACCCCATCTAATTCATTTAGATTATCATTACACTACATCACCTCAGCTCCCTTTGCAAGTGCTTCCAGCAATTATGTCAGTCCATGAAAATACTGAACACCATCAAGTCAGGAACAGGCCGCCGCTAAAATATACTGAAAACACCTACAGTCGTACAAGAACCATTCCTCATTGCGACTTCTTACCCTAGAAGTCACATTTGATCAAATTCACTGAGCTGCTACAGCAGGTCCCACCTCAGCCATGCCAAGGATCTCCTTCTCTGCTCTTAGGAGCCACGACGACAAAGTACCTTGCATAACTCAAATGAAGTATTATTTGAAAGCTGAGTTAAAACATGCTTCTACCAAACTTACCAGAAGTCTTCTGCTCAGTCATATCCCCACACGTAGCAACAAACGCTGATTCCTCACCAACGCCACCAGGCCCTCGCGTCAGTCTCCTTTTAACAATCCCATCTTGAGAGAATTCCTAATCAGAACAAAAATGTTTCAGGGCCTCCATCATAGATCAGTTACATTTACTTTTTCATTTTCCCCTGTACTTCATTTTAGATAGAGCCTGCTAAAAAAAAAAAACAAACAACACCCCACAACCCCACACCATAAAATCCCTTATCTCATTGCCTCCTTCCTCTTTGGCAATATTCTTTCTGCTTCTCTTTCCTCAGGCAGAAAAACCCCTCCCAAACTCCCAGGTGCTCCATATCATCATTCAGTGAACCACTATTGAAAACCCCCATCCCCTGCAAGCAGGTGTAGGTAAATAGAAATCTAAATTGCAGTTTAAAGTGTTTTATGATAATTAAATTCACTATGCATAGGATTGGTGGGTTTGTTTGTTTGTTTTTCTAAGAAAGACATGTTTTGAATAAACTCAGGTACCATATTACATCAGTCAACACAGTTATTTCCAATAAAATTGTGGTTTCATTAAAAAAAAATAAAATTCTTTTGTACTACTAATGGCCCATAAAATTAGCTGGGTGGACACGAGTTCCATTACAACCTTTTCTGCCTTCATACCTTGTATCCCATCAGCAGCAATTGTATAAGCACCAATGCCGAGTTACTACAGCTCCCAAAAGTCAACCCAGTAATCCTTTTCAGGAGCTTTCACAGTATTACAGATTTACATCACTCTCTGCTGAAACCTCACCTTACACCCCCAGCCCATAGCCCCACTATTTGGCCCACCTGCAGAAGCGGGGACTGTGCAGGTGGGCAATCGCTCTGCAGTCAGGCAGCTCACCTGCATCCCTCCATCACACCTCAACAAAATGATTCCTCAGCAATCAGGAGGCAACCCAACCTCATTAATTTTCCTATTCATCAGTAATCTCCTTCATTTACGTTCCATCTTCTGCTTTGTACAACTTGTTATTGCCACATTCTAGGATTTGTTTAATTAAACAAGATTTATTTTCTTGAATGCAAGTATACATGGCTTGGGGGTACCTGATAAAACATTCTTATGAATGCAATATACATATAGTATTCTTACACATTCATTACATATTCTTACACATGACAATACATGATTTGTTTTCAATCTCAGCTTTTTGTTCAGGGTTGTATTCAGCTCTTTAAAATTAACACTTTTACGACAATTCACTAGGTATTACTTGGGGTTTGATTAAGTATATGTGTAAGTTCATGTGCGATAAAAGGACAGACAAATTTTCATCAAATAAGCATTGCTCGAACTCATCATAAATATTCTGGTTTCCATAGAACTATCATGGGAAAAGGTGTATTTTATTTCTCATTCCACCTCTGTCTTATTTATTGCTTCCATAAACATTCTGCTAGGAAGGGACTGCTCTCGTTTTAGATCTCTTTTGGGGAAGAAGTTTGGAAGGAGACGAGGGAGGCAATGAGAGAGCTCTTCAGTGGCTCTTTTAGTTTTTCTCTGACTCTAGTTTCTTTCTACGCAAGTTTTAAGGTCTTCCACTTTGACTGGAACTGCCACCCTTTGCTTAGCTCTATTCAGAAAAGGAAGAAAACAGTAATGAAACTCCAGTAATTTGAAGCAACATTTTTAAAACAGGGTGACGCAGCTGTATGATGTGCCTGTTAAATAGTACATGATTACATCGCTATTCTTTTACAAATAAACACAAAAGGCAACTGAACAAGTGAGCAAATGGACATCAGAAAATAAAATAAGGAGTAAAATGTGTCTTTTCATGTAATTTAATCTGAATGCTTACTCTTCGCTCTTCTTTGGAAGGGACCTTCATCAGCATTAGAAAATTCAAGGTAGCTAGGCTGTTGATAAAGGAATAAAATAAGCACAGTTTCTTAGAGAAAAGAATGCAGTTATGTAGGTTATACCACAAGACACAAATAGTCTATTTCATTACAAAACACATTTTTTATAGTTTTTTTTTTTTAATTTGCTAATTTAGAATGAAGTATTTAAGCTTCAACAGCTACTACAGTATTCTTTAGGTAATATCGGACCATACCTTTTCCAAATATTAGGTTCCTTTTCATTACCATCTTTAAACATTTTCCATAAGCATGCCCAGTAATAAGCAGTAGGACAATGATGAATTTGTATCGCTTTGGCAAGTGGAGAAGAAAAGTTTAGCTGGGGAATTCCTGAATCCCATCTATTGCTCTTCTACTCTGACGCTAAACTGGGGTCATACAATTCTCTAGTTGCTTAATGTCCAGTTCTATACTTTAAATATGTTATTTTTTATCAGACTGAGTCCTCACGCTCAAATTTGCTCTGAAGAAGCAGAAATTGCATTTAGAAAATAGGATTTCCTTTCCTTTCTTTCTGTTCTTGGCACTCACTATCTTCATTCAACGTGTAACATCATTTTGACACAATGCAGTAGGTAATACTGTAAAATCGAATGCAATAAAAGCTAGCCAGCATACACATATATATGAGGAAAAAGTCTACCGTTACAAAAATACTGTTCAATTTTCATTGGTTGTAGTTCAAGTTCAAACTATTCACCCAGCTTCAGTAATCCCTCTCAGATCCCACCTCTAGAGGTGGCTGCTTACTTCTAAGCATGACACAAGCACATCATTTTCTTGCTTACCGTGTTCAAGTAGCATTTTAGCATACCATCTACTACTTTGGCCAAAGAGGAAGGTGTCTATTTTACCAGGAAGAATCTCTGTGTCAATATAGTATACTAGGAAGGCTTGCACGGACAAAATGCCCCACCAGAGCACAGCAAGTCTTCTGACACGGCCAGATTACTTTGAAAGTGTACATAAGGTACCCAACAAACGTTCTTTGGAGGAATGGTTTGTTATTTTAAAAGCCTATATAATCTATAAGGAAAACAGACTGAAAAGTGTAGGATACTTTCCTATGCCTCAATCCAGCAGAGCCTTTAAGAGGTTTTTTTTTTTCCTTTGGACTGCAATGAATGGGTGACGTCTGGTACTGTCAGCTCTGTCCCTTTGTATAATTTACTTGTAATAGTACCAGAAGTTAACTGTCACTGTACTATTAAAATTATTTTGGGCAACCACTGTGATAGCATGGAAAAACTCCTTCCTTGTGCTAACGTCCACTCATTTATTGACTCAGGGTCAGCGTCTGAACGTACAGGTGCGTAAAAAAATGAAGCATCATTTCAGTCAGAAAAAATACCTTTTTTTCCTTTCTTTCTGAATTTTGGCATTTTTTTATTCTGGGTGAGAAAGAACAGGTTTATGCATGGAGACATTTACATAATTTGACAAAAATTCAGAAATCCTATCAGTTGGCTATAATCTTCATCCTTCGGTGAACAAAGCAGCAAAGTGTAATTCAGCTGAAGAACTGGGATGAGATGGTTTTACTAGTGCAAGTAAAGGGAATGGAAGGGGAGAGCAGAAGTGAAACTGCAGCGTAGTTCCAGGGACAAACAATTAGGAGGTGACAATTTGCAAAGAAAGAAAAAGAATCACAACTTTGTCTGGTGGAAAACACTGTAATTAAATCAAATAATGTCTCTGATGCTGGTTTTGTACCACAGAAGTTTCCAGCCACCAGCCAGAAGAGTGGTAACAAAGTTACCACGTAATGAATTTCGTTATGTGGTGAGGAATCGAGGAAAATGAACAATGATGGAGCACCAACCTAATGTAGTATATTTGTCACTCTGCGTGAATTAAAAAGCTAGAGGGACACTGTATAGTATTTGCTGTCTGTGTTTTGATTCATGGTCTTGTTGGCTGTCTTAGAACTATTAATGATAATGTCTGGTGAACTTTTGAATTGGGAAGAGCTAGTTAGGGTATTTTCAACTGGGAGCATCTTTAAAGTAAATTTCTGGAAGGTTCAGTATGTTCAGCATAACCTTGGACTGCTAAGACTGAATACTTCAATCAGCATCACCTAACAGCAACGATCTTAACATTATTTATGTATACAGCTAGATTTTTATTTTCATAGCTAAAGTCAGTGCCTGCAATGTCACCGGTGATAATGTATTACCATTTTTTATCTATGGAAATGGGAGGAAAATCACATAGACTTAATAGGAAATATTATGGTAATCCCCATATATCAGTTAAGATAACTGTATTTCAGCAGGGCATAAATTGCCACGGGCTTCTTCTGTATTCAGACAACTCCGAGACTTAAAAGCAAATGCAGATATGTGTTTCCCCTTTCCTGGAGTTCATCAACACAGTATAATTGTTGATTCAGCCAGCGAAGGGGAAGGAGACATATGCGGTTCGTAGGGAGTTCAGAATGACTGAAAGACACCACTGCCAAGTATCGTAAGTAATATTGCCCAAATTGTGTGATAATGGTGGCTGTTAGGTATTACTCCATTGGTCGTGCAGAAAAATCTATGGGGAAAAAGCTAACTGAAGATTATAATCTCATATGGACAAAGATTTGGTGGGGGTGGTTGTCTTTACTATTCGCTTTATTAAAATAAAAAGTGAAAAATCGATCTATACCCTGAGGCATTATTTCATATCAGTAATAAAATATCTGCTGCTTATACCACCTCAGCAATATACAAACATACACACGTATGAAATATATTATGATACATATATTCACTGCTTCAACCATCATGACAACAGGGTTGGAAATGCTTTATTTTAATGAGCAGGAAGGGCAGAGGAGGGAAGCTGTAACTCAGAGTGCCCGAAGATCGCTTTCCTATAGAGACGAGGGGGAGACTGACATTTGCCACGTTGCAGCACCGGGGCCCTTCAGCCCCAACTGCAGGTTAAGGCCACGTTGGGTTACGCACCGTACAAATTTCTGAACCAAAAAACGCTTGCTGCCCCAACACATTTATCCACTAAACACAAGTCAAAGGAAACCGCATCAGCCTGGAAAAAGATGGCAAAAGCCCAAGGAAGCAACGGATGACGTGTAGCACAAAATGCCCAGCAGATGCTTTGGAGCCAACAGAGGGGAAGCGGGGCGGGAGAGCGGCAGTGGCTGGAGGGTGCCTCTGCCGTGGGTGCATGGGTCCTAGCACCGTATTCGAGAGGAGTGTTGGGTGCGAGGGCAGCTGTTAAGCCTTATCAAGCTGCCGCCATTTTTTTCCTCATGATTTTATGCCTCTCGTACGTTCTCCCCGTCTTCGTGGCAAATCCTCTCATTTTGTACCCACCCACTTGAAGGAAGGAGCTAATCTTCCCTGTGCTCGGACTCAGCTGAGCAGAGCAGAGGGTGTGTGGGATGGGGCAGGAGAGGGGGGCTGCCACGGAAACCCATCACTCTGCTTCTAGTCTCTGTCTAAACTTTGATACCAGATTGAAGCAGCCTGGTCTAACTTTTATCAACTGGCAATGACTGCCGTCACACGGTGTTCTCACTCTTTACCCTTCTGAATATTTGCTTTGCTTTGCTAGAAACTGTAAAGACCTTCACTCATAAAGGAAAAACAAAGTAACATTAAAAAATCCTATTTTAAGTCTAAAGCTCTGTAAGACCCGAGCCTGTTAGGAAAGCAAATTGTAGGATTTTTTTGTTGTTGTTTTGGGTTTTTTGGCTAGGTAGCAAGCTGATATGCAAGCAAGAAAGTGAAAAAGACTTCAGGGTATTTTATTTATCAGCCATTGCTTGCTTCATTTAATAATACAGCCTAACCAGCGTCACACATAAAGAATCAGAGGTCTCGGAGTTGTTCCACACTAATGTCCCTTTTGTTAATGTTTCAGGATCAGTTTTAGGTCTTATGAGGCCCCTGTTGAAAGCCAGCTGAGATTGCTCACAGAAGAAAAAATGATAGGAGAGGGGAGGAAGAGGGTCAAAGCATATTGTGAAAGCCATCACAAAATACGCAATTTTCTTTTGCTAAATATCATAACATTGACGTAAGGAATATATCCTTGAAATATGAACGACGTTTTACAGCTGTACCTATGAACGTATGTAACCACGTTAGACTATATATATATGACATATAATATATGAATAAATCTACAAAAATAGTAAACTTACCAAAGAGACAAAATGTTTTCGTTACTTCTTTGAAAGCAATTTACAACCAACTTCCTTGAAGTGCAGGAGCTCCTGCATTTGTTTCTGTAAGTTCTTTTCCTTTCTTCTCACTGCCCGGCTTTTGTTCTTTCACCTTGTCTTTTTGGTGGGCTTGAAAAGAGCTGTTCGCTTAGTGTGGATCGTATTTCAAGTACTGTCAAGCATGAGTGAATAATACTTGGCTGATTTCACAGGTTTCAGTTTTACAGCCACAATGTTTAAGTCATTTGTTGACTCCATATGTTTGTGCCCAAGTAGCGATCTGAGATGTCTTATACACAGCACACACGTTTGTTGGTTCGCACAGAAAAGAGATGATGGCAGTAGTCGCAAACTGAATTACACAGAGAAGAAGGAATAATAGTTTATTCCAAAATTTTTACCTTAAGAATTAAGTCAGACATGATCAACAAATTATATGGGGCACAGAATTTACTTGTTTCTTCTTCCAGGCAATTGCTGTAATACCCAAAACGGTAACGCAGGCAAAAGGAGAATTGGTTCGAGTGGCTTCTTTACAAAGCAAACTTAACAGAGTTGATTTCCAGGCACCTTTTTACGCTGAAGTTTGTGTATCATCTAAGAGGTGACACCGAGATTCAGGCAGGAACACACAATAGATTTTAACATCATTCATAAAAATTAAAACAAGAAACATATTACTTTACATACCAGCCTCAATATGCAGAGTCTGTGTGAAGCCACTGATAACACATGCTTTAAGGTAGTTCCATGTATTTTTATGTGTGACTTCCATTATATCCATTCTCAAGAAGTATACCACTCTGATGCAAAGCAGTATACTTTCTTTTCTAGAAATGCCGCTAAGCTAACAAGTCACCTTTCCAGTTCGGATTGCTCCAGACTCAGCGTGGACTGACAGCTCTGGCCGGATAACAGTATTTCAGAGTATTCTGCAAAGGCCACAGTGGCTGTCCGTGCCTGGGAAATGCTGCCACCGCCGATGCTTCGCTGCTGTCAGTCTCCACACCCTACTCCACGAGCAACCGGTAGTCGACCAAGCACTTGCAGCTGGGTAGGAGGAGAGCTAATGGCACAAGTGGCACCTGCTCTTTGCCTGATTTCTAGCTGAAAGAAGCAGAACAGATGGCTGGGAAGGGAGACAGGGTGGAGAGCAAACATCCACAGAGTACTGAACAATCTCCTCGGACTAAATGTGCACATCTATCCAGCAGATCAGGATTTCAGCTTCATATTGGTCTTCTAGATACAACTGCAATATTAAACAGAATTTAAAAATAAATGAAACACCATTCACAACAAACCAGAAGAAATAAAATCAACCATTCCTTTCTATTTCCATGTACCTTGTGGTTTTAATTACAAGAGAATTGTTCCGTGATTGAAAACGAGCAGGAGAACGCAAGAGATGATGGTTCACATGACTATGAATAGAAGTGCCGCCTCCTGCCAAGTTTACGACCCCATGCCTTCTACTGTGCAAGGAACACACAACAGATGACTAAAGTACCACTCTGCAGGTCTTCCTTTCAAAGCGATATTCCCCTGTGTGAGCTGACCCCCAACTAAATTAGCCTAATTCAGCTGTAGCTCTCACTTTCTTCTGCACATCATGTTTCTCCGAGCTTTAAGCTGGAGTGTGTGATTTGCCACATCTGTATCCCAACCCCCAGCTCCCCACTGCCTCCACTGAGCAGGTTTGCTCATCAACAATAAGTTTTCCAAAATTTTCCATCAGGCATTACTTTACAGGGCCCACAAAATATTTACTTTCTCTGTTCCATTTGTCATAAAAAGCTTGGGTTTTCTACAAAAAAAAGAAGTTGCACTGAGCTGCACGAGTAGGCCGTGGCAGTTTCTCCGTCCACCCGCAGAGCTGTGCAGGTCTCGCACCGTCGTCCTTTTGCCTATGTGGGAGCCGACGGGCATCGGTGTTACAGTGCGCTATTGTACAGAGAGTGCTTCGGCGTGAAGAGAGGTACAGCTGCATTGAGACTGTACTGCGCCTATGCTAAGCTGTCTTTCACAAACTAGAAACACAATATGCTTGCAGGAACTTCAATCTACCACATGCTGTCAGGTCTCCAGAATATTTGTTGAACTTCATCATCACTGTTACTACGGACTCTTCCTGGAGTCAGTCAAATGTATATAGTCTTTAATTACCATATAGGGTGTAAGGAGTGTCTGTCAGTGAGCCTGTATAACGGCGATCTCAGGGTTCTTTGAATATTCATTAGTAGCAGGTCAAAAAGGGGTATCAATATATAGAAGGTGGAGAAAATAACACCTTAGTCCCACATGCCAAGCTGGAAAAGTCACCCGTGCAATATTCAGCATCCTTTCCTGGAGAATTTCTCAAAATGTAGTAAGATGCAACGGTCCGTCCTGCGGACGGGGAATCGACAGAGGGAGATCTGAAACAATCTGGCCCTCCAGCTTCTTTGTGGGAACCACCACCACAGCAATGGTTGTAGGTGATGACAGACAGCCCTTGGGGTCAGCACTGGGGTCATTCTGGGGTCTTTACTAGCATTCATTCACGAACAGTCTTCCCTCTTTTTAACACCCCTACGTATTGGATGGGGGGGAAGATGGAGAAGGGTGAAGGCAAAACAGAGATTTGACCTGGCATACTTGTTTCTGGAGAGATTTCGCCTTGTAAAAAAAATTTGCAGCAGCAACGCATTTGGGACCAGGCAGCTGCAACAGTGGTACCAGAGTGTAAGGATGGTCAGTGCTTTCTAGACATAGTTACACAATTCCATCATATGTCCAGTCTCCAGCCTTTTATCTAATGTTAGGATAAACATGACTTTTCAAGCTTACTAGATAAAACATCAAACTGCACTGAGATTTAAAAAGTTTCAGTTTTTTTTTTTCTTTCCTCAGGGTATGCTAAAAAAAAAAACCCCACACAAACCTGAGATTTTAATCTCCAAGTGGTTATCCTGATAACTAATAAATCTAACCTTTCCAAGCAGATGTATGAAGTTAAGAGGACTAATTGATCATGTTGGCACAAAGGTGTTGTTCATTCTGCAAAGGCCAAGTTAATCCACATTGATGTGATTCAAATTAACCTTAATCAGCTACTAGGCTGACTGTGATTTCATTACTGGATATGCTACAATTAGACATCTCCTGTCTTTAAATGCCCCTCAGCTTTATTGCAGTGATATATATTTTTTTTTAATAATAAACAGCCATTTACACATCAGATGCTATTAGTGTAATTGGCTTTAAGATTGACTTTTTTTGTGTAGTCACTTTTTGGTTCTGTTTATTCTGAAAAGGTCAAGTAATACAGATTGATGTGATCTGAATTAACCTCAAACAGTTACTTCTCTTCTCAGAATGATAAGCTGTCATGGTGGGGAAGGATCAGACAGTTGCCTTCTCTTTCCTTTTTTTTTTTTTCCTCCCCTCCAGATGCGTAAATCATATGTATTTCATTCCTGGAGGCAGGTGCAAAACACTTACAACCCTATAAATTGTCTTCATAATAGAATTCAAAACCAGTTGACTATTCATCAGAAAACTTTATTTTTTCTCCATTGAAGCAATGAAGTATGCCACGCACTGTACAAAAAATACACTTTTCAAAAACGAGTTTTACTTTGCAGCTGAAACCTGACCCAAAGCCCACTTCTGCAAAGCTTTCTTCCCTTGGATTTCATACCTCAAGTAGACAGTGCGAACACAATATTCAACTGCAAATTCATGAGCAGGGTGCTTGATTGTGGCACTGAACAAGTGAAGCAGATTCCCTCATTTTATTTGGTTTCTTGAGGAAAACAAGTGTACTTTCCATACCTCTCTTCTCCTTCAATTATCTCAAGCTAAGAGCAACGCCTCTTAACACCGCCCCGATGAAATGGAAAGGTACGACGAGTGAAACACTCAAGGAGGGCCATAAGAAGCACGAGACAAAAATGGTAACTTTTCTTCTGAGGGACGGAATTAGATGGGGAAGGTGAGGGCAGCAATAACAAAACCAGCTCCTTCCCCTGTCCGTCACATACGCTCTCTAAAGAAATTTAGCTTCCCTAAAGGCAGGGGTCAACAAGGAGACGCCTCAAAAACCCCTGTCCGTGCCGCAGGAAGGATGCTCTCCCCTTACGGAGGTGTAACCCTGGGCACCCCAGGCCCGCCTGCTCCCCTGGGCTCCCTCCGAGCCCAGCGGTAGGAAAGTGCCCCGGGAGGGGCTCGGGGTGAAACACTGGTGAAGGCAGGGAGGGGCAGCGAGCCAAGCAAGTTGTCCTCCTGTCCTAGGTACCAGCACGTCTCCCCACAGCTCTGCACTCGGGCAACCTAGTCTGGACACAGATGTATGGAAATACAACTCGACGTAGGGAATAGCCACAACTGTCACATCATTCGTTGATCAGAATAAACGTTTAATTTTGCATTTAGTTGAAGGCTGCGCTGTAATTAATAACTAATTTGCCTCTTGTGGTTATTTCACATGCCCAGTCACCTTTCTACATGCAAAATAACCAGAACAAGCGTATTATTCATTGGTTCAACCCTGAACCTGAACCTGAAGAACGGAGCGCAGTGTGCTAACTTTTCCAGTATTTGCATGACTTCAGAGCTATTTTCCCCTCCGATGATGTCTCCTCATGTATGAGACCTCCCCTCTTGGTTTATTCTGTTCTGTTGAAATACTCAAATTTGAAACTCAGCTCTGAACAGTAGGCAAGGAGAGTGCTTGGTGCCAGAAACAAATAAAAGGAGTTATTTTTTCATCCTGCTGAATCCTCTAAAACACACCAGAATGACTGCAAAGAGAAACAGTTACACAGACAGGAGAGCAAGTGGTTCTGACTGTAAAGACATCTTCTTAAAAAGTAAAAAATGCTTACCGGACCTCCACCACTGTGGAAAATCCAGACACACTCTCTCTGAATAATGCAACACCTTAAATAAAGAATTGAAAGGAGCTGAAGTTACTCTGGGAGATTTCCCTAAATCTTCCAGTTTTGGGGGCTGGAAAAGGAGAGCAGAGGCAGCTGCATCTTTGTGGTGTTCACACAGCGTTAGGGTTGCTCCCTTAGTAAATCCTGAAGGGAAAAAATATGGAAAAGCACCTAATAATCCTTTGGGAAGTTTCAGGGTAACTAGCCCTGAACATTATTTAGGATGCATTCAATCTTGAAATTTTGATACACAGCGAGGCTCTCCCTTTTCTGCCTCCTATTTGCCGCTGTATTTCTTCATGCATGCAAAATCTGTAGGGTTTTATTCATTTTTTTCCCCTTGTGGCTCAGTATGAAATAGAAAGGGTGTGAGACAGGTAACTGGTGAACCCCTCCACTCTGCATCTAGGGACAAATCTATTTTTCTTTGGACATCAGTTATTTTGAGGGTCTCCATTTAAGCAATATTAGAGACGTAATAAAGCTGCCTACCCACAAAGAAGTCGACTGCTTTAGCGACCAACTGCATATGATAAACTTTACTTAAAATTGACATAATACTTGTAACATAAACACTAAGACTAATTATGAAAACAACCATAGTCAAAGCCAATTATACCGTGGGTTAGTAAGTACGATCACAACTGCTATTTATGGTGACAGAAATAATATCATGAGTATACATGAAAGACTATATACAGATGGTGAAAAAAATTATGCTTGGCATAACGCAGAGAAATAAATTAAAATGAATGTCTATAAACAAACTGGAGGAAGTACTATTACATCACTAAAAATGAGACTGACCTGACACTTAGTGCCAAACTACATCTGACATGACTGTATGAAAAAACTAAAGTAGCTTTACTTATGTATGTATAAGTGGGTGTGGACGTCTGTATGGAACCGTAATACAACTGCCAAGTTTTTCAGTTGGGATGAAAACAGTATAAAATACTCTTGGGCTCTTGGCATATATGCCTTTGGGCCCTCTGGAAAATATGAAATATTAGCACTCATACAGAGTAAATTGCTTCAAAGTGGTTTTAATAAAGTTTAGTATGTGTTTGGCAAAAACTGAACCACCTTCTTTGCTACATTTGAATGACCAGAAATATGCAGACTCACACCAAATAGGTATATGGCTTCATATTCGTTAGGGTGTTATCAAGACTGATTTTTGCATTTAGGAATTTTATTATGTCTACTTATGTTCTTGTCACCCGTTATGAACAAAGATTAATTTAACACCATCAATTTATAAGCAACAAGATGGGTAGAGTCGGTTATCATGCTAATGCTCACTTCTTCTGTCTGTCATCCTAGATTGCCATTTACAGACATTTACTTTTGTACAAGAGCATAAAACGATCCCAAAGTAGTTTGTTCCTGCAAAGCGATTCAATATACTGTGGCTCTCGTTACTCTGGTTCCCTAAGTAAGTTACAGTAAAACTTAAATGAGCATGTTAATGATCGTTGTCAGTGGTTTGCTGTTGTTGTTTTTTGTTTTACTACTGCCTATCTATATTAATCAAAATCAGCCCTGAACACTCTACAGTATTTTCCTAGCTCTCCTCTGACAGCTTTTTCACCCTACCATCTTGCCCAGTGGTGTTTCAAAAAAGCCAAGTACAAGGAAGGCTTTAGTTTCACTTTAAAATATCCAATTTAGGATTAGGTGAAAGAAAACCCTGAAGGCAGCCAAGCTACCTTGTGAAAACAACAGCTATGCTGGAGATGAAACCTGGTGCTTCTCTTTGAAGACAAGCTACCTGCTAAGCACTCTTGACCACGGGTGTTCAGAACTCAGCAGAAAGCGTGGTTTATCTCCCTTCCTGGTCGTTTTGTACACAACAAGGTCCTGGGATGCTTTTGAATAATATTTCGTATTTAAACCTAAATTAGAAACAGGGATCAGCCTTTGTAAAGACTCTGAACTAGATTTTCAAAACAACAAATTGACAAAAATTCACCTTCTGTTCAAGCACCAAAATCACTGGCAAATTTCACAAGAACCTCTTCTAAAAACCTGTCCTATGAGACCTAGCCCATTATTCTGAGGTGCACAGGAGGAAAGGAAGGTGAATTACTATTACTTTCAGCTAAACGAAATCCATTTCTACTCTCTAGTTTCTTCCTTGGCTTACTGCCATCCCTCTGTTAGATATTCAGGGTGGAAGGTGGTTTAGATTTTTGTACTGTTGCAAGCGTTTAAATAAGATGAGCCTAATGACTGCTTCTTGTGTCCTCTTGTAACTAAAGGGACACCGGAACATTCTCAACTCTTTGATAATAAATGACCATAGCAAGTGTCATCAACCAGGAGGAAGGTTGTGACCAGTTAGGAAACTACATTATTAATAGGTTAAGAAGTGCATATGACATTTGGTAGGACACTTCTTATCCTGTGAACTATTCTTAACATAGCTATTTCTCAGTATTCCTGGACTAAAGCAGAAAGAACATTTTCAGGACTACAGAGGAAAAAAAAAATAATAAAGCATTCAGTGAAGATTGTTTTAAGAAAAAAATCCTTCATGCACAAATATTATCTGTTATGTGACTAAGAAGCCAGAACTACTGCTAAAGCTCGAAGGCTGGAAAAATTGGATCCACTGATATGGTAAGCGAATGATGTTGCATGAATGGCCTATATTCAGCATAATAAAAATGTTTCCATCTGCTTTATGAGTGGATAAGAGTCACTATCACAAAAAAGTACATATTTTTGAACGAACGGTACCAGTAAAAGTAATGGACAAATGTCATGAAGAAAATGGCAAAAGATCTCTTTGATTCCTTCATGTTAATATCTAATAGTCTTCAGAAAACTGGGGACATTCCAGAGGTTTAGAGAGTTACCAACCTTTGAGTATTTTAAAAGATTTGAAAGAATGACTAGGAAAGACAGACTGGCCAGTCTAATCTTTGTTCACAGGTAAAAATCATTATGGATTAGAGATTACAAGAGTAAGTACTGCCCATCGGCTTGGTAGATAGCGTCGTTCTTTTGTCTTTGATGGGATTATGGATCTGAACAGTAAACTGGTATAGTATACTGGGATTTTTCCAAGGCATTTGATTTAGTGTTTACAAAGTGGTTTACAGAAAAGGTTAGCCCCATTTGTAATTAATAATAATCAAGGATTTAACTGGCAATTCATAGAACAGATTAAAAGGATCATCTGATATCATTACCAACACAGCTACGAATATCTGAAGTCATCTTTAGCAACATCACTACTGAATGAAATTCTTGGCCAACATAATTTTCCATCGTGATCTTTAGGATATAAAATCCTTCTTATTAAAGTCTGAGAAAAACCTTGACAGGGTATGAGCCTTGCAGAAGGATGGCTTAGAAGAACTAATGATTCCTTATGATCCCAACCTTTATGAAATTTAGAAATAACTAGTTTGTCTGAATAAGGTCTCTGAATCCGACATTCGGAAAGAAAATATTTTTTTTTTTTTTGGCCAAAAAACGTTGGACATCTGCCACTTGTTCCCTGGTATTAGAACGGTCATTATACCATAGGCAGCAGGAACTGATAGAGAACTCCAGAAATCTTTGGCACTCACTAATTTGCATCTGAAAAAATATCCAAGAACTCGCCAAATACACTCTTTTCAGAATAACAGGCTGGAAACATGAGAAAACCATAGCCTCAAAAGGGGATCATCTGAAATAGGCAGGTTTGTTTATTGGTCCTTTAGTGACAAAATTTCAAAATTCTATAACCCATGATCATAACTTCACAAAGGGGCTGACTAAATTTGTCTTGTTCAGTCAACCGTCAGTCATCAGTAATGGCAAGAAGGCTTATTATACATTTTGTTCATCCCTGAGACAAGCTAAATCCAACAATGTCACTTTTAACCTTAGGAAAGAAAATGAAATGGCTTAAAGCCTCACACCCTCTAAGTCATACTAGATATAAACTCTCAGAAGGGTCTTGATGACGTTCGTCTTCCCGATCTCATGTTCTTGGGCACACTGTCCAATATAAAATCTAAGCCTATTGCAAAAGAAGCTTTCAAGATTTAGATCACGATTTCTTAAATATACAAAATAAATGTATGTTATGCATTTTATATCTGCATAGATATTTGCTTATGTGTATATATAAAGCAAAATATATGAGAGAGTTCTAATACAAAGACCACGGCCAACGTGTTCCACTGTAGTCACTCTTGATTTCCTGTAATCAAAATATCGTCGTATAGCCAGATTCTGCTTTTTAAGCAGAATGAGCAAGCAAAGAAAATACCAAGTATTTGATAATATATTTGATTATGCACAGAATCTCAGTTGTGAAAAATTTCCAGAAGATCTATGTGTCTAGAAATGGCTGTTTAAAATGTTATTTTAACCTTCCAGTAAAAATTGCCTAAAGGTGCAGCTCAAATTGCGAGTCTAGCCACTATTAACTTGTCCATTTACTTAATAAGAAACCCTCCTATACTTAGAGGACCAGTGTCACTAAGTTCAGATAAGATGGATATCAAATATACAGTACTTCTCTGGCTATATCCTCAACAAATCTTCCCTTTCTGATGGACTCCCTTTCTCCCTTCTTCCTTCCCTTCCCCGTAATTTTGGATGCACGTGCATAAATTCCATCTACGCCCATCTAAATTCATTTAAGTAGCCAAAGCCTTTATTAACACTGGTCCTTAATCCTTACCAATTTCAGAACTTATTGTCTCTTCTCTGGCTATTGTAACTATTTTACGTGCCAAAGAGATTGAAGTTAAATATACATTCTGCCAAGACACAAATATTCTTCTTTACTTATAGATAAATCAATACATTAAATAATTCATAAAGATTTTAACTGATATTTTAATCTGATTAAATAAGCACTGTTATATTTTATTAGTTAATACTAAGTTTGACTAGCATTACCTTATGTTAACTACCCATTCCAGAGATGATTCATTAAATTCGTTGCTGTATTATTGTTTCTATATGTTTTTATTTATTAACAGTAGATGTAAATAAGCCCAGTAAGACAGGGACTGAGGAAAGAGGAATAAGAAGGAGTGGGCAAAGTAGTATCTCTTTTCTTAAAATTTTCTAGGTAGTCTTAGGTTTTTTCTTAAAATGTTACTTTAAAAAACAACCCCAAACCTTTGAGCTAATTTTTTTTAGTGTTACAATGAAAACGTTAAGTGTTTTCACTTCATTCAGTGGATGTATAGGTGAAATACTTGACACAAATAAAAGCCATATAATACGGCCTTAAATGATTTAGCAATGAATGTGAGTGTGAGTAGAGATGAAGTACGAGTTACAGTGATTCTGCACAATATCCACCCCGTCAGACAGTGTGTAATTAAGAATTAAGATAGTATTTCTTCTTACTCCCTTTTATTTTAGGTGATCATCCAAAAAGCTAACGGGTTCCCCATATATCAACACTCTTCTATGGATTCTTCCTCTCCCATTTTCTACAGACTGTTACATGCTTTTTCACAATAATATGCATAGGTGTCTCACTAATGAGAAACACTTATCTGATGGGAAAAAGCATACCCTGAGAGATGCCATTTCTTTCTGGCCTCTTTCTGCATCAAATAATGGTATCTCTATAACTGTTCGGCAGTTTTATAAAGAGGCTTGCTAGGGGCTGAAAACCATACCAAAGAATTATTCCTCCGCGTTCATCCTGTTTTCACCCCCTTCTATAATTCAGCTCCCGGATGCTGTCAGAGCCTAGGTACGGGGTTAGACGGCTCCCTGGGCCCGCCCGGGATGGTACGTTTGCTTTCGTGGTTTAGTGCTTTGGTGCAGAATAGGAGCTTGAACAAATGCAAGTCGCAGATAGTCCTGTGCAAAAATCCTCTCTTTTGCTCAAAATGAGAGCATAAACCCAGAAGACAAGTGAGCCTCGACTACAGAATCTCTTCACAAGGCAAATTCCCAAACAAGAATGAAAATTAATCAAAGTTCTGATGGCACCTAATAACACTGCAGTCATTGAGAATGATTTTTATTGTCCCTAATGAGCATTTTATAGATACTCATATTTGAGCAGTGCCTGAATCTTTCAAAATAAGAACCAGTGTTTTCCCTGGAGAAGCAGCATGTTGCTGAATGCAATCTGTCAGCACCGTCGGGGCTTCTCAGACTACTACACTGTAGTAACAGATGATCAAATCCTCTTCCATGTTGCATGAATTGAAGGTGTAAATCAGTTTAGCCATTAAATAAGTCAAGATTCCTCTTATCTATCAGTTACTTTGATTTTATAGATAAAGGTATAACTTCTATTGCAAGTAATTAAAAAGGAATCATTTATTTCACAATGTAGTTTCTATCACAGTCTGCTTCAAGTCTAAAATGAGGGCAACCACTAACTGTAATTTTTGCTTTTCTAACCTATTCTCTGAAAAGAGGAATGTGACTTCACTTTGATTTTTCATTTCCATAACCAGAATTGTCAAGTATTTCATATATTTAATATAGCTAGTCCTGAAAAAATAATAATCTAGGAACCTGGCCCTCTCCCTCTGCTACCATGGAAATACTAAATTGCAGGTAGCCTCCTCCCTTGCCTGTTTTAACGCTGAAGAATCAAAAGATGCTCACTTGGAGTTCCTTCAAAATACTATTCATTTTATTAAAAAGGACGTTTCCACTGGATGACAAAGATTAAAAAGAGAACTGAATGCACTTCATCCTAGCAGCACTAATACTAATCTCCTAATCTTCATCTTTTTCTCACTTTAAATCTGTTTCCTTTTCTATAAACCATTTATTGTCTGATCACTGTTCTTGTCTTTGAGCAGCATTTTAAATTACATAAATATAGCACACTATTTATCCATAACATTTCTGTGGATTTCTTTTGCTAGTCAATCATTAAGCAGGAGTTTAGGGTAGAGCTTTGTCTTCACTGGTACCCCTCACTCAATGTTCCCAGGCGAGTCTAGATAAGAATCATACAGGCATATATTTTAAAGATACTTAGATGTGAGCACGTGTTTCATTTATGCCCTGTAATAATTCTTGCTGCCTTTAAGAAAGTTTAACGGGAAAAAAATACTATATACCTGTATGATGAAAGAGCATTATATCCGTGTAAGGCAATGCATTTGAAAGCACCTGGTTTTGTACCTGCATTTATTGAATCTTCTGTTCATGATTCTGGGCAGACACTGCAGACAGCGATGCTGCTCCTGCTGCTCTTGGCGGTGGAATTAAGCTGCTGAGCTTTGTGCTACTCTTGGGCTAGCCTAATCACCGTTTTACCCATCCTGCAGTAAATCACCAGTTTACCCTCTTTAAAAATGTCCCGACAAACACGTTGACACCTAATTTACTACATGTTATTATTTGAATTGAGGAAGTGTATAGGAAAGACAGTTCATCCCGTAAATGTTAAGCCAGTTGTCAGGACCCTGGAAGGATGTGTGAGCACCCGCCGAGCCGAGCCACCTTGGAGGGAAGAACAGCAGCTTCCAGCAGAGTACAGTGCTGCATATGGGCAGCTTCCACACAGTCAATTAGGCACCCCCGGAGAGAAAGAGTTCAACTGATAAACTAGCAGCTTTTCCTTTCTTACATTTTTAATGTCTGCCACGCAAGCTCAATTTCTTACGTATAGTGTGCAACAGGGCGCTTATCCATATACTTCACACAAGCAAGGCTTGCGACTCTGCGCTCCTTAGCCAAAAGAATGAAAAACAAAAGGACACAAAAAGGGAAGACCCCTGGTACCTGACAGTATACTTTTGAGTGAAAACACCCCTCTGCATTTTTAGAAGCCTCAAGGTAAAAAAATAACTAGCCTCCACTTGAAAGGGTACATGTGGAAAAGCAGGCTAGAACTTCCTCAGATCTCACGACGTGTATCCCTCCAGATAAATGTTCATCAGGAAGGATATTCTAGGATTTGGGAAGTCTTTATAGTGTGGAGAGCTAGCCTTTCTAACTGCTGGGGGATTTTCATTTTGTGGGGGAAGTGTTTCAGAAAAAAGTATTAGATCTTGTAATCAGCTGATTAATACATGCTTTCCCTCCTGCCAGAAAATTTGGAATAAAACATTACTGAGGAACAGTCTCTCTTGATGCAAACAAGTCTGCTGGCATTATCGTGTTAAATCCTGAAGATTCATCCTTGTTCTCTGTGGAACGGATTTGTTTCCAAAAGAGAAGCATCTGTGTCACACACCTAAAAATTATCCACAATTTTTCACCTCGCTGGGCCTGCACTTTCCAATGCTCGCTAATTGGTACTTAGCAGAATGCTATTGTGCTTTCTGCCTGCCTTCTATGCACAGGCAGTCGGAGTTTAAAATAAATCCTGTTAAGTTCCAGGAGTGGATGATTACTTTCTCATTTTTGGTTCTAAATATGCTGGTTGTCGGTCAATTTATTCTGTCCTTTAGCCTTTCTGTTTTCAATGTCTTTCCATTTATTTTCCTCCCACCTCCTAGTGGGAATTTCCACTCGCTGGTTGGAATTTAGCACAAATAATAAACCTGAGTAAAGATCCCCAGCAAAAGATCTTCGCCTAAGTGCATGACTGCGGATGCTGGAGCCGTGCCCAGACAAAACCCTGCCCATGCTGATCTGTCCCTCCCCGTTAGAAGGGAGTGATTAGTCATGTCGGCGGCAGCGTTCGGCCCCCCCAGACACCTCCCTGGGGGGATCCTGCAGCTCCTGAGAAAAGGCAAGGTTCAAGAGCAGGGCCAGAGAGCAGTGGCTTGTCCTTTCCTGTTCCCAGTAGTAATTCCACAGCAAAACAGCGATGACAAAGGTCTTCCCCCATGCTGCGGTTGCCTCTTTCAGTTAAAATTGCCAGCGTCAGGCGTCAGCCAAGGCAGGGTGTGTGGGGAGGGGTTAAAGATTATATAGTGATTCTGTTCAGGTGCTGATGCACAGAAACGTGTCTAGAGACGAACATGATTTATTGGCCTGGGTCAATATGATGCACTATCCATCTGATGCCATAAACACGCACAAACCTTCTGTTGTCCTTAGGTACGAGAGGGCATGGTCACCTCCTAACAATGCTACTCTCAATCTACGCGAGTTCCAAAAATGCTGTTTTCTCTAGGCCTGCCTAAATTATTGCATGGGCATATACACAACAAGGGACCTTTTAAATATGTGGTTAAACCTTTTAAGAGTTACTCTGATAGTAGCTATGTCAGGTTTCATCCAAGATTATATTTGCTAGAACCAGTGGAATGACCTCTTTCTGATGATAAAACTAAAGTTCAAATGTTTTCCCAATGAGCGTGATAGGGCTCCTTGAGGGATGTGGTGGATGCACATCTCTGGAATGTAGGCGAGAAGCAATCAGGAGGTAGAAAAGAGGTACAGCACAGTATGAACTACATACTGAATGCAATGCAGATCCTTGAGGGAGGGAAGAAAATATTCAGAACAAAGCAGAATGCAACTGAATAACACACAACTTGTCCCGATTCCTTGTATCTTCCTAAAACTTGAAGTCTCTTTTAACCTGCAAATACTCACTTATATATAAGCAACTAAGAACAAATAAATCAGATTAAATGCATTATGACTACAGGCAGTGTAAATTAAAACTGCCTCTGCTAAGGGCAGAAGCAGTTTACAGGTGTAGAACTGGAAAACCGTGCATCACAGACCTCATAGCCAACGTAGATGGGAGGCTGCTTTGTGGAAAAGTACTCATGTCGTTCTACGTTTCTTCTTCCCAAGCGCCTCATTCCTGGTGTTGCCCAGCCGAAGTAGCCCGTGCAGGGAAGGAAGTGCAACAAATGCAGCTGAGAGCATTCACTGTCCCAGGAAGGCAAGAAAAGTCATGCTGCTTCTCCGCCCTATCTCAGCTACCATTTGCACATACAAGCTCGGGTGTCTGGGCTATCGGCAGTAAAACAAAACAAAAGAAAGCACTCTTTGAGATCATGAGGAATCAAAATTCGCAGAATATCTGAGATGAATGTCAGTCACAGGGTTAGGTTTGCAGATGTTCTAGTTTGAGGTGGATTATTTTAGCTCCAGCCAAATAGGCTTGCGCTCAGTGCTATCTTTCTTTCATATTACAAAGGCCGCCGTTTGAAGGGCGGAAGGAAAGAAGAGCCATTAGAAGCTATTTGCATGCCGAAAAAGAGAACAGACACAACATAAGAAGGAATGTGCACCACACTGAGCCCTTAAAGTGTGTTCTTTGAAATTGCAGCTCTATGTGGTTATATCATCTTGGCAGCTGAAGTAATACTCTGCGCAAGTATCCATATTAGGAAAACTGTAAAAATTAGAAATGGCTCTGTTTATAGCTTCATTCTTCTATGCTGAGTGGCCTACAGCCACAGCTCGATTGGCCGCTGTATTTCAAGGATCACTCCAGACGTTCTGATCATGGAGATTCCAGAAAGCTTTATCAACACTCAGCTATCAGGAGCTGCCATGTTTAAATCCAAACATGACTATCGTTCTCTGGACAACCTTTTATGGATATTAAGACTGTGTTTTTAAAAAACCCTCGGTAACAGTTTTTTTACCATGTTATGATTTCATAGACTGGGGAGTGGATATGGAGGGAATGAGCTGCTGTTAGTATCAGTGATAGTACAATATCTTTTAAGGGAAATAATTTCATTTGAATACTGTATTTAAAATTTTAAGATGTATGTAAACTTTGCTACCTTGAAATATATTGTATCTTTTTCATGCCCTCTGGTTCCGTCAAGTAACAGGAGAACAAGTAGAATGAAACTCTTCACACAGTGAATATATCCACTGTTATGCATCTATACTGATGCGATTGATACAAATACAGATTTATACATATTTATGTTGTTTGACTACTAGGTTAGATGCATCAGGCAATTGTGGTACAAGAAGCAGGAGGTGGAAGAAATGAGGATAAGCAGCATTACCAATGTGTTTCACTCATTGAAAACACAGAATAACATAAAGCAGCTATGATTACCTAAAGCAAGCTAGGAAGGTCATGTGTCTGTAATGTGAGCTGAAGACAAAATAGTGACAAAGATTTGAAGTCATCTTTATGAGTATGGCTGCTCTTCAGGAAATTCACAGATCTCCCTCCTGAAGAGTGGCTTTGAGAGCCAGTAAGCTCTTAAATAAATGATAACAACGATTACTGTTTATGTATGTTTTACTGACACACGTCACCTACAGAGATAAACACAGGCAACGCTCAGTCGGCTACCTATTGCAAGTTAAGAGAGGACATACTCCTCAAACGCTCGTTCCTCTTGCATGGTGTCCTTCCTAAGAGCTCTTCTACCAGTTAGGTGGTATGGGGGGGTGTGGGGTGTGTATGTGTTCAAAGTTATTATCTGCCGGTAGGGTTTTTTTCCCCCTGAGGATACGGTGAGAAATCATCATCCATCCTAGGATTTGTAGAAAGGCAGATCCCCCATTATCACAGCATTGGAACTGATGCAATTCCCAGAAGAACCAGCCGCGGACTGGGAGAGGACCATTTCATTTTGGTAGTGGCAGTCAGAGGACAGGAAATCTTTTGGCTGTTTTGAAAAAACCCTCCCGAAGTCTTTCTCTAGACTCTTCCTATGCACGTGAGCATACAGGAATCATAAAGCAAAACTCAGGAATATACATGTGCCTTAGAAGACGACTTGAGCCTGCATTTCATACAATATTATTTAAAATCTCATGCTTCTTAACAGAGAATTATAACCTCCTGTAAACATGCTGGATGAAGAAGAGTAGCTATATTCACCCTCAAACCAATCCACTAGTCAGTTCCAAATGACTTCACTGATGTTCGAATGAAACACTGATGTTTCCTCAAAGGGAATTTACCTTGATGGTGTTTCTCTGTGTCTGCATTGCCTAGGGTCCTTTCAGAGCCAGAATGCCAGGTCAGGAATCTGCTTCATTATCTCAAGTCCCAAGCTTTGCAGACCACAGTAGCTTCAACTGGCTGAGGCCAGAGCTTCTTAAAGATACCGTTTGCCCCGCTTTCACTCCCATCCAAACCCCACGTCAAAAAACAATTAACATTAACTTGATAATTTTAAAACCTTATAGCCAGCTTCTTATCAACATTAAGTGCAAAATACACATTATTCTCTGAGGTGGCATGGACAGTTTGCACGGCTGCAAATTCCCATCTGAGATCACTGTTGTGAAAGGACTGTAAGCTTGGTTTGTCCTCCCATTGCTCCATGTTCCATAAAGATTCAACAAAAGCAAGTGCTGATATTCTCTGTCATAGCCACTTTCTGAGTCATCTGGAAGAAGTGTTTTCTATTTCTCCAGAGAAAACGCCTCAGTGTCTCAAAAGCTGTTCATTTTGTCTTCTGCTTCCTTCAGAAGCAAATAAAAATCTGTGAGATAAAATGATTTGCAAATGTAATTGTAATAAATACATCAAAATAAATAAATAGCAGATATTTTCCATTTATGCTTTAAAGAAAACAACTTTACTAGGCCTCCATGATCTAGTAAAAGCAAGTAAAAAAATAAAGCCTGGGGCAGTCTACTACTTTTGGTAGCATCTGAAAAAAGAACAGTTTACTCAGGTTAGTCTCAACCCACAAAAAATTCCGTCGTCTTTTTTATTGCTTCGAGAGCATTTTAAGACCCCTATTTACAGTGAAGCCGGTAAGAGCCCATTTCCTTTTATACTTTTGTTAAGGAAAAGAAGGGGGCCGAAAGCACAAGTTTAGGAGCATATAGTTAGGCAATACTGTTGTCAAATATCATAAGGAAAGAATAGTTTCTGAGAAGCCATAAAACCACTAGAATGACAGCAAGATTTTACGTGAGCAAGCGGTAAGAGGATGAAAGCCATTCTGATGGGTGACAGTCTGGGATACCATTCCAACAGGAGGGAAAATGTGAATTAAAAACCTGCCACATGCAAAAAGACAACCTAAAGTAATTATTTAGGAGAAAAGTTTCAGAGTAGTCCTCACAAAGGTGACACTGAAAAGTTTCAGTGTGTAAATGCTTTGCTTTCACTGTTTGAAATGTTGGCGGTTTCCATAGCATGATTATTTGTATAATTGCTTCGTGTACCTAGTACTAATTTACCTTCATAGCATATTGACCTTGTATCACTTTAAACTTTGCACAGCTATTAACAGATTATGCCACCACTTTGTAAACTGGTATTCTGCTAGATTTTTCTCTTCCAAGCAGGCTTTTGTTTTCCAATATTTGCCCCTCAAGGTATTTCGCTCTATTCATCCCTCTGTTCAAATATACTAAGGGCCTGTCAGGCTGGCTTTTGTTTTTACTGCCTAAAAACAGGTGTTAGAAGGATAGTAAATCCAACCCAACAGCAACATTCATGACCAATTTTCATTCAAAGCAGAACGTATTTTCCAATTGCTGAACATCAGTTTGAAGGCTGCAGAAGTGTGTTAAAACCTGAACACTCTGGAGACAAATGTCAGTGCCAGAACTTCTCTCCTTAGCGAAAGTAAACCTGCACTTTCAAAACCTTCTCCAAAGTTTTGACTTCTCACTTTTTCTTATTTTCTCACACTGCTTTTCCTCTCCAGGAAAAAAGATCCTTCAGAATTAAATGCATTACTTTGTTACCGTTCTGGCAACATCTTGCATTTATTTTAGAGTTCGGTATTTAAAAAAAAAAAAAAAAAAGGAATAAATCAGCAGGAGTTCTGGCTTAAACAGCCCTTCTTCTTGCCTCACCTCCTTATTGGTCTTCCCAACTCCCACACTGCCATGCTAATACAACCACCTCTAGGTCCTAGCAACAGTGAAGAAAGCCCTTTTTTGAGCCCAATTTTAGCCTGGATCAGTTCTTCACTCTTTTAGTTTAGTTAGATCCATTAACAGAAATTACGGAACTGAAAAGCAAATGTGGGAGTTGAAAAACATGGCTGGTGAAGAAAGTCTCTTTCCTGTGCCCATCTTCCCACTAAAGGAAATGCTCACCAATTCCACAATTTTTTCAACTCATCTAATATATAAAAAACCTGGTATCATATAAAATTGTATGTTTGATTGACATGACATTTTGGCTTGGGTGCTTCAGAGAATACAAACCAGAAGAGCAGCAAAATAATCTCAGCGCAAGTTGATTTATGCTCAGTATATACTTTTTTTTGAGTTCACATTGATGAACTTTATTGTTTGCTATTTACTACCATACTACCTCAAAAGGAAGTCAAAGAGTATAAGACTGTGGTATTAAAGATACATTTTTAAGTTGCATTTTTTTCTGATATCCCAACAGAATGAAGAAACATTGAGATGTTTGTGAAAGAACTGTTTCATGTTGCAATAGCAGAATGTTAGAAACAGGATATGATGTGGATAATTTAACAGTTGCCAAATAAGATGATTAAAAATATATTCAGCTGAAGACAGTTCTAGTTCAAGTTTCTAAATGTATTTATCCCTGCTTTTAGCTTCTCACATATGACATCTCTTTGGGCCAAGAAGAGGGGATTTCAGTGAAAATGAGTGTGTCCTAAATGGTGTGAAATATGAGATGGAGATATCTTGTAACAGTGGGTAATGCTCACTGTAAAAATATGAGCTATGAAATTTAATCTTAAATTACTTTATACTGCTAATGTTTAAGCCAATTCATTACAGCTGCACAGTTCTGGCACAGAGCACCTTGTTACACAGAGCCATTAACTCCTCGCTATCTTTGTCATATACCCAGAAGTGATATGGATCAACCGGCCTCAGAAAGCAGATGTAGCTAAAAAAAGTGCAGAGCTCTATTTGTTCTCATCAAAGGGAACACTTTTTCTAAGTCCTGCTTAATCGAATTGGAGAAGCAGCTCTGTGACTTGTATCTCTGCAAGGATTATTCACTTTCTGTATCATCTGCAAGAGAAGGAATACACACTTTACTTAAGTAAAAGATGTTGCTAATGGTACAATTACTTTAATTCGTGGTGCTAGAGACTAACCAGATTCATTCAAAAATTGCAAGCCATTCCTCTGTCAGTGATGGTCTTGTGAGCAAGGCATGGGATTTGCAACTGAGACCTACTCCCTTCTCCTGCCTAGGATAAAACCTTTGTAAGAGACAAACTGCTCAAGAGGAAAAGGGGATCCAACGCTGCCACCTCCACGTCCTACACTCCTATCTTCCTTCTACAGGCCAATAAAGAGAAAACCAGAGGGTGGAATTTCACCCATTTTATGTAAAAATGACATGGGAAAGAAACGCCTCTCAATGAGGATTCACAGCGAAGTCAGATTGCTTTTTTCCTTTGTTTACAGCATAGAAAATCTTGGATCGCTGTTTTGAAGGCAAGAGTAACTAAAGATACGGAAAATAACAGAAAATGAGACAAAGGAAATCCTCAACATTAGTCTCTATAGAATTACCTGGGATAGCTTGTATTGCACTGTCCGGTATAAGAGATCAGCTACTTTTTTAAACAAACAGAATGTCATGAGGTAAACTATTTAATTTCATTAAAATGTTTAATATAACAAGAACATGTTCTATAAACTGGAAAAGATGGGGATTAGTACAGGAAATACCAAATGCCAAAGGACCTCACCAGAGAACAGATGATGACAGGTCATCCTGAACCAACAGCTGTACTGGAACAAGATCAATAGCTGAGCTCTCCAAATTTTCTTTTAGGATCAATCTTATTTAATAATTTTACAGCTACCCTTGGCACACAAAAGTGTTGGACACTAATTGCATTTCTTCATAATGCAATGTTGAACTGAATCAATAACAGCAAGACACAAGTATATATCATGGAGGGGAAAAAGGATAGCACTGAGGATGGGGCACAGGTATAAGACGACATTACGTATTACAGGCTACTAACAATAATTATTTTCTATTTTCTTTTCTAGTAACACAGAAAAATACAAATGTGATAGTGCATCACAGACAGGGAAAAATGCAGCTACCCTGTATAACACTAATTTTTAGATACTGTGTAACATGGTCAGGCAAAAGACAAACGCAATCCAAGGATCTATCACACAAGATATTTCCAGCAGAAATTGGCAAATAGCAGTGCAGCTATCTAAGTCACTGATGACTTTAATTTTCCTCCATCTTGACAATTAAAAAAAATTATGCTGGATATAACGAAGGGACGGACTACTGGAGTGATGAAAGCAATATAGAGTGCATCTTAAAACAAGAATCTTTCTGGCCTTCGCTTTTTAATCTAGCAAAATGGCAAAGAGGGGGGTAAATTGACCTACAAATATCCCAAGAGAAAAAAACCAGAAGGAAAGAGCGTTTATTTGTACTAAAGGAAAATTACAAGGTCTAAATAGATGAGTACAAATTGACTGTGATCAATTTTAATATGGAAATTAGAAGACAGTTTTCAGGTTTTAGGAATGGGAGCAACGCTGGTTAAGTGGCTGCACCTCCCAAACCCCCAGTTCTGTGTGTGATGAGTGGGGGGATCTGACTGACATCTTTTCTCCTTCCATAGAAAGAGAATTTGGAAATAATTGAACAGACTTCTTTTTTTTTTTTAAATAAGAGGATGTAGTAAAAATCCTAGAAACTTCAATGTCACAAAGGAGTTGATCAAATCTCCACACCAAGGCGATTGTTCACAGCACTGTAAATGCTGTATCAAGGTAATACTAGCAGTGACACTGTCTAGTTTAAATATCAATAAATCTTCTCATTCAGCACGTGGTGGTGACTTACCACACAGACGAATGAGTATCAGCTCTGGTACTTTCTTCTAATACCTCAAAAACTTTATTTTAATGATAAATTATTTTAGCTGAAGCACGTTCTGATGTCACTGTTCATGATGACCTGCTGCTTCTATAAAACAAACCCCCTCCTTTTGTGATGAACAAATTTCAGATCTCTTAAAAGTTCTTTTCATACTCCCATTTCTCCCATCCTCAAGCTATGTATGAGCAGTAAAAATACTCTGAAGAGTTGGCTCCCTGTTATCATTTAATTCGCACCAAATATGGTCACACGCAGCCAGAAAGGCTGCATTTTGCACTGCTCTCAGTAAACGACGATGGAAGAATAAATGGAGCCCATCCATTTACACTCGTTTCAGTTCATGATTTCAGAGTGAGATAGATCAGAATGTCAGAAAAACAGATGAGCATTCTGCTCCTCGGTTTTGACTTTAACTTACAAGCTCTGAAGAACTGGTTTTGATTCACGGATCAGTTCTCTAGTGAAAACCTCGCTATGGCTCAAATGAACAGAAAAGTAACTGGCTTTAATTTATAGCACATATGAAACGTGTTAGTAATTGCTAGTTAGCAGAGGGAGAAGAAAAATACAAATAGGGAAAGAATATACACCAGAAAATGTATTTTAGTATCTTGTAATGTTTAGATTATTAGAGTCATTCCAAGGAGAGCTTCGTTCCTTGTCTTTAAATCCTTCTAAGGAATCACAGATTGTCTAGGGGTTTCCAATGGCCCAACCTATTGTCTAATAATGACCAGCCCACTGAAATGTTAAAAACCCCAGTCTGAATCTTTCAATAGCCTTTGTAACTCATCCCAATAAGCTACAGTATCCTTGATCCTGTGCCTATTATTCTGCCCTTTCGTTACAGTATTACTAGTCATTGAAGCTTTTTTTTAATGAACTGAAGAATTTAGTCTGCAGGAGGACTGTACTGTGGTTCGTAATTGAGATGCTCTCCCATACTTTATATTTTGATCATGCTTAGCTACACAAGGGCAATAGTCAAGTTAGCTTAATAATAGCCAGAAGAAATGCCTCTAATCCAATTGGTCACAGGGCACATATCACCAAAAACAATTTCTTTATAATTAAAAGGTGCTCGCAGGCACAGTGAAAGCTTGGAAGTTGCCCAGGGATTTTGGGGGAAGTGGGGGGATTTTTTTCCCATGGACAGCAACCACACTGAAGCAATTTCTGAAACACACTGATAAGCTTTGCCTTTGAATTTACATTAAAGAGCTCAATAGTTGCTACCTGTGAGAACAGCTCATGCTTCTAAACTGACTTGTGTCCTGTAGAGATTAAGGACACAAGGCCTCCAGGAGATTAGCACGTCACTTGGTTTAAGTGACATCCAATCCATTTTATTGACATGGCCTCTATCCTGCAAAACAAGCACTTTTTAAGTGAAACATAATGAAAATTTTGTGTGGCTTTATGGGCCAGTGTATAATGGCTTTTCATAGGCAATTGCTAGCCGCTATTGGCAGGCCTGTAAACGAAACCAACAGCACTGGCTATAGATGCCTTGTCAGTACATGTCACCGCATACTAATACAGTGGAGCATGCCCAAAGGAACCTTACATTGTTTTTTAGTTTTATTGGAGCATTGCCACGGACTAAGGACTTTAAACCTCATTCACTGCATCAGGCAGATTATTACACTGAATTGTTACAATTTTTATTTCAGAGTGGTATTGAATCACAAGGCCACACAGGTCTTCAATTTCATTTCCTAATTATTTATTTTCAGCAACATGAACTTGAGTCTTTAATGCAAGAAAGAAAATTGGTATGTAGGTGAAGAGTTCTCTCACCTTCTTTTTTAATGCCATTCTAATCATGGGGTGCAGTTTGGATGCACCACTTGCTGCTGAGTAGCTGCATAGTGGGCATGAGAATAATTATTTAATTGAAACTGTGTACCAGCTCGGGAGATCTGACGTTTCAAAAGTCTGCCTGCCAGCTACCTGGACTCCATTATTCTGGGGAAATAAGCTTTTTACTAACACTTTGGAAAATAAATTTTCCATTCTTTTCTCTTCCTTTTGATCTGTAGCATAAAGAGACCGCATGTACTGAGGTTGATACAATGCATGAAACTACGCTACACTGATGAGAAAAGAAAATGGCATTAAAGCACACACAGACATACTACCATTAGGGAAATCTACAGCAAAACCACAAACTACAGCTAACTAAAATGCAGTGACATATGTTAACCCAAAATGAAAGGAAGAAAGGAATGCAATACATTTTTATGCTAAATCATTTTAGCACAAGTACAGAATTATTAAATATAAAGACGGACACTGAATGTGGGTGGCCCCCTTCAAAATGTCTGTCTTAAATCAGGTTCTTTATTTCTTGCTGTTAAGCAAAATGGAACTCTTCATTTTGGTTTCCTAACACATGACCAAGTATTAAAATCAGGGGATATCCAAGCAGATTCCTCCTGGTTCTGGAAGTAACCCGAGAGCCATAGTACACGAGGCAGGACCTCACGCACCCCACTGCATGTCCTGTATCGATGTCAGCCCAGGCTGGCAGCATCTGCCTGAAAGCAGGTGTTCAGGAGGAGCGCGTGGTGAATTCGCATCTGGACAGAATAAGAAATCATCCAACTACTCCCTTAGAAGAAACCTAGTAAGAGATAAAATTGTTTTAACTAATATCTATTTGATTTTAGAGCTCCTCTGATTTCCTGTATTACTGCATTTTGCGGTAATATTGGAAGCGTGCACAGTACTTCCACCTTGATCAAAAAGAGCATATTTTTATGAATTTTTTGGAAGACTCCTAGTCTGGTTTTCCCAACCAAAATCTCTGTAAGTCACTAAGAATGAGAAAAACTCATGGCTGGCCTTTCTCCTGATTTTGTGAAACAACAATTTCAATGGAGTATCAAACCTGAGAAGGCCTTTTCACAAGTACGGTGTGAAAAACAAGGCAACATAACTTCAAGCTGAAATTTCTAGCCTTTGCTTCAGTTCTCCTTAATCTTTCTTGAAACTGGAGCTCCTTCTTCTATGACTGTGTAAGATATTGCCAATACTTCCAGAATGGATCTTAAAAAATGACCTGCAGACAGCACTCTTCCAAGGCTGTATCGCTTCCAATTTTCTAATGATGTCCACAGATTCTGAACACAGCTGACCAAAATATTTACCATCAACGTAAAGTTCTGAGAGTCCCTGCACGGTTGGCTGGAGTTTTGTGACAAATTACCCATGTTTGCATAACATACATTGAAAAATACTTCCAAGAGGTTTTCTAAACAAAAAAAGGAACTTACAATTCATGCTGCATGGTTGGAAAAAGGAGGAAGCAGAGCAGGAGCATGAGGAAACCAGTCATTCTAAGTCAATCCAAAAGTCTAGAAGTGACCACAGAACACAGATTACCTGGACTTTTTGTATTAATATTCTTTTTTTTCTTGGTTTCTGAGGAAGAACTCTCCAACTCTTTTTCATTTTTAAAATTATACAGGAAATGAACGCGTCCAAAGAGTAACAACCTTGCATAATGAGCTGCATTAAGATAATACCTTATTTAATCAGGGATTTTAATATCCAGATCACAAAATTAATTCTGATTTTGGGGGTGACTGTGCCAGGCTTCCAGAAGACTGATTAATGACAACCTCAGCTTTCTTAAAGGGTGCGAAAGGTATGATTAGCGCTACATATGTGGGTTAGCCAGAGCCTATCGCAGCTCTTAGCTGCCTGGTATTCTGATGCTGCAGATCAAGACAAAAAGTCTTTCCACGGTTGGGCCAACTGGCTGTCACTACATTTGTAGTGGCTGCATTCATGTTTGCTTCATTGCTTCTGTTCTTATTTGAAAGAGTAGAACATATCTCTTCAGGGACTGAACAATGAAAATCTTGCTTTATAGAGAGGTCAGAGATAAAAATTTAAGTAAATATGAACCGACAGGAAAATATGTTCTTTTTCTTATCTCATTCCTTTTCTGTTTAATTTCCTTACCACACTGCATGCTTTGTGGTATTTACGATTCTTTGTCATAGTTATAAATAACAGAATTCCTGTCTTTCTTGGTCAGCTAGTATGAACATTTTTATCTATACAACCATTGTTACAGCATTTGTCCCATATAAAAATATCTATTACCTGAGCACTAGTGCCTCTGACTTAGAATGAACTCACGTTTGAATAGCACATCAGAGCATCCTTCTCATGCATTACTCAAAAGATAGCATCACAGAATCATTTACAGGCTGCGGATTTAAAAAAAAAATGATGAGTTTTAATGTCAGGACACAATATGTTTAAGGCAGTAATACTTTCAAGCACAGAGCTGACGGAATCCTGTGTGCTTTTGGAAGGTTGCACATTCAAAGGAAAACCTCCCTGATGATGTTCGACATTTTCCAGGGAAGAAGGAAGGGAAGGGAAGGGAAGAAAAAAGAAAAGAGGGAATAAGAAAGGGAAGAAGGGAGAGAGGAAGGGAGGAAGAAGTAGTAGAAAACTGGAATGGGAATCTCCCCAGGACAATATTAGAAAGATTCTCAACGAAGCATCGCAAAACATTAAGGCAAATCTCTATTTGAGGTTTGTCTCTTCCAGATCCAGGATTTCCCAATGTAATGGGTTTACGTGGCAAGGTTTTGGTAGCTGGGGGGGCCCACAGGGGCGGCTTCTTCAAAAGTTGCTGTGTCCGATATAGCCAATGCCAGCTGGCTTTAAGAACGAACCCGCCGCTGCCCAAGGCCGAACCCGTCAGTGACGGTGGTAGTGCCTCTGGGGTAACAGATTTGAGAAGGAAAAAAAGTGCCAGGGCTCAGAAGCCGCAGCCGGAGAGGAGTGAGAACATGTAAGAGAAACATCTCCGCAGACCCCCAGGCCAGTGCAGAAGGAGGGGGAGGAGGTGCTCCAGGCGCCGGAGCAGAGATTCCCCTGCGGCCCCTGGGGCAGACCCCGGTGAGGC
>JAVKLA010000007.1:17021560-17040384 GCA_034782735.1 Sagittarius serpentarius | reverse complement strand
TGACAGTAACTGGTTAAGTGATCTCTCCCTGTCCTTATCTCGACCCACAAGCCTTTCATTATATTCTCCCTCTCCTGCCCAGTCAAGGAGGGGGAGTGATAGAGCGGCTTTGGTGGGCACCTGGCGTCCAGCCAGGGTCAACCCACCATACCCAAGAATAGACACTCAGCCTAAGAGGGTGACTTAATCCCGTGCACATCTACATGCTCAAGACAGCAGTTTTTCCGAGGGGCACCTGAACAACTTTATACCATTTCAGAAAGAATGCATGGGATGCCTGCTGATCTGCCAAACGTAGCAAACTTGGGTAGTGAATTTCGGTATCACTACCTGAGATCACTAGGTCTGATGACCAATTAAGTAAGGTAGCATTCCCTTTATGAGTTTTGCTCCCTTTCACTGCCCTGCTTTCGTTCTGTCACAGCTACACACATACGTATAAAAAATATATACGTATTTGTCCAGTGGGAAAGTAGATGTAATTGTACTTGCTGTCTGAATGGAGTAAAGCCATGCTCTCCTGCATCATACTGGTTATACTTTTCAAAAACACATAACCTGTAAGTGATTTATCCTTACGACAAATCAAAAAGCTAAGAGACCAGCTGTCACAGAAGAGTAAGCATTAAAATGCATCTTTAATTTAAATATTGATATTTAATGTTTCTAAAATATCTTCAAAATTAGAAATAACTTTACAATTTATTTTAGATTTGCAGAAGATTTATACACAGAGTTAGAAAATAATTACAATAATTCCACGTCTACCCTCGCTGTATCCCATTCTGACAGGACTGAGAGCTTAGAAGACGACCTCTTTTCTCATCACACTTCCTAGAGTGCACAGACTGTGCTGGTCAAAAGGAAATACAGATACGATATTCTTTGCAAATCACAGAAACAGATAAGCATGAAATGCAATCAAGTAAGAATCATTCATAACTGTGAGAAAGAACAGAAGTTTTGTACTGGCGGCATGACACAAATATTGCAAGTTCAACTTTAAAATATGTCTCGCAAGTTCAATCCAGAACTGTCATATTATCTACTAACATTATGGAAATGTACTCAATAAAATAGTGAATATCATATTTTTAAGAGGGTGGCTAATATGTTTCTTCATAAAAAACGTGTTCATCCTGTTGTGAAATTGCAAGGAAAGATAGGGGATATTTACTTAAAGCTCTCAATGACATTCTGTTCTCTTGTGGTATGTACGCGAACCTTTGTAGTATTTTACATGTATCTTCGGGATTAGTTTCCAAGGATTCCTGATGGCCTGGGACAAGTGTAACAATTTTGCCTTGCGAGCGCTTGTACTGACTGAAATTAAAATACACGCACACATACACAAACACAAGTAAATAAATAACAAAATAAATTACAAACCCTAGCTTTTTATGGGCTCTCAAATAAAGAGATTTGGCAGAAGAAATATTACCTTAATCTCTCCGTTTACCACAGTTATTCCAAATACATACACTGCCTCTATAAATAAGAAGCTTAAGAGCAATGAATATTATAAAGCAATAATAAACTTTGAAAGCTAATGCTGGGAAAATTTACATGACAATTTGAAATCTGTCTCCATAGTTATTATGTCACCTTGTAATATTCAAAAAGTGGGATTTAAGTAAAATTTTATTGAACCCTTCGTGTTAAGATTGAAGCAATAATAGCCATGGAAGGCTCAGAAAATCTCAGCTTTGCAAAGCATTAATAGAGGGGCAGAAACCTGCCTGTGTTATGTTACATTCTTTGCCACTGTAATTATTAGAAGCTTTGTTCCTGTAGTCCATCTCTCTCTCTTTCAAAGACCAAATATGCACTTTGCATTATATGGGAATTATAGAGTGGCAGCTGTTATTTATGAAACTATTACACAGATGTATTTGCCAAGTATCTATTTATTTAATCAATACCATAAATGTAAACGTTGCTCTGAAATAACCTCTTTAGGAATGAGAGCTCTTTTACAAGACCACGTTACAAGACCACAACAGAAAAAAATCATAGCTATCTAGTGCTACCTACACCGTAAATTACTCTTCTTCTAACTCATTGCCAGGTGAACCTCAGCAGAACTTATGAATTAATTGCAGAGCATTTTGATTCTCTTGCTCCCTAATCTATTCTAAAACAGCAAATCATTCTTCCACGTGACAACGACAAAACTGTTCTATTAAGGGTTCAAATTCTACATACCAAAATCCTCCTTGACTTCACGCAAGGAACACAGAACATGGCTGATGGTGTTGAAGGGGGTGAGATAATTCATTTGGGAACCGGTATCTCTGAGAGCCCGTTTCACGTTTTCGGACCTACAGGTCTGTGTAAGCCACTGCACTAGGTCACTGCTTCATGGAGGGGCAGCTTTTCCAGATGTCTGGGCTTGGACAGCTGGAAGGAAGGTAATGAGGTGGAGGAAAGGATGGAGAAAAGTAGAGCAAACCCACAAGCTGGTGACAAACACTTCAGAGTTAGGTTTTGTTTTCAAAACCAGTTCTTACAGCTATGATCCACAAGCAAACTTAATTCAACACCTCTAATGATGTGAACAACAGGAATTCATCCCAGGAGTAAAAGGGGGCTGACTAATATACATTCCTGCAGTTATGTAGCATACCCTGAAAATTACTCTGTTTGGACTGAAACTGTCTTTTAAAATTGTGCTCACGCTTCAAAGTTAAGAAAGGCTCTTATCTTCATCAAACTCGTGCTTGGGAACTGCCTAGATATTTCTTCAAAAATCCATTATAGAAAAAAAGGAAAAGAAGGATTAGCCAGTAAATTAGGCTAGCCCAGGCACAGTTATTCAGAATATTGAGATTCTTCCTCTTTATTAATTTGTTGTTCTTTAACGGAGTGAACAGAGCAGGTTACAAGCAAGACAAACAGTAGCAATGCTTTTTCTTGAGGTCTCTGTCACCAATTACGTACTAATGGCTTAGTGGTATCTGCAGTCAAATGGCAAACATCCTTGTCCAACACAGTTATGTATCAGGTTCCTTACCAGAAATGAAATCTACATATCCAGTAACCACAATTCCTTAAAAAGTGAGCAAGAAGGAAACAAATGAGATAAGGTATTTGCCATGGAACTGAAAACACTGCAAATAGCTTTACCATGACAAGCATAATAAACCAAAAGCTAGCAACTGGTCTGCATGATTTCTTTGAATAATGTCAGTCTTTGTTTAAGGCTCAAAATAGTTTGCGTCTCCTTTCCGAGCATGCTACTCCCCAAGGGCCAGGAGCTCCAGAAGCAAGAATATTCTTGCAGTATTTGCAGCATGTCAAAAATAATTAGAATCTGATATGCAACTTAATATAGCCATACAGCTACTCCCACCAGCCCAGAAGACTCTCGTAATGGGGTAAAACCAAGACAGTCTAGCATCGCAGAAGCAGACAGCACAGGGAGTATGGTAGTGGTGTTGCCACAAAACAGGTTATTTAAAGGAGGACTCTTACACTTCAGTTACCCTGAGCTGAGAAATTCAGTAGGAGAAAAATTAAATTAGCCCTGCACCTATGCCAAGGTGATAGCTAGACAAAAGTGCTAAGAAGGGCACTGAGTGAGAAAGCTAAAAAGGCAACTTTTTCTTCTACTCCTTTCAGAAAAAAAGACCTACAGAAATTATTGATTTCTAGTGAGTTCTTCAGAACTTTCTCATGCAATTTGTCAAGAAATAAAAAGATGAGAATTTATCTTCACTGGGATTTCCAGACAATATTCAACATGATTCAGAAGAGCATTTGGACCCATTTGAACTCAATTCAATACCCAAGTGATATGTGAGAACTTGTTACTAACAGAGAAAGAAAATGAATGTATTGAAAAGAAAAACAGAGAGAAAGGAGATGAAATAGGAGAAGAAAGTGCTGATTTAGGTATTTTAAAGTAACTTGAATAATCTGTAGTGAGAAGTTTCTGATAACTTAAACTGGAGTGAATTAAATAAGCAATCTCACTTATTTCTTGATGTCAGTCAACTCAGACTACACCCTGAACTGTAAGAAAATGATCCATGATGGAGATTCCTGTTGCAAATTATAACAGACATGAACCCAAGAAAGAATTAAAACCCAGGAATTTCATATGCATCTATATTGAATCTAGAAGATCCTTAAAAGTAGTAAGTTTATATAATTTTGAGTATTTGTATATTGCAGTCTGTGACTATATTAAAAAGCATGAAGTTACCAGTTTCTAGTAAATTCTTCAGAACATTCTTAAAAGGTTTATTAGAAAAACCTAGAGTAATAGCCAAAGCAAAGTTATTCATAAAACGTCAAGTTGATTTTTACTGTAAAATTTTATAAGGGAAGTCTATTTTTTAGTGGAACTCTGCCCAACTCAAAGTTATAAAAGCATTAGTCTCTTAAAATAAAGCAGATCAGAATCCAACTCCTTTTATGTTACCAAATACTGCGAAGAGAGAATGAGTTCAGGGCCCCGTGCTGCGAGCAAACATATTACTTAGATTACTGCTATCATGACTTGCTGTATTGACAAACAAATTGTCTGAGCACTTTTTAAGGCAGATGCAAAGCAAGGAGAGGTAGCAGAAAATAACTGAAAGCTGAGAAGGAAATCCAGGATGTAATGATGGCTCAGAAAACCAGCTCCGCTTTCTGACTACAGGCGAGATCATCAAAATTCAGTCATTTTTTTCAGAGACAGCTCTGTACCCCAGTGGTGGAGGGAATCACACAGGCTACAAAGGTGGATGTTGGGAAACTGTGAGGGAAATAATAATGACATTTGATATGGGAAAAAGACTGGAATGATTAAAACTTGAGATGAGATCCTACTTGTTTTCACTTCCGTAAGATTACATTGTGTCAAAATTTAAAGGCAAACAGGAAATCAAATACTTAATATTCAGAGCATTCATCAAAAGCCATGTCTCTTATGGGTAATCGGGGGATGCTAGTGAAGCCAATAAGCTCCTGTCAGTTCTCCGCCTTCCCCTGCATTGCTATTTTTTCTTACAAAGGGGAAGAGAGACAGAGAATTTACTGTATCCCTAAAAAACCACTTATGCCAGTAAATTCAGCTCATGTGAAGTAGCATGGGCTCTGCCAGTTTTGATGCTTTCTGTGGAAGTTAGTGTGTGATTAAAGATTAACCTCATTAGGTCCGCATTTGATTTAGAGTTTTCGGAAAAAGGAAAGTAACAAAGAAGTAATACAGATACTGCAACCTCATATATATATATATATTTTTTTTTAGTTGTCACACTTCAATTCCTGAAAGTATTTTGTGATCACTTTAATGGGCTACAATATTTGCAGAGATAAATGCAAAACTGAGACATGCTCCTCAGGTATTTCTAAAATCTCAAGCTCAAAAATTCTCTCTCTTTTTGAGGAAGCAATAAACATGCAGCAGGCTACTCTCAGCATATGGAAATGCAGTCAGGACAGAAATGGCTTTTTTGCAATATTCCGCTTCTAACTGAATCAAAATTTTACAATTGATTGAAAATTTTGCTGAGGTCCAAGCCTCCAGTCCAAGGCCTCAAGAAAGTAACTGTTTTCACTTATGCTCCTGACATTTGCTTCTCCTAAATCTTACTTAGCATGAAGGTTAGTCTTACTTAACATGAAGGTACAAGAAAAAAAGAAAAAGACTGTGTCGGATTATATCACCTGGAAATTTATTTATTCCGGAGGAATCCTCAGCTGAATCTTCAGGGCAATTTTCTTCCTGACTCATAAGCTTTCAGAACGACCAGAAAAGAGGATTTTGTGTGAGAATTGTCACAAAACCAGCAACTAAACTGACAAACAAATGTACGAATGTATGACATGAAGGAGTTTTATTTTTTCATTACAGATGCTGGGAAAGTGTAAGTGAAGTTCAGTGCTGAATAAAGGAAATTCAGTCTCTAATTTGACTATAAAATTGAATGCTAACATAATTTCAGGCTCATTATACAAATGGGCAGTTTATAAGCTTCCCTTTCATTTCTGATTTTGATAAACAAAGGTCTTAGCCAACTCCAGTTCAAAAAAAGAGAGAACAAATGCATCAGGGGAACTTGGTTGAGATCCTTAACATCTTTTTTCCCTGCAGCACGCGCACGGTAAAATTTCATAGCAGAGGTGCAATTGCTAAATGAGGGATTCATAAGTTTAAACCTGTGCATTAGACACAAGTGAGGACAGCCACTAATCTGGGAAAAGTCTTTCTAAGAAGTCAAAACCTGCACCATTCCACATGCAGAAAATAACAGGCATTAGGCAGTATGTAATTGCATAGGGTAATGGGGGGGCAGAAGACTAAAACCCTGAATCATGGCGTATTGGGGAGCACAGGCCAATAGCTTCAGTATTTTCAGAAAAGAGTTTGGGTTCAGCCAGGCTTACTGGACTGAGTGCAGAGTTGGTCTGTTGGATCTGGCTGCCCTGGACCCAATGAGCTCTTGCAGCTGTTTCCGAGTAAACTGTGCCCTAAGAGGGTTTATTAGCTATGGGGAAACGCAGCCCAAATTCATAAAATCATTTTGGGCCAGGCATAGTTAGCTTATTCAGAGCCCAATGAGTTGAAGCATGCACAGGAGAGTTCTCCAGGTGGCCCTCGGTAAGGATCATCTCATCTCTAACATGGCACATTAGCCCTGACTTATCTCCAGCCATTACAGATGCAGGCTGCTGAAAAGCCTCCTGTTCGTGCTTGCTTAGGCAAGAGATTAGATTAGACGTGACGGGATCTGGACCAGAGTTGGACACGTAGGCTCACATAATACTGTGCTTAACTTAATTAGACCTCCCACAGCCACTATCTGAAGGCAGATATCACTGGAAACAATAAGGTCTATACATATAGTCCTTCAGTAATAATTTTAGTGGCTCTAAGGGTTGTGAGGCTTTTCTGCCTCCTTGGCACGATTCATTCACTGCTTGGATGATTGCGAGTATACTCTATCTGTCTTTCCAGTATTTCCCAAATCTTTTGTATTTCTCACCACATTGGATCTCCATGGCTAGGGAATGGAGCCAGGTGGTCCTTAGGAACGACCTTGGCCATGATGCACAGGCTCCTAGTTCTAACCCAGTTGCTGCACACGTCCCATCACACACTCAACTTTTCCGCTCTCCAAGTATTTAAATACAAAATTTGTGACCAGAGCAAAAGTAAGCCGCCCCTAGTAATAAGAAAATGCCTGAAGTGCATTACTGTGAACAGAGTCTCTTCCTCCAAAGCTGTGTGTATAGTTATGCACACACTGCTAATAAATGATGGATAGAAGCGTCTAATATGATGACAACTTGAAAAACGGGTATTTCTACAAGTTTTAAAATATCAGAGGAAGCTTAATTCAGACACTTAATTTTCTAATATATATCTACACAAAGTTCCTTAAATTATTTGAATGCACATCTTATGAAACACGTGCATCATTAAAATATAGAATATATAGATACATATAAGAAACAGAGACATGCCCCGTATTTGTTTAAAGGTCTTTCTCTCTCTGAGAAGATGTTGTGCAGAGACTTTAAAAGGCCTAAAGCTTTACATTCACTTTGTGGGAATATTGCCACATCAATTTTTTAGCAAATTCTAGCCTCCCACATTCACAATCTGCCTGAAAGATTCTCAGATTACAGAGGAGTATTAAAATGCTTGAGTCTTCTGAAGTATTTTTATTTCTTGACGGCAGTGATTTTTGTATATGCATGAATATGTGTATATATATATGTGGATTTGATCATTTAGTAAGAGCGGTATACAGTAAGAACAATGAATTTCAAGGATTTCTTATTAGACTGGCGTTACGTTTTGCTGCTGGTCATATCTTATCTTCAAGTGCACAGAATGCTGTTAGCTGAATTGCAGCCCCATTGAGTGAAACAATTGGATTCATTCAAGAAGAGAAGAAAAATGATCCTCTTAGTGGCATTCCTTAGCACAGGACGAAAGCGCTTACCTTGTGATGGTTATTGGCAGTTTGTACAAATGATAGTGCACAGGGTTTTAGGTTAACCTGTTTAGTTTTACATGACCTGAGATATTAAAAATATCCTTACTCTGAAGGGCTGCCAGGCAGTAAGTCAGCATCACATCAATTCTGGAGGCAGCATCACTGAAATGGTGTACACTTACTGAATTTTTAGTATTCAGTGAATATTGGTCATGATTCATAATAATTGTGAAAAATCAGCATTTGTAATAGGATTCTCTTATCTCTGAAAAGCATATCTGACATGCAGTAGTGCATCAAAGATTTGATTTATATTTTTTCCCTAGTATATATGCCAGTTGCATAACAATACACTGAGATTTTGACATGCTGCCAGTCCTTGCTCCTTAAAGAGGGAACTGTTTTTAACAATGATTGGAAAACTAGCGAATAAACAAACAAACAAAAAAATCAATCTTTTCTGATCAAAGCAATACACTCATACGAAGGAAGCTCAGATACTTCAGCCAAAGACAGCGCAGCTGCAGGTTTTGCATTGTTATTTTTTAATTTGTTCAGAAATCACCTACTTACATTTCGGTGCACTTACGCCAAGGATCTTGTGACAACACTTCAATATCTGTGAGCGCATCTCCGAACGCTTTACCCTCAAGCTTCTATATTTCCAAAGCTTCCAAACCTTCCTGGGTCATTTTAACTTTTTGATTGGTAGGGTGGCCATATTATTCCTTGCCTCTTTTTTAATGTTTTAAGTCTATTAGATCTTCAGACTGCTGGGAGTTACGCTTGTCTCATGCTATGCTATGTCAGATGAACA
Organism: Sagittarius serpentarius; assembly: GCA_034782735.1. Taxonomy (NCBI): domain Eukaryota; kingdom Metazoa; phylum Chordata; class Aves; order Accipitriformes; family Sagittariidae; genus Sagittarius; species Sagittarius serpentarius. The sequence continues at coordinate 17,031,630 of JAVKLA010000007.1, read as the reverse complement.
TCTCAAGAGACTAATCTTACTCTCCTACGCTCATTATGAAGAATAAATGACACAGAAGACTCTCATGGCTCTCTCCTCTTCACCACATAATGCTCATACCAACCAAGCTGAGAATAAAGGTCTAAGGAGATGAGGAAGTTTGCTACAGAGTTTTGCATCCACTTCGCAATTTCTTTACAAAGATATAAATTACTGTATGAAGTTAATATTGTGGTGATTTACACCCTATTACATAAAGTGAAATGTTATTACTATAGAAAAACTCCAAGGCTTACGTTTTTCCCGTACTTGGTCACACAGAGGAACGATTCTTTGAAACTTCTACATACGCAAATCTCCTTTATATTTTGTAAAATCCCAAATCTTCTGGGCAAGAAGCATGGCCTTGTAACTTCTGGAGCTCTCAAAAAAACTCATTATTTCCAACTTTTAAATGTCTTTTCAACCCATATTAAGAATCAAAAGGAGCTCTTTCTAAATAATTTGTAGGCAGTCTGAAGGCGAACAAAGAGAAAAATAAAGTTCCATTTAAACATAGCCTTCATTGAACACTATGCTTTGGAAAATTACATATATTGGAAATGTTCTTGTGTGTTCCTATGTGAGGAAATCATACATAAGATACTCGGCAACATGGCTAATTAGGCCTCTGTTTATTACGTTTTGAACAAAGCTGTCTACCTCCACATGACATGAACAACAGCTAAAATCACAACTGCTCTGGGAATCAGAAGATGATGTACTGCTGAGGCATAGCATTGAATCTTTACTGGGGTTTTTTACCTTCTCCCACATTCGCTAGAAACATCTGGCGTCAGACATCGTCCGAATGTATGTATGAGTTTCGCTGAACTTAGGGGGCAAGACCTTTCTCGTTACCCTATACTCATCCACCTTGGTTCAGACTGAAGGCAGAGATAATGTGTTGACTTGTGTCACTAGACTGATCTTCAAACTCTGGAATTCTGAGTACTTCAAGTAAATGCTTGATATACAGCCAATAAAGACCTCTGGGAAGGATGTGAAGAAGTGACAAGGCTCCTTTTTCTTTAATTAACTCCTACGTTGAATTTAAATGAGAGGTTTAATTTTTAAGCTGTTTACTTCTCATCTACCAATTACAGTAAGTAAAATTTATACTTTGTAGGTACAATTGTTTTGAGTGGGTTTTGTCTGATACGTGCATTATCTACACACTAAATTAGCTAAATACAAGCAACTACACTGCTTTGATTTCTTGTAGGTAACTGCAGTATCTTCATATGAGGGGTTTAGGTATTTTTTATATCTGGTCCGAGATTGCACTATTAAAGCAAATCTCCGAGAAGTGTTTTGCTTTTCCACCTGCATTTAAGAATAGGAGAACAACTAATTCTTTCTGATTCAGGCACTATGCTAGTTTTCTCTGTATGTAAACTAAATTAATGCAACATGTTGGATGAAGAGTTCCTTCCTGTGATCACTGGAACCTTAACCTAAGCCAGGTAGCAACTCCATCCTTACCAAATCCATATTCACACTGTAAGAATTTTAAACTGAACTCTGGGTTGCTCTGTAAATACTGTAAGGGTTGAAGCAGAATTTGGGGCATTGGTTTTAATTTTTAAAGTACTCTATAAATTTTGATATCTGTTTGCCTGACAAACTTCATATATCCTTGCACAGAACTCAGGAGAGATCTAAGAGCTGAAACTCTGCTAATTTACATGAGAGGGAAGTGTTAGTAGATCCTTTTTTTCTCAAAAGGCGCTTTTTTTTTAAATACTGTCTTCAACCAAGATGTTGTCATTGACTTCAAATGAGGTCTGGATTTCACACTTAAGATCTAAAACACGCCTTTTTTCTTAATTTCACTCAGCCTAGATTCGCTGGCTTTCTGAGAACACTCCAGACCATGTAATTCTTCCCAAGTCATGAAATGTAACGCGGACGGAGGGATACAGGGCTAGCCAGAAGGTCTGTGATCATCACTCAGGAAACAATTACCTTTGCAATTAGAAGCCTATTTGATTACTACACTGATAGTGCTTTATATCCGTTGTATGTATTATGTACTCAAACAAATGAAGAGAACAAAAAAATGAACTAGGTATATATGAAGAGAGATGTAGGAATTAGAGTGCTTTATACATTACTCTAAGACTGAGGCAAATGAACCTGTCTCCATGGATCCCACAGAATCCCTATATAACAAAAATCGGTGTTTTTACATGGGAAATCAGGAAAATCAGCCTTATGGACAGCAAAATATGCCAAACCCTTAGCAAGAGACAATGAATATACAGATTCCTGTAGAAGATCAAGGTACTTACTTAAAAATGTCTCAAAACCATTGAATATAAGAGGTAAAAATTGAATTTTTTAGTGCTGTTAGATACTAAACATTCAAATTCATCTTGTGTCTCACTCTAGTTTGCCTTTTAATACAACAGTTTCCATTCTTCCACTCGAGAACTGGACTTATTTGTACTGCTTAAAAATGAAACTTTGCTAAACCTATTCAGGAAAGAAATCACAGTTTTATGCTGAAACTCTGATTTTCACTATGTGACGCATCGCTGTATCTTGCATTCTACGTATTACAGCACTGGTATATAACTGATAGAGAAAGCCCATGTCAATAATAAATTACATTTCTCAAATTCGGTACTTCTTTTCTATATTACTTAGTTAACTGAGAATTAATAACTTTTCTCTTTTTCCTTTGCATATGGAAAAAAATGCATAAAGTCAAAATGTACAGGTGAAAATTTTCTCTGATTTTTTTTAACTACTTCTCTCTTTGCGAGCCTGCTTGAAAATCACCTCTGTGAGAATTTAGGGGACATGCAAAGATAAAATATTATTCATATACAATGTTTATTAAATCATTCCTTATTCACACCTTTCATCAGCATTAAATACAAGGCTACGCAAAATGTCAGGTCTGGAGGGGGCTGAATTCTGCTAGTAAATGAAGCGAACAGTACATGAAATATATTAAAACTTTATCATCATATTAATTAAAAGAAGCAGCTAGTAATGATTCATACAAGGATACATCATGGAGTACATAGAGTAAACCTTTGAAGCTGCTATGAAAGGTGAAGAAGAACCCTCAAAAATCAAACTAAAATCCAGTCAGCAGCCAACTCCATACAGAAATTGATTTGCAAAATATACAGGCACCTGTCATTTAGATCAATGGCAAGTCTCCCATCAGCTTCAACTGGAACGTCATCCATCCCATGGGAAACTCAGATTATCAGAGAAACCGTATCTCATCTTGGAGTGCATACAGTTTTCAACCTTGATTTGTGCTACACCTAAGTGAATAAAGGTGTAAGCACGCTACATCTAAGTGAGTAAAGGTGACACAGTTCTTTTTTGCAAAGCTGAGTGTTTCATTAATAAACCTACATATTAGTAAATTGCATAAGGAAAACTTCACTTCGATTTTGATAACATAATCAATCCTTTTCTTCTTGAAATTTAGCCTGCCATCAGTTTCTCACAACCACATGGAATGTCTTTATTTTTCTTTATAGTCAACTCAGTTAAAGTATTTTGAAGGGTATATCGCTTTCTATTTGATCAGTTTAATTTAAAGCTACAAGATGCCCTCGGATTGCTCATCAAAGAATGTAGACATTTCAGTACATTAATTTTTTTTTTCAGTGACAGCAGCTCTAAAAGGTAGTGAACATTATTTACTTAAAAAGAAATGTTTTCCCTTATGCAGTGATTGCTGGAAGAATCATTAGTCACAACAAAAGTTCAATGAGTCAGTTAAATATATGTCTTATTTTATAATTCATATGTCTTTTAACAGTGTAGGATCCCTTGGGTCAAGTTTGTGAGACACAAAAAGGACATAGAAAACTAAATAATATTCAATATATAATGAACATGTAAATTAACTGGAAAATTGCTTGCTCTTAATTACCAATTTTTACATAATGACCCAGTATCTCTTTGGTCTCTCCTAATACACGAAGAGATAGCACATTGTGAATGTTTCTTAAGTGCCAATTACAGCTCAGACATGGTATAGACACAGTTTATTGAAAATATGCCAGGGTAATTTAGAGCGTTCTTCAGAGTAGGTTACAGTTCTGCACTGACTTTGTTCTTCTTAATTTGTAAACTCATGTTGTCATTTACAAACTGAATCATACCACATCTGCCCTACATAAACTTTAGGAAAAACACTGCTGTAGTATCCAGGCGTACCAAGCTCAGGATACTCTGTCTAAACACAGAGTTAAGAGATTTTTATTATAAGAGAAATTGAGAGCATTCATTTCCTCAACTACCGATGCAAGAATCATTCAGATCATTATATTCATAATTAAAAAAATCCCCCAAGCCATCTTGAATTTAATTATTATTTACATTTATGTTAATCTTATCATGATGGTTACAATATCTGAATATGAATCAAAGCACAGATTAAAATGATAAAGGCTGAGTTGCATTAGGATGTGAGCAAGCTGAAAAGTCTGCAATATTATTTAAAAAGAGCTGGCTATTAAACTGAACTTATTAGACACCTGTTTAAAACTAATTTCCTAATTTCATTTTTTCTTTCCTATAATTTGTTCCATTTAATATTCATTGGCCTTATTGTTACCATCTTTCATCTAGTCTACCATTTGAGGTTCACTGACCATGAGGTTCCATCCTATTATTTGATCTATTCATAGGCATACGTGATTTTTGTACCTAAATTCCTGACATGTTGCCAGTTTTTAAATGTCATGTTAAAATTTAATGAAATGTGATCATAATGAAGTCATGTATTGTGCTATTTAGATACAAATCCTCAGCTCAAAGATCTTGATTCCTAGATTGTGTGGTCCAGATGACATCTAGTTGCTTTAGAATATATCCAATCAATACATCAATCATATCATATATATATTCTTCTAAAATCTCACCACCTCAGAATTTAGAAACGGGAGGGTTTTGTTTAAACACCTTGCTAACTTCTCTACAAATACTGATTTGTTCTCTATTTTGTGTTTCTTCTGTCAATGTCACAAACAAGTAATTTTTAATACTTTCTTAATGGATTTCCCTCTTAAAGCATTTTCCCTTATATTCATTTTAGTTATTTATCTGATTAATTTAATCCAGTTGTACGTACACATACCTATGTGTACCATATTAAATAGCGAGCCTTCTGTTTGGGTCTTACGAGGTGGGCTGACAACCTGTCATCCTGTCACGAACAAACCTTTGTATAATGCATTGTGTAACAGAAAGGTTTCCTAGAAGTGTATTTATGTTAGGCCAGAAGTTTACTATGTACTCAAAACAATACCGGGTAATGACAATATGTTTGCATGCTTCTATGCTACCTAGAATGAAGAATACTGGAAATGCGAGTGTCTTTCATTTTGCCTGAGAGAAAGAGAGAGAGATGGAGAATCCATACACCCCCCCCAAGTACAAAGGAATGGGATGTGACTGCTGCAAGGCTTCTGAAGGCAGATTTCCTTTTCTGTAAGTCTTTGCAGGAGATTCAAGGTCATGTGTGCAAGGTAATAAAGACAACTGTTTAACCACTGCTTTGTCCTCTAACACTTCCTTTGGTAAATTTAAGGTTATGGTGCCTGAAATAAGGCATATTAAGAACAGAAAGCACAAGGTTCATCTTCAAATAAATAGAGGATGGAGACTTGACCAAAAAAAAAAAAAACTTTCCTAGTTTCTGTTGGCAAACACCAGTGAGCACAATGGAATGACTTTAGGAATTCTTTTAGCCCAAGACTGAATGCTTCTCGTGCTTATTTATGAACAAATTGAGAAATTAATCTAAAACCATGGTGTCATATACATTACCTGTGTATGTATGTATACTGAGACATCAACAGCTGGTACATACTTTGGTAAAAATTAAAAACCCAGTAAGAAGAATTTATTAAAGATTATATGCTCAAAAACTAAGAAGAGAGTATTTTTATTTGGACACTGGGGTTATGTCTTCACTATCCTTTAAAAGCAACCTAAGAAGGAGCCAGTGCTTCTCAATGCAGCCTGCACATTTGTGACTGACCAGTAAACCCCTGAGACGGATGAACGCTTGGAGGAGATGGGCAAGGGCAGGAGCCCCTGAAGATCTGGGAATATGCAGGGTGTGACTGACCACCCCTCTTGCAAGGGAAGCTGACTAGATCTCAACACAAAGGGGACCAGAGGGTGGCCTCTGTTTCAGGTAAAGAGCTATCAAGGTTGAGTGGGTCACTAATGGTGTAAATGTTTCTCTTGGAGTTCATTAAGAGAGTGTCAATGTCTCCCTGAGTTAGCCAGAGCTGTGCATATACATGGCTCAGCCCAAAAACATAAAAACTAAACAACTAATAAAAAACAAGTCCAAAGTATGCAATGGGCTTGAGCTGCTTCAACCCACCTCTTCCTTCCCAGTGACTGGGGACACCCACCGTCATGACAGTGAGCATATTATAGAGACTGGTAATGGGGATCACTTTGGTATTGCAATTGAATTGTGTATTGCAATTGCTGTGTTTTGCTAAGCGTGACTTACGTTTGTATGGTGGTTTCAGTGTATTTTGTATCATTTGGCTAAATCAAGAATCCCTTGTAAGATCAAATTTCTTCAAAAAAATAAATTTGATATTAAACATTACAGCCTCCATGCATGGGATATCTACAAAAACCTGGTCAGAGGGTATTGAGCTCACACAACATTGCTTGCAGAAATGACAATAGGTAGTAAACAGACGACCAGTCCAAGTGAGTACAGAAGCATCTTAACTACTTAGAACTAAAAGTAGTTCTTTCTCACCGAGCTTGCCATAAGCTCAAGAAAGTGACCTTCAGCCATATCTTAACCATATATTACAGGTTTAACGAACAAATCAACAGTCAGTTTGGTCCTGAGACCTTTCCTGAGTCCTTCCACTAAAGCACATTGTTAGATTCCCTCTTCTGCTTCCATTTTCATACACTTGTGTAGTTTCTTACTTGTAGGAGTTCTTGTAAGTCAGCTCAAGTGGAAGGACATGCTCTAGCTCTTGACAAACCTTATGATAATTCTGCTCTCCTATTCCACATCTAAAACATTTAATCTGCAGTTTCCCTCTTTATTATTGGCCTTAATCTTCTCTAAAATAAAGATGTGAAATACTTCAAAGTATTTCCAAGGGGTTTTTTCTTCCTACTTATAACATTTAAAAGGTGTATTAATGCTGCATAGCCATACAACAGAAACTATATTATACTAGTTAGCACTTGTAACAATTCTGTTGATTGTACTGAATAATATTTTTTAAAAGTAACTGACATGTAAACCCCTTAATCAGTACTTATGAAAGGGCTTTAATTAGGAGCAAAACCAGGTAAATCCAAATGTAAAAGGGTAAATCATACTATCATGTCTACGTCAAAATGAAAGTGTTTCACCTTTCCCAACTACTGAGTCAGAATGAAGACGAAAACTTGAGGACATACCTGCAAAAACACCAGCTAGAAAGAAAGAATGAGTGTGTATTTCTATTGTTAGGATGCTGGAAAACCTAAGCCCAAATCTAAACTTGCTCCAAATTAGATGGAGAGAAGGCTTGAAGTCCACCATGTCTCCAAGAAGCAACCTATTTTTTGAGTCAGTGGCTGTTCTGAAATACGGTACCATCAGTCCATTCACCTGGATGTTACACGACCTTTTAAAATGCTTCAGCTGCATTCATTTGGCCATACTGTGGGCCCAACCCAGCAAAACCTCATTCATCAGAGTTGTGGCCCTGATGTCAGGACAGTGGCACTTCCATATGCAAAAGCCTTTCATATGATTCTTCCGTCCGTCACTGTATCTGATTACCAGGAATGTCAACAAAACTGTTCCTGAGGTAGAAGACATACTTGAGTATTTCTGCTCCTCTACTCTGGCCACAATCATCGTCACCCTTTCCACTAGTATCATTGTAAAGGGAAGGGATGTGAGTAAACTCAATAGTCTTTCTAGCTGCACTATAAAGGCCACTGAGGCAGCACAAGGTGTCCTCAGGTTTGCTATACATGTTTCAGAAGCATCGGTCCAAGTAGCAAGAGTACACTCTCAGTAGAGAAATTTAAAAATGAAGTCATATTGCTTGACCTATCATCAATACTAATTTTCACCTTCCTAGTCTGCACTAAAAAAAAAAAAGTCTATAGCATACACTTGAGATGAATAACTCATGGGACATTTATATACATACTGTTTATTAGGCTAGTTCCTAAGCACTATAGAAACATAGCTATACTTTGTATATATGACATGAAGATAATTGATCTGGGCTTCATAGTAAACACAATTAATTGCAGGAAGCCACAGTTACTCTGACAGAGAGGGTGTAAACTCTTAGTAAGAATATGCTTTTCTAAACAATTCTTTGTAATGGTCTCACACTTAAGCCTATAGCAGTAATTCTTCCTTTCACTACTTGCAACAGTTGATTCTTAGATTTATTCTAACCTTCGTTGATGGCACTTGAGAGATTTGGTATTTTCTGAAATTATAGGAGGAATGTGTATTATTTAGGATCAGTTTAACAGCTATTTCTGCATTAAAACATTCACAACACTGAGTGATGGAGAAAGGAGGGAATGGCAGTACTTCGTGAACCTCAGAACACAGCAGCTGGCAAATCTGGGAATTTCTAAAATGTTGCTTATCCTTCTAAGCAGAGACATATAGAGAGAGAAGTCAGACTCTAGGGTCTAATTTATTTTATTTCTTTTGTTAGAATTATTTCTAAAGTTGAGCTACGCATCTCGCATTGAGATAAACAAATATTTTCTAATTAGATATCACCATTTACAACTGTGTTTTATTTTCATATGTATGTATGTATGTATCATTCCTCTCTGTGTGTATAAACATTGCTGGTTTTGTACTCCCCCTCTTGACTTCTGCAGCAAACTGTTGGCACTTTGGCTTGTGATTAGTGCAACAGCTGTTAGTGCCATCAGACAGAACTTGTGCTACAAGTTTATTTAATTATTTATTTTTAGATACTATGGCAGCCAGATTTCTGACCTTGTCACCCTTTGTACCTCTGTAAGACAGAGGGGGGAAGGTACAACAACACTTGTGGCCATACTGTTCAAACATATATATTAGGGTTGAGAAATTGCTTCAGAGGAGCACAGAAGATCTACCGCCCTATTTCCAGTGTGGCCTTAACTGTATAACAAATAACAACAAAATCCCTTGAAAGTAAGTTAGTTTAAAAAAAATCACCTAATAGCCACAGTCATTTTAATGGCAGAGTGCAAATTAGGTTCAGCCGCAGTTTGAAGTAGTTTCCTTTCTACATTCCTTCTAACACAATCATGGCCATGCTTCTGGACAGGACATCCATATATTGCTGCATTATATAATCACAGACCGTACTATGATGTTTCGTTTACCCTTAAAGTAACAACTGCAGTAAATTAGGCAGGTAGATTAGTATCTGCCTAGCACTCAAAACACAGACAGCGTAAAATAAAACAAGCCACAGCTGTCTTAATCTACAGCTCCAATAACTGCTAGAGATGGCATCTACACTGTACAAATCACTTTTCTTTCTAATTACATCAGAACTTGAAAGAGCAAGAAATGCTTCATTAAAGCTATAATTTCTATAAATCAAGTAGTCTGCAACCATTCTCATTTCCATGACAATATGCCTGTCATAAGGGCATTCATTAGATGCAGCTGTTTATCATCAGGGGTACAGGGACCACGTATTGCAAAATACCTGTTGGAAAGTACAGTCTGTGTTAGATACGAAGGCTATTAAAGGATGTTTCCCCATACGCTGAACTACTGAAGTCCTGGGAGTGCTCCCAACTTCTGCTTCTCACCACCTCTCTGGGATAGTTTGTTGAGTTTTCTCAATGTTTTTCCCTTACTTTGGCCCCGTAAGTCAGTTCCCAGGTTTTGATACCCAACAGCACCTGATTTTTGCAGGAGCAAAGCAGTCTTTAGCTGTTTCACCCACAAATTGAGTAATCTGTTGGCATTCAACCCCTTAACCAAACTAGCAGTAGTTTGGTACGGGCTTCAGAGGAGGTAAAGGCCTGAGCCAGAAACAGGCCAA
>JAVKLA010000007.1:17002559-17021316 GCA_034782735.1 Sagittarius serpentarius | reverse complement strand
GGCTGCATGGCGGTGAGCTCCCCTTGAGCGGGGACGCCTCTCAAGGCTGCTCCGCAAGGCAGAGAGACCTTTCACCAGCAGCACATCTTTGGTAAGAGACCTTTTACCAACAGCACATCTCTGGTAGGAACCAATATCGCGCATAACCTTGTAGTACGGTAACTGATTTGTGCCTTCGTAACTTTGATTCTGTCTTGGTAACTTTGATCTGCGTCTTGGTAGTTTTGACTAGCTGTTCAGTTGACTGTGCCATACAGTAATGGGGTGAATCTTGCCATCAAACTTTGTTAAGTCGCACTTTTACAGCATATTAAAACCACATTTGCTAATACCTTTGACAGTGGTTCTTTAAGCCATCTAAATCACCCGTTCGTGACAGCCTCACGTGTGGGACTTTTACTTTCAGATGTACCCCTTTTGTATCCCTTTTTCAGGATCCTGAAATGGCATCCTCATACTACAGCTGTTCTATTCCTGTAGATTGCTTACTTATTAGTACCAAGCCAAAGGTAAGCATGGGTTCTGCAGCTAAGCATTAGCTTGCAGAATATGCAGACAAGAAAACATACATCTGCCTCACAGCATCATCGGCTATGCCACTGGCCATGAAAAATGGGGGGGTGTTTATCTCCTGTCTGCAAGGTAGAAATCCTCATGTTTGAAATAAGGGCATCAGAAATATCACACCTAACACAAAATTAAATGTGTTTTCCTCATCTATATAGATTCATCTAATGGGTCCAAAGCACGAACACTGAGTGTTTCACCAATACCTTTAGAACCATGTCAATCCTGTTATCTTTCAGGTATCACACATGACCTTTACTTTGGCAACAATTCCAAATAAACCACATCAAATACTTCCATTAAAAAAAAAAGTACGATTCCACAAATTTATTCCACTGCTTAGCATTTTATTCCTTGTATGAGTTACATAAGCCTTCTATTTTAAAATGTTAATACCATCTCTTCCAGTTTTCCACTGTGTAGTATGATATCAGAGATTTCACTGATCTCTGCAGTACAATTTGGACCTGGCTTTCTGTGAGCATAAAGGGCTTTGACTATCTCTAAGCAGTGAGATGTGTTTATTATATCTGCCATGGTTCCAGATTTATCAATCATTTAAAAATATTCAGCATTTCCACAAAATTTCAGGCGATACCCTGTTCTATAACATGTCTACCATGACTACCAGTTTTAATTGCTTTATTTAAACCAGATTTATTATATGCTCTGGCTCTTTTGTTTATATTTATACAGCACAGGATACAATGACCTCTGCAATGAGAGACAAGACAATCCAAGCGAGTACTTTACGATACTGTCTTCTGCAAAGCAGGTGTGCTATATTGCTACACAAACAGGTTGTAATGGAAACCATCGCTCACCTTCATAAACAGAAACACAAGCTAGTAAATAAATTCAATTATTGTTGGGCCTGCAACCTCAGCCTTTAATTTACTACACAAGTGACCCGCCAGTGAGCTAGAGAAACACTTCCGTCAAATCAATTCATGTTAATCAGAAGCAATGGGCTCCTTTGGAGAAGCATAATTTTAAATCTTCTCAAGTTTTATCAATGAACCCTTCCTGGTATCACACAGGACCATGAAATACAGTCCTCAGGAGACATACTCTGTGAAGTTATGCAATTTTAAAACATAGCAAAAGCGTTAAAGTTAAATCACAGAAGAATACCATGATACTGCTATGCTGCACACCGAGAAGCGGAATAGAAATACAACCACTCTCTTTCCCTTTCCGCTGGAAACCTGTTACAGAATGTACCAGCTTCACAGGAGATTAGGCAAAACGGGACCCTAACTGTATTGCCAAAATACACTAATTTCCTGTTCTCTGAATGGAAAGCCTCAAGCCTAAATACTCTCTCTGCAGGAGTGCAACGGAGAGCAGGGCCGTTTATATCTCACTGTTCCTTTGCCCCAGCCTTGGCCCTGTCAATGGGCTGCTGTAATTTACCAAAATCCCAGAGGAGCACTGTACTAGACAAGGTAAGTGCAGCCCGTGTCCTTCGGCCACTCCTCTCCTTTGGCACAGCATGACCCTCTTTCCTGGCCTAACTGTGTCAGGAACTGGACATTACTGCTTCTCTTTGGCGTGGTACAAAGCAATAAAGAGAATTTCTCTACAGAAATGGAGAACAAAAATTTTCTACGACGCCACCCACTCAGAAACATTCAATTATGATAAGAAAAATTGTTCCTGAAGAAATTCTGATGCAGAAAGGTGGAAAAGCTCACAAATTTGTTAAAAAAAGAAATAATCAAGAGATATGCATTTGTGTTCGAAGACTGAATGCTGTTACTGCTCCCTTTATTTATTACAAAATTGCCTCAGAACAATAACAGTAAACAAAATACTACATCAATAAGCTTTTTACAAAGCAACATGCAAATAAGGTTTTTAAATAAAGTCAATTTAGTATTTGATTACATTATTTATTCATCATCTACGACCCACCCTTGTGGGGAAACATTACCTCCTTGTTAATCAAAAATGACTTCCTTTTTGAATGCAAACCACATTAACACTCCAAAGGGACATTTTTTCTTTTGCTTTTCAGTATTTTTCCCTTTAACTTAGTATTTGTTATGCTTATTTTTTAAAAACATTACCGAGCTTTTATTTACTTTTTAGAGTGAGTGAAGGGTGAGAATTTTGACACTGTTGACTGAGAGAGAGAAAGGGTTACGTATGCAATGGGAGTACACCCCGCCTCCTTTCAGCTCTTAGGGCAGGAGGACCCAGACCTTCCAAACATGTCGATTTTTTTTTTTTTTTTTAAATAGAGGAGTTTTCTTAATGGTAAGTAACACCTCTTTCTCTAAGGCTAGCTGACGTGGCTCTCCTACTCCACAAAAGAATCATAGAGTGGTTAGGGTTGGAAGGGACCTTTAAAGGTCATCTAGTCCACCTCCCCCCCCTGCAGTGAGCAGGGACACCTTCAACTAGATCAGGTTCCTCAAAGCCCCGTCCAACCTGACCTTGACTGTTTTCAGAGACAGGGCATCTACCACCTCTCTAGTCAACCTGTTCCAGTGTCTCACGACCCTCATCATAAAAAATTTCTTCCTCGTATCTAGTATGAATCTACCCTCTTTCAGTTTAAAGCCATTATCCCTTGTCCTATCACAACAGGCCCTGCTAAAAAGTTTGTCCCATCTTTCTTATAGGCCCCCTTTAAGCACTGAAAGGCTGCAATAAGTTCTCCCTGGAGCCTTCTCTTTTCCACGATGAACCACCCCAACTCTCAGCCTTTTCTCATGAGAGGTGTTCCATCCCTCTGATAATTTTTGTGGCCCTCCTCTGGACCTGCTCCAACAGGTCCATGTCTTTCCCGTGCAGAGGACTCCAGAGCTGGATGCAGCACTGCAGGTGGGGTCTCACCAGAGCCGAGTAGAGGGGAAGAATCCCCTCCCTTGACCTGCTGGTCACGCTTCTTTTGATGCAGCCCAGGATCTGGTTGGCCTTCCGGGCTGCGAGCGCACATTGCCGGCTCATGTCCAGCTTTTCATCCACCAGCACCCCCAGGTCCTTCTCTGCCAGGCTGCTCTCAATCCCTTCATCCCCCAGCCTGTACTGATATGGGGGGGTTGCACCGACCCATGTGCAGGACCTTGCACTTGGCCTTGTTGAACCTCATGAGGTTCACATGGGCCCACTGATTGAGCTTGTCCAGGTCCCTGAATGGCATCCCGTCCCTCAGGCGCGTCAACTGCAGATGGTGTCATCCTCAAACTTGCTGAGGGTACGCTCAATCCCACTGTCTGTGTCACTGATGAAGATATTAAACAGTACTGGTCCCAGTATGGATCCCTGAGGAACGCCACTCTTCACTGATCTCCATGAACGAAACAAAAGAATACTGAAACACAAAACAAAACGGTGAAGAAAGCTGGGCAGTTTGGCCCTGAATGGCAGCCCAGTTTCCACAGGTGGCCATGAGGAGGACGGTTGCTCTGTCTAGAGAAAGGCAGAAACTGTCACTTTAGGAGGTGACAGAGAGAGGACCGAAAACCTGCGTGTCCTCTCCCCTGTCCTCTCCCACAGCTGCCAGGGAGGGAGGAAAGGAGGGAGGGAGGAAAGGAGGGAGGGAGGAAAGGAAGTGTTTGCCCGACTAGTGCCAGGGTCCAAGGGTCCCACTTGCACACAGCAACCCCATGGACGGCACGTATGGGCAAGACAGAGCTCCTTTTGCACATCAAACTTCAAACGTTTTGAACACAGAGATTTCCACAGCATTTAAGGACACATTTCTTCCTCTACACTTAGCATATAAACATGACAGAGTTCTACTTTAGTAGATTAATAAAGGCTAGTAAAAAGATTTTACTACAAGCTTAAGAAAAAGTTAATATAGAGACTTATTCTATCCTTGCTGATAAAAGAAAACTCACGTGTTCAGGTCCTAGGCAGATGGGACAGACTGTTACTACAGCCAGCATTTTATAGACTGGGAAGCAACAAAGTATTCGCTCTTTCACTGAGGCATCTGAAAGACTGCAGCTGCCTACAGGTCTGAACAACCAATTCCCTATGCACTACTAAAATCCCGCCCAGTACTGCTTTTGTTTTGCTTCTTTAATATTTATTAGTTGTTTTAATTATTAGTAATGACTGGGGAACGTGTGTAGGAGGCAGCTGTGGGTGATGAGATAAAGATCTACTAGGTAAGGCCTTGTTCTTACACGGTTACCTCATTAGCAACGATAGAGGCAAACAGTAAGAGGGGGTGCCAATTAACACCAAACTGTGGTAATATTTTACAGTAAATTAATATTGTTTTATAACTCCTTAAAGCATGAGAGAAGAAAAAAAGACTTGTGAATTACCAAGTAAAACATTTAAGTAGAACATTGAATTCTCCACATAATTACCCCCTACAAAATATGATGGATCATAGCATACACTCAAGCATATTTCCATGCCCTTGACTCACATGCTGTTGGACAGCTTTTCAAATTTTTCATACAGCAGTAGGCAATTAACAAAGTAATCATTTCTTATTTATTTACTCATTATTGAAATTGTGCCCTCAATAAGCATTTAAAACCTCTTAGAAAATACTATTTTTCTTTAGAAACTGTAGAAAACTACTAATTATTTCTAAAATGGCTTGAAAGCAAAAAGATTTCACAACATAAACCCAAGTTTTAAAATGTATTAGTGAAAGTATACTTAAAATGTTTTTGTTTCTGAAATACTTTATTTGCACATTTATGCAGACACCATAAACAGCATGTTTAGAATTACCATGTCCCCAAATGCAATGCCGGGTGTCAGCCACATCCATTCCGTCCATCCTTCGACATACTAAAGAAAGATAAACACTTTCTGACTTCAGTGTTTGGAACACTTTGTACCTAAACGGCAATATTAGATTCACAGTCATGCAGCCGCCATTTAACTCTCAGGCATTGCTGTGCCAAGTCATAGACGCTGCCTGTACCTAAAGCCAGCTGTGGTGGTTTGGAGCTCTATCTGTTAAACATTCTCCTCCTTGCTATTACGACAAATGTTTAGTTATCTTCACCTGTTCCTCTACCTGCAGTCAAATTGCAAATATCAAGGAACAGATATCCTCTGTTTTGTTATCATCACCTTTTTGGAGGGAAAAAAAATAATAAACCAAACTACATTTCATCACATATTTTCTAAAATACCAAATTTCTAATATTTTTACTAATATTTAACATCTATTGTGACAACGGAGACACTTGTTACTAGTCCATATAACTAACGTACACCAGAGGAATTAGTGGTTGCTGGGCATAAGTAGAAGAGAGTATGTGTGTATTTTTTCAAATTATATGACACTATCTGTTTGGTTTTTTAACAAAATAAATTTTTAAAGTTGACTTCATTCAAAACAGATTTGAGTCTAGCTCAAATCGTACTTTATGTCTCTCTCCATGTATGTACAAAACTAGGAGAAGCAGGCATTTTAATGAATGTCTTCAGACAACAGATTATTTTAGTTCTTGGGAGCACAACCCAAAATTAAGATATTCTCTGTACGCATATGGGTATTATGGATGTTTTGAATGCACAACTTTCCAGTATGTTATCTGAAATAAACTCAAGAGAAGACATTAACAGATGATGGTGGAGGTTGAAATGTTTCACTACCTGTTCTGAATTCTTTCCCGTAGTTCCTAATAAGCAATGCTGAACCCTCTCAGCAAATTAACTGTATTTTTCTCAAAATGTTTTGTGCTTACTTTTCAAACATTTTACTTCTTACGCTTGGAACATATCACTCAAAAAATTTAAGACTTTTCTCTGCGAGTTCCCTATTTAAACTACTCTTATCTACTGATACGCTCCAGAACATTTGATCCTGTGATAGAAATTTTAGCCATCAGCTTTAACAATACAGTAGGGACCATAACCAGAAATTTTCTTAACTATAAACTGCCAAATTTCAGAATTACGGTATGCGAGCACCTCTGTAGGGTATTAATCCAAAAATGTGTGCGCACATAAACCTTAAGGTTGTCAAATCTTCAACATGGGGTAATTGCCCTATATTCTTACCAACAAAAACCACCCGCAAATTACTGCCTCCACTTGATAACTTACATCATGTAAACAGATGCATAAGTTACCTGTGATCAAGCAATGTGAATTGCATCCTGATCCAGAACAATGCAAGTCATTTCTACGTATTTTTCTCATTTCTTATTTCCTATTACTCGCTGCTCATGTCTAACAGACTTTAGTGTTCTTGCATTAGGGCTGAATAGCTGAAACCCTCGAGATTTAGGAATACAGATTGGATTTTTACGATAGGTGATTTCTACATATCTGTTTGTCATTTGCTTTTATTTGCAATTCAGAAATCTCATGTCAGAAATGTTTAAGAAAATAATTACCCGGACTGGATAAACACACAACTCAATAGCAGATTATATTCTAGGTCAGCTCCAATATATCACATTTACAGCCTCATGAGATGCCGGCCAAATAAAGGAAAAGATAAGTCCTGTTAACTTCCAAAAAGGAAGCCTGAAACATACACCTTTCTCCTTTATTTTTTTCTTTTCCAGTAATAATAAGAAAGCAAGCTAAATCCCTCTTTCTTTTTTCTAGACAAAGTGTTCTGTTTTTCCCTGGCATCAGTGACTGGCTTGATTAATTTAGGACATGATCGCTTCCTATGCCAGCACATTTGGGGTTTCCTGTGACAAAAGGCTCATAAATCTCTTCATTCTCTTTGTCTGCCCAAGGCATTACAGCACGCTACAGTCTTCTGTTGGCGAACACTGAGGTCTTGCACATCCTTTTAAGGAAGGAAAGATGTGGCTGATCTTCATTTTCATAACATACTCAACCTCCAACACTATGGATACATACTGGCTCCATATAAACCAATAACCCCAGACAAGAGAGTGCTGGAGGACACACATACAACTCAGCTGCTAGCAGTATGTCCTGATTCTGAAAATGAGTAAGGGAGACATTCTCCAAAAAGAAAAAACAACCCACAGGTGATTAGGTTGAGGACGGTTTCGTTATTTAACAAGTGAGCAGAGAGCACTAAGGAGAAACGGGCAGACGAGTATTTGAGCTACAGAATATTAAAGACATGGGCTGCATGCTAGCAGAAGGCTTTAAGGGGTTGCAGATTCAAACTAAACTAGCAACTGGAAGAGATTCCTAGGCTAAAATTTGTAGGAGGTACCTCTGCTTTCCACAGAAGATAGGATTCTATAGTGCACATAGAGAAGTTTGCCACACAGGTTGTATGAGACATCGTATCACATTACATTCTTCAGCCTGACAACTGCTGGTTTTTTTTTCCTTACATCTTCCAGCTATCAGGCCACTTGCCTTTCTGGACTACTTTCATACTTAACATTTCTAAAATTAGGAATAAAAAAATCCTTATGAACTTTCAATATTTGTTTTATCATGAAAATACAAAGTCCAAACTTAATAATCATTCAACACCAAACAAATCAGTAAAGTATAATGATACTTAAAGACAGAGAACAGAAGCAACAAGCACACCACATTTAGCCTTGCAGGAACCCATCACAGTGTAGTTACACCACTCCATCTCGTGCAGTACCTAAACATTTTGGAGAAGAGAGTTTAAAACTCTCAGGGAAAAAACTTTGAAAGGACACACATTTAGGTGCAGTAAAGAGTTCCCTAGAAAGGCACTCTCATCAATAAAAATAATTTGAGCTTGCAAAATAAACATTACTTTACAGCTTTCTCACCCAAACCGTGAGGCAAAAGAGAGCATTAAAGAAGGTTTCTATGTTGCTGAAGTACAACAGAGCCTCTACTGAGAAAAGAGATTAGGATACGAATTTACAAAGAAGTTGCTCACCACTGCTCAGAGTTACGTTAAGTCCCTCTTCTCCTTCCTTTCTTGGCTACACACTAAATTATTAACAGAAATCTAATCCAGAGCCAGATCACCAAACGAAGAATACTTGCTGGAAAGAGCAAGAAGAGAGAGGCAAAGGCGGCTAGAGCAAAATAGAGGAGCACAGCTGTTATGTACATATGTATATGTATATTATAACTATACATATTGCATACATACATGCACACGCACACCCCTACATGGAAAAAATAACACCCACCCACGTATGGGGAAGTACAGATGTGCACTAAGCACAACTTTTACATCTACATAATGCAGTTCTATAGCAGCGTGATTATCTATTTTAAATGGTAACAGTCATGTAAACATTTTCCAGTTACAGTAGATACCAAAACACAACAAATGTAAACAAACACCACGCTTCTGGACCAGCATTGCTTAGTACGCCAAGGTTCAGAAACAATTTCTCCTGGTGTTAAATAGATCTGTGCAGCACAAGCACCTGCAGCAGGCTCAGGGGAGCACTGGAACGGGCACTTAAGGCTGGGGACTCGGTAGATTTTCGACATGTGAAGTATCAGCTATTGCAGGCAGTGAGGACTGCTCTCAGCAATGGTGGTAGGTGGAAGGAAAACCGAAACTGAACCAAACCAAAATGGCCCCGATGGTCTTTTTTTTTTTTTTTTTTCCCTTCCTCCTCCTTCCAGGTGACAGGAAGAAGTCATAACTAAATAATCTGAAATCAGTATGTCTCCTCACTCATAAAGAAAAAACAATCTCTAACAGCACAGTGGTAAAATCAGATGAAATTGTGTTAGAAAATTTAAACGCATTTTGAAAACTTTGTTTTATAATATTTAACTGAATTTTGAAACTAACTATTGTTCACTTAGATGACCAAACAGAACACAACAATAAGGAGTGACAGAAGCATTTAAAAAATGATCCTATTCTGAAAATCCTGATAAGCAACCTGAAATCTGAGCACCATCTGATTTTTTTTAATAGTTTGTTCTCTTGTTATCTTCATCAATTATTAAAGGTTCTGTGGAAGAGAGATTTAGCATATTCATTAATTGGGACAGCACTTAATACAAATCACAGTTCTGTTTCGATGTGTTGGCAATGCAGAATATTGGCTCTACGTGTGTGTGTCTGTGCGCGCATGCGTGCACACACAACATGACACGGGTCAGTTTTAACTTGTGAATTAATACAACTTCAAAATAGGGTATAAATATTTTTGTTCAACCAAGGTGAATCTCAACACTCCATGAGAAGTTTATAAATGCAATTATGGAACTTACCATAGGAAAGAAAAAGCCAGATTTTCCAAGAGAATAAGTAAAAAAGTAGGGTGGTAAATTTTGTAATAAAACTGAAGCAAAGTCAATTACACTCATTAAATTTCATTTTCTTCTATAAAAATTTCAACTATCACTTGAAATGAGCTTCATAAATGGGCAGTCTTTGATGCATGGAGTATTCCCAGAATTGCTCAATGCATGATGGAACTAAGGACTCCAAACTCCAAACAGAAACTTGGAATAGTCTTGACTGAAACCATCCTGAATTTGTCCTTACTTTTACGGAAGGTATGATGTTGCTCAGGGTGGGTAGACAGAGGGATTGATTTACCTCCTTCTCTAAAAAGAACTGCTTTTCAGAGATGCCTCTCTCTGTCTTCATTGACAACAGAAAGAGCCAAATCGTGGGTCTCTAGAGTTGGCCATAAGAGACTTAGCCTCAGTTTCACTTGAGGAACTCTCGAGATGAACTGCACTTCTTGTGTCCTTGCATTTTTTTGGAGACATTTCTTTTTCAGTAGGAAATTTCAGGCTGCACAGTTTACCCGTACCTTGCTTCTTTTCAGTACATGCTTGCCAAAATTAAAGCAGCAGTACTTTCAGAGAGGCTACTTGCTGCTTGTCCTCAGAGTCTTGGTACCTGACCTGAATTCCTGAGAGCAGATCCCACCAGATTACAGTTAAATGAACTTCAGTATGCAAAGCCTGTTTTAAAATATTAGTTCCCAGTTCAGCAGTTTTCAGGTTCTGGTCATCACAAAGTAATGTGAGGGCAGGGCAGCAAGGTAGGGAAGGTATCATCATGGCCCTTCTTTAGGGATTTCATCTAAACCCAGGGGATTTGTTTTCAGAACTCAGTCATATGAAATCTGGCAGCAGAGAACTATAAGCCTCTTTAATAGCCCACCTGCTCTTCAGAAGGAAGCTTATTTGCAGCTTTGTGCCGAACAATACTGATGAGCCACCAGTTCTTCCTTAAATCTTTCGGTGCGCTCTACAAAATGTCTTTTGTCATCTTACAGGGTGGCTGAGAACCGAAGGACAACTTTTCTGCTTTTCTGAAACCCACCCATCAAAACATTTTCTGTATTTAGACGGGCCAAGCAAAAGTATTTTTCTGTTATAAATAGGGGTTGAAAGGGTGAGCTGTCAAGAATTGTTAACATTTTTAAATGTTTGGACATTTGCCTTTGTCTTTGTGGTGTATAAATATATTAAGTCATCGGCCCTTTTCTTTGCTTCTCTTCATTCTCAATTGGTTTTACATGTATTTCATTTTTAGTCTTTGAAAAAACTGAAACAGCAGTTCTTGCATTCCTAATTCTGCTGAAGGACCTCTTGAAAAGTATTAGATCGTATTTACTAGGTTATTCTTAATGAGCCAAGAAAGAAAAGGCCTCTAAACATGGATTCTTTTATATTAAATATGGAACACTAATTGGCATTAGCTAAATCTTAAAGGCAAAGGCAAACTAAAAATCAGAAGTCCCAATGGTATATGTCATTCTTTTTATGTTAGTCTGGTGCTTGTCAGAAAGTTGGTAAGAACAGGCTGGAAATTTCTGACTATTTTTTAGCAACAATATCAATACCAAATTGAATATATACATAACTTCGTATGTATATACGCTCTCTCACATATATATAGGCTGATTTATACCAGTTTTGAGACAGGTGGGTAGCCATCTATATTTCTTCTTCTAATATATCTCATACTAGCCCATCGTTCAAGGATTTAGGTGGTGGAGAAAAATATTTATGAAGAAAGCGAATAAGACTTCTGGATTTCAGACTCTCTTGTTGTCAGCTATGAAGTTTTTGGAGAGTCTCAGCCTTGACAATCTTTCTTTTCACATAAGCAGGCGTAATATCGAAGATCAACCTTGACTTTTCATGCGCCTGGTGAATGCTGTCATCACTGGGTCAGTCTCTGTCCCTGTCTCTGAACCCAGAGTTTTAAAAACCCAGTTTTTGGAAGGATAATAAAAAGGAAAATAATTCCTCAGGAATGATTGTCATCCTCTATTTTTTTGCTAATACAGGCTTTTTTGGTTTACTCCTGAAAGATGATCAATACTAGACGCTTTTAAAAGTTATTTAGGCGCTGTAAAGGGCAGATAATGGTAAAGTGGTTTTGGAAATGTCACTGGGTGGGTGAATCTCAAATTTTTAGGTTCTTTAACACTTGTAAAGAGCTGGTCTTGCACAGCCCAAAAAAACCACTGGGGATTAGAACCTGGACTCTTAAAAAATTCAGACGAGAGAAGCAGCACTAAATCAGGCTTTCTACTGCTGGAAGTGATTAGATATGAACTTGACAGCAGTACTGGCAACAGCTGGAACGCTCTATTTAAAATTATATACTGTGCAGAATGGCATAGTTCTTTGATTGAAGATTCTTTATAACCCCAATGTATGTGTTTGTCATAAGGTAATTATACAGTGTGAACATCTCTTTGCATGATGACATCGTTTCTGCTAACTGTGCTCAAGTACTAAAATATATTATCTACGCATTCCTATGTAGCTGGATGAATTCATACATGCTCACACACCAACACTAAATTCTATCTGGCTGATACTAATTATATTAAAAGTAAATTTAAATGGCAGTAAAAACAGTTTAAAAATTCTGTGCTCTAAAGTGTACTCTTTCGTTTATGATATTGTTTGTTTGTTTCTTTGTTCTCATAGATGTGTGGGAGATTCATATTCACTTATTATCCACGCAACAACATTTCTGTCATCTGTTCCCT
Source organism: Sagittarius serpentarius (assembly GCA_034782735.1). Taxonomy (NCBI): domain Eukaryota; kingdom Metazoa; phylum Chordata; class Aves; order Accipitriformes; family Sagittariidae; genus Sagittarius; species Sagittarius serpentarius. The sequence goes on along the minus strand of JAVKLA010000007.1, from coordinate 17,008,888 downwards.
GTACTTCTCATGAAGGGACTTGGCTTAGCCCCCACAAATCTATTCTACTTCTTACACATCAATTAGAAATTATGACATACATCTTAACGAAGGGTATTAAAATACTTTTCTAAAGAAAACGATGAAAATAATCTAATTTTTTATTTTATCACAATTGCTGGCTTTCTAATCTAAACCACTGTATTTGAACCCTGACCACCTTTCACACATGTACAATAGACAATGAAAGTAATGCACTCAGAGATAACAGAAAAAAAATTGCCTTAACCTACACTGAGCAAGGCTACACACCATTTTTCTTAATATATTTTAATATATTGCCATCGCAAAGATAAACATGCTTCATTTTGGTAATCTCTAATCAATGTACAGCATGCCAGTGAAATATTTTCTATTCATTACTCTCCAGATGCACCATAATCGGGAGACCACAAGTAAAACTAGAGTTCCCTCTGGCTAGTCCTCTGCTGTAGAGCAAATATGGTAGGGAAGGCAACAGAGGATGGAGGAACTTAACTAACAGTAGGTTTAAGTTTCTAAGAGCAAAGCCTTGCAGGCATACCAGAGCTGACCCTTGGACCAGACGCAGTACAGTATGACATTCAGCTCAGCTATCAGACTCTACAGGCGTGTCTACACTGTTTCTCTTGTGTGGCTTTAGATACAAGCAAAATCAATTATCTGCCTGGAGAGTCTCAGGCTCTGTTTAGGGTCAGTTCCACAGCTTTCATGTTTTCTTAAAGAAAATCAGTTTGGTTTTTTTTCCCTAATCGTTTTCATCTTTCTCTGCTACAGTTCCGGACTTGCTTTCTCACAGCATATTCCAATTCTTAACATAGGAACTCCGTCAAGATCCACGCCAGGTTCCCCTTGAAAGGGGACATAACCATAAAGTGAGAGCCTGAGGAAAGAGTGTTATTCTCAGAAAAGTCTGTCTACTCCTAAGAGTACCTGTGGGTTTGCCAGTTAAATTCTGCTGCTTCGCATGGCTACCACCCACCACTCGGCTCTCCATACCTCTGTGGTATCTGAGCTACGACTGCCAAATGGAAAGAGATGACTTAAAGCCTTGCATCGGACTTTATAGCCCCAGAGAGTGGTGGCATTACTGACAGACCTCTACCAGCAGCGTTTCACTTGGACGTTGTCAGCTCCTGCCCCAGACTCAGGACGAGGTAAGCAGCATCTGGTCTTTGTAGCAAATATCGGCTACAGGCTGCCCGAGAACCTGCCAGCATCAGCCGCAGCTGTCTCCCACAGGAGCAGGAAAAATTACCCAACATCAACGTCTCATGCTGAAATGTAGTAAGAGTTTACTCAGCCTAGGAGACTGGAAATGCTGTGTTTAGACCACTTCTTACTTTCCCAAGCTTGCACCGGGACACCTAGAACCTAGGATGGAGCGACGACTTCTATTTTTTTTTGGCAGCAATATACTTCAAAGCTTTTGTTGCACCAAGTAAGCTCATACACATTCAAGAACCCTTTTTTAAATCTCTAGGCATTGTTACCTCAGACAACTCAACTCTGGATTGCTCACCTTGCTATCCAGTCTTACGTTATTTATAACCTGAGTGCTACAAAATGGTTATTACGTTCCCTATTCAAAAGCAAATCTGGCTTCAAATTCAGTACAGTTTCATTCTACGCTCCAGGCAGTAAACACAGGCAAACACTGAAACACACTAAAAAAACATTTTTTTCCCTACCTAGCTTCACTCCAGCTATTTTCTTCTTTTCCTTGGTGTAAAAAAGAAGCTGGGGGTAGAAACGGGGAGTAAATACTGGGGCCTTACGCTTGCGAACAGCTGTGGGAGACCTCGGTTTGGAAGCTTTTGTTTGAGATCGTGTACCTACGCCCTGCTTACCTCTAGCCCTGGCAGAGCAAATTTACAAAGAGCTATTCACAAGACTCTCTGAAAACTGAAGTCTGCAGGAATTAAACAGTTCTTCCTCCTTGCCGTGATATGATTAGCTGTCTCTGAGGAGTGAGTGACGACGTCCCTCCCACTCAGCAGCTTCCGACTGACATTTCACTAAATAGAACTTGAATCTCAAAGGGTTGATCTGTCAAGCGGTTTCAAACCAGAAAAGATCAGGCAGGTTCAGCTTCCCCCCTCAGTTGCATCCTCATTTCTAATTTTCACATTTTATGCTTCATGCAAGTGTTAATTATGGAGATGAAAGCCAACTTGCCTTTATTCATCCATTCTTACCACGTACACAAAAGGAAAGTAGAAGTACACATAAAATTTGCCAAAAAGGGAAAAGGCTGACTACAGCTTGAGGAAAGTAAAACAGAGGATTAATTGATGCAACACAGAATAATAATAATAGTCATCTTCCTCATCTAATGTAGTAGGATTTTGTTAATGCAAATTTCCTCTGACTTTGTCTGACCAGAGCTTATGTAAAATCGGTTTTTGAATTCTATTAGATTTTCTGCTATGACTAGTAAAGTCAACGTGGAATGCCAATTTGTACAGTAGTTTATCATATCATTGAAAGAACTATGACTTTCACATAAACAAGAAACTTGGTTTTTAAGCTAGTGTCAAAGCCTCCTTTGAGGCTTTGTCTTTACAATTAAGATGATTCTACATTTCTGTAAGCCTCCATCAAATGGAAAGCATTTTAATTACATATAAAGTGATTGATGTAATCAACAAATAAATATTTGGAAGTGGTGTGTTTCCTGTAAAAAAAGCATTTATTTATATAGCCAAGCATATATACACAAAACAATTAGTACCCACCAAGTATTTCAAATGACTGTTGGTCGCCAGGAAATCAAACTTATGTGATACTGAACCTAGAGCTGCACATTGCCTAATAAATCCAGTATTTACAGGAAAAACACTGTGTTGGTCATCCAGAAGATATTTACAAATTCCAATACAAATATGTTTACATAACAGATGGTTTTGAAGGACAGATTTACCAGGAATGATGTGATACCACCACTATTTAACAAATATGCAGTCCAGTGCTTACTGCAATTACCCCAAATCTGTGAGACGGAGGTTTCATTCCTGCATCTATCTGCTAGCTAAGAGAATTCAAACCTACATGTTCTATTTCCTTTGATAATTCCCATAAACCCTACCATAACAGGCATTTTGGAGTAAGCCCTTTTGATTATTTTTTTAAAGCTCCCACTCTCTGCTGTTGAAACTGTTCCACACGTTATAAATAATTACACATTCATTAAAGAACTATAACCTAAATATCAGGCCGGAAGGCTTTTCTCTGATTCTGGGACTTTTTTTCTGCCTGCCCCTCCCCCCTTTTTTTTTTAAACAAAATGAAACTGCTCCATCATATTCAGTCAGACAAAGAATGATGAAGGAATAAGAACATGTGTCTCAACTTTCCTTTAGCATAATCTTGTTAACATAAGTAAGACTGTCAATGAAGACACACCAGCCTCAGCTTTCATATGCACTTGCAACCACCATGTAAATTCTCCAAAGACATAAAATAGGTACCCTGATGCATGCTGAGGTACTGTTAAAACATACCATGCCACATCCTCACTAGCTTTAACCAGGGTGTTAGCTAGAGGTGTACGTCTATCACATACACCATAATTGTGGCATAGCCAAAAAAAGGCACTTTTTTCCCAAGAAGTCAAATACCTGGGTTGTAGACAGCTCTCTAATACTTCTTTATAAGTGACAAAAAAATTGCTAGGAGACAGTGCAGTATTTTTTTGAAACAAAAGACAAGATTTTTTTCCAGGTGGTAAGATTTCAGTTCATGTTATGGAGTCAGGTGGGCAATGAGTCCAGCTTTTACAGAACAGAAGCTACAGGCATAATATTCCTCCTGAAGATGAAAAGGAAGCTTAAGCAGTCGTATCCTGAGCACTAGAGCAGTGTGAACAAATTTCTTCCTGAAATTTCTCAAATTCATATTTATATACGTGTGTGTGTATTTACCCCAGTGGCCACCTAGCCTGTTTACAGTAAATCAAGGCAAGTAGTCTTGTCTAGTTAACCACTAAGGCAACCTGGGTTTGGATGTAGGGTTGTTTTTCATGTGAGGAAAGCAAACAGGGTTTTAGCAAAAATATTGTTGCCTAAAACACAGATAAACAAAGAAGAAAGGCAGAAAAAGACATTTTTTCTCCCTCATTTGTTAATGTGATATATGGCAGCAGCAGACTGCCCTGTCACAGGTATGGAAAAGTTACCCAAATGGAATAAGCAGCATTCTAGAAAGTGCTATAGTAGCTGGCATACAGTTTGTAAACACCTTAAATTTCTATGAGTCTATTGCCTCCATGGACTTCTCAAGGCAAAAGTGCCAAATGAGGATCTTTTGGGACTGCACAGCTTTATACGAACCTTTACAATTTGTTGTGCCTGAACTGCACTGACTCTCCAAATATGCAATACATTGGATCAGTGCTTGTGGGAATACCAGATAAAGCTGACATTTTTCCACTCCAGAAAAACAAGCACCTTTCTTAAAGAAGTAGCACTAATAAGAAAAATGTCTTCCCTTTCTTTTGCTACCTTTGCGTGTCCTTAAACCGGTACAGTTTGATACTTTGGTCTTTGTTTACCTTTTAAAAAACTTTGTGCTGGACTTCAGTAACATACTGTTATCAGTGAAGACAGCAGGATATTAGTGGAGGGTAAAAATTGCAATTTGAGACTCCTTTGTGCTTGTGGATATTACATGCTGCTAACAATGTTTTGCTTTACTAAAAGGAATGTAGCAACAGAAGAATCAGTGCTGACTTCTAGGGTAAAAGTTGGGGAACCGCTGGAGCTGTGCATTCACCAAGTCTCCCTTTCTCTCAAAAAGCTGATCAACATCTGAAGACAATTCTTTTCAACATCCTATGTAATGTACACTATGCCCACACAAGATATGAGTCATATAAGATGAATGTAATTTTAAAGCAAATATAGTTATACTACATTAAGGTAAAATAATATTTTAATAAACTACAGCAGGGAAAACTTTAAGCGTTTTTACAAAGAAAAAAAACATGCCGAACTTTTTGGCCCCAATTTGTAATCTAAGCAACCCTGTCAGAATCAATTAAATCCTCCGAGATCTGAAAGAATCTCACCATTTTACTCTGAAAGCAAGGCCAAAGAAAGCAAAGGGGGAGAGGGGTGGGGAGAAAGTATAATCCCACTGTGTTTCTGAAAATAAACTGGTGCTTTAAGATTCTCTGATTTTCAGGAAGAAAAAGACCTCTCAAAATTTTAATACTGCAATTCTGGAACAGTCTGTACCTTAACCATACAAGTACGTGAACTGCTGGTTTGGGCAGCGGAAAAGTCTTCCCCAGTCCTCCTGCACAGGCCAAATGCCTCACCCATGCTCTTTTCCCTGGTCTAACCTGCGTCACCCACTCCAGAGCCCCCTGTGACACCGATACCTTACGTAGCAATACCAATGTTTCCTGCAACGTGCCCGCTTCTGCCTCAGGCAGAACACCACCACGGACACAGGTTCCATGCTGATCCTGGCATATGAAGACTTAAATTGATTCGGGCCACCATGACTACAGAAAAGCCATGCATAACAACTCAGAATCATTTTTCCTTTCAGTGCAGATTGTATGGGTAGCTTTATTAAAGCAAAACTTTGAAAAATGCGCGCGCGTGTGTGTATAGGAGGACGTACAGGTCTCTGACACTCGTGACATTCATCCAGAACCTGGCGTCTCCAAGGTCATACAGCTTTTCCATTTCTCCCTAGGATTCCAAAATAAACTTCCCTGAAACATATCTCATTGTACCCTGAGTTTACTGTGCTAACACAACTCTAGGCATCAGCTGCTACGTGACTGACATTTTATAAACACAATCAGCGAGATTTTATATCATGTGTTAATTCTTAATGGCTACATGTACTGAATTCAGATTACAGCCTTCAAAATTTGAAATGAGATCTGCAGTACATGTACAGGCTATCTCCTCCAGGATATCCATAAGGGATACTCTACTGTAATTGATTTTAACTTTACAAGCCATATTACTTCAACTGGAAAATCTGCTATTGGAACTAATAGGAGCAAAATAACATCTAAATAATAAAAAAAGCACCACAGTCTTGATGAACATCTGAAGTGGCATAAATGTATTTATTTTTACCTGGGAGAACTGCTGCTACTTCATGTAGGAAATTTCTAACTGATTTTGCATAATGAGTAAGTACCATGTGAACAGAGAAGCTGCGCAAGGCTTTACAGAGTGCTAAACACTATGACAAACTTCTGACATTTACAGAAGCCTTTGTAATCCCATAGCTAGCTAGATGAGAGAGAACAAGGGGGGGGGGGGGGGGGAACCAACCCAAAAAAC
>JAVKLA010000007.1:16968622-16983240 GCA_034782735.1 Sagittarius serpentarius | reverse complement strand
CCCCCCCCCCCCCCCCCCCGCGCCCCCCCCCCCCCCCCCCCCCAAAAATAATAATTGTTGAAGAACCAAAACAAAAGCTATCATTTAAAGTAACTGTCTTTATTTTGAAAAGAAAAGAGAAAGAAAATAAATTTGGTACACAGTATGCACAGATGGTCTCATTTTAAACAAGAGTCTCTTCAAACTTTTCCATTTGCTGTCAACATCTCTCTAAGTGCTATTGAACCACGGAGTCATCAAGTAAATAAAAGCAGGATGTTAGACTGAAGTGGAAAGTAAAGACATAATCTGAAGGTCATGGTGACAAAGGAGACACAAAGTGACCCTTATTATGAAATAACTCCAAACACTGAATAGTCAACAAAGCTACCATTTTAATAAAAGCAAAGAACTGCTGCTACAGTCTGTGACAAAATGAATTATGACTCACAAGAGGCAAATATTAATGAGAAGTTGCCTATCAGAAAGTCTCTTACGTGACACACCTTTGAAAAGTGCTTTATATATAAACCCCTTTTCAAAGTTGTTATATAAACATGCACATATAAACAACAGGATGCTTCAGAAGTATTAATTTCTGGGAAGTCTTACTTTTGCATGTTATAAGTATTTGGTGCAGGTATTTGGTGCAGCAATGGAGAGGATTTTAGATTTCAGGTTAAGGTTTAAATAAAGTCCATGACATTGAAGGGTCACCAGCAGATCATGTTTGTGAATGTTTTGATACCATTCTATTTCTGTAGTACACAACTCTTCTGAGTCTTCCTTCCTGCCCGGGTCCAGAAAGATAGCCAAGAATTGTCTCCTGTCTTTTTTCCAGAGAAGGGAAGACAGAAGGGGGACAAAAAACCCTCTAACCTCTTATTTCTATGTACAATGCATAAAGGAAGATGAAAATTTCTGCCTTAACGCATAGCTGTTTTTTCCCTTCTCTTCTTTTCCCTCTCTGCTTACCTTCCTCCCAACCCACTCATCAGGCCACACAGACTCGGAAATTCACCCATCTTTCAGGTTCTCCTATAGCGTGCTGACAGACTAAGAGAATATGAAGAAAAGAAGTGAAGTATTTGACAGGAGTTTTCTGAACAAAAGGTCCCCAGCTGGCCAAGCAGAAACTGTGAATGTGCAGGTGGTGGAGCTGCATAAGGCAGCATCCTCCGGATCTCATTCCCCTCTTTCTGTTCATGTTACTGTTTATCCCTCAAGCCCCTGGAGGCAAAGTGAATTGCAGTTTTCAGATCAGAGATCTTATTTAGGTTTAAATAGAATGGTGAATGTATTTGTATAAATCCACGGTATTAAGTAGCTGTTATTTCTAGAATAAGCTGAAATGCTATCTACATCTATGTTTACATGGTGGCTAGCACCCTAACTTCACACAAACCTGCACTCATGGGCTCGCAGGTGCGTGGAAGAAGAGAGCATAGGTTTTGAACAATTTCTTTCATTGTGCAAAATCAGAAAGTGATTTCTGCCAAAAACAGCCCAGTGGAAGTGACTGACACACAAAAGTGCAACAATCTTTTTCTAAATATTTCTGTTTCCTGATTAAATAAGCAGAAGTCTTAGATCCCTCTACTCCTAATAACCACGTTTGGCATTTCATAATGTTGCACCTGACAAAATTCTCCAAGTTATACTGTAACTTTGGTTCATTCCATTTCTACAAAATGTATTAATCAGAACTGTTACACGCTGCAAGTATAAAGACTTTTTATAACAGCAATACCATCTTCATTACTTTTTTCCAGCAATGGACCTCTGTGCATATAACATGGAGGAGAGAGAAAGATTATTCTGATAGCAAAGCTAGTAAAAACATCTGCCCACTAAAGATACCAAATCATGTTACAGGCAAGCCATACTGTGCTAAAGCAGAGCCTCTATTGGGGCTTTTGCACAGATGGTATCACAGATTTTTAAATTATTATTAGATTATTAGATAATTGTGCTCCTCTCAAACCAAATATAGCCCATCTTAAAATATCTTTTGAGTGCTACTGCATTATAAATGGGTTCCTGGAACTATAAGAAATACTACTTTGCCTTTAATATGGACAGTATAGAAAGTCTAGTACTGTTAGTGTGTGAAAATAATGGAAATAAAACCAAACATAGCGTATTACTCAAAAAGTTTTCTAATTGCATATGCCTTTATATCTATATGAAATAAACCACACAAATTGTAAACAGTAATTTACATACACTTAATACTCAATTTCTGAATTAGCAAGATACTCAGAAAGGAAAACTCACGTGTTTTTCTTTGCATTGTACAGGTAGTAATTTCATTTGAAAATTCTTGCTGTTCAGTGTAGTGAACCATTAAAAGTGAAAAAATTTACTGAGCCAAACAAATAAACCACACATACACACACACAAAAAAAACCCCAAACCAAACAGCCCCTTAAGATAGCAAAAAACGTGCCTGAAGCAATAGCGTTTTATACATCTAACTCCCATCTCTCCCATTACACGTGATTAGTCACAAATGGATCCTCATACATTTAGTCTGGTCTCATCGTTCTTCTCCACACTTGTATCTGACAGCCTTTTACCTTCTTGCTTCTCCACATTAGTTGCGTACCTGTTGGAAGCTGGTGTTAGGTAATGCGTTCACAAGTTCGTATCAAGGATTTTGTTGCTTTGAAGTTATATATTTTATATGTTCCAGAAAGCACTCGTTCAATGAACATTATCCCATGTTAGCAAATTTACTAGCAGGTTAACTTGCCTATGGCAGCTACCTCCATCATCACCAATGCCAGCCCCCAGTTGAGAAGTGGGAGTAAATGACTTAGGAAGTGATAATAGAGGTCGTGCCATTCAGTGGGATGCCACTACTTGTTCTGCTTATCATGATCTAGTTCCTATCCATCCATTCCTCCCACCTCTTCTCCACAGCAGCTTTGGTGGTCTGCTGCATACTGAGCAGCAGATGTTCTTTTCTTGATATTACATGCAAATTTTTCAAGCAGCTGCACAGAGCTGATATTATCACATGAGAAACGTCATGACTTTGACTTTCCTTGCTGTCACTAATTTGCTTTCCTGCTTTTCTCTGGAGCCTAAGAATTTATAACTATGTATACGAGAATAATAATAATAGTTTTTATTTTTATTGTTGTTGCTGCTGCTGTTATTTCAATTTATCTGCTTGACAGTGGGGCGCAATTTCTTGCCTTTCTTCCCCCTCTCAAGTATTGATTACTGTATTCTCTCCAGACCTCGTTAAGTGTCTTATAATTCCTTGACTTAAGAGACTTTGTCTCCTCTAGGTCAGAACATACAGGGTATCTGTGAGTGAAGCTCCACTTAAATCAAATAGCTTGGGAGACAGAATCCTCTTTCGCTGATGAAGCTACAACACAGAACATAAGATCACCCAATTCCCTTGATTTTTTTTTTCTGTTTCTATTCCTTTTCTTAGTATAACAATTTGAGTTGTGAGAAATTTATTTGATTTATAATGGGCTTATTTTTTAAATGTGTGCTTTGATTTACATGGACTGTTCATGAACTCATAAACACAGATTTCCTGCAAAAATATCTTGGTACAAATCATCCTCAGTCTACTGGGAAATGATGAATTTTGACTTTTGCTTTGAAAACTGGCAGAATCTGCCTATGGGAAGTGGCATACTTCTACATATTTTCTTACTGTAAGTCCATTTTGAAGCAGTTTACATACTTGCCAGTGACGATGTAGTCTTAAGTTCAAATGCATACTCATAGTTTTGACCTAACAAAGTGTAAATGTTCCTTGTTACAGATGTCAACATTCTGCAGTAAGCATTTTACAGAAGACAATAACTTGGTGGAAATAGGGAACTGCAATACATACGGTCTAGCAATTTTCTGTTATATTTTGCCACCACATGGCTTCTCCTTTAGGTGAAAGGAACAAAGCCTTATCTAATTACTTCAACTACTGTGACTCCCTGCTGTTAACGGAGATGTATTATAGAGATGGGACATTTCACAGTGATTGCATTTTATCTCTGCCCGCTAGTAGAAACAAGACCTTTGTGCTAAGCAAACTGTGCTCTGTGTCCCAAATAAGAAGTTCAATATTGTAAAAACAACACATACTAAGCACAGAAAAAACTGTCCACCAAAAAGGCTTCTAATTGGCACTATCCCTATATTAAAATCACCTCCCCTCTATGCATACAAAAATGTTCAGCTGAGCAAATGGCATGAGGAAAAGCAAACAATTTCATTCCAATTCACTTAATGTATTCACCAAGCACGCAAATACATTGTATTAACAGTTAAACAGTTAACAGAGGATTTCTCATTTGCTGCCAGAGCTCAAAAGCCCATGTTTGGAACTCCAGAACCGCATTCACTTTTTTTTATGATAGCGTGTCCACGCTTCTGTCACAGAATCATACTACGGTTTGGGTTGGAAGGGACCTTAAAGATCATCTAGTTCCAACCCCCCTGCCGTGCGCAGGGATACCTCCCACTAGACCAGGCTGCTCAAAGCCCCATCCAGCCTGGCCTTGAACACTTCCAGGGATGGGGCATCCACAGCCTCCCCGGGCAACCTGTTCCAGTGCCTCACCACCCTCACAGTAAAGAACTTCCTCCTTACATGTAATCCAGACCTATCCTCTTTTGGATTAAAACCGTTACCCTTTGCCCTGTTCTACACCCCCTGTTTAAGAGTCCCTCTGCATCCTTCCTGTAGGCCCCCCTTTAGGTATTGGCAGGCTACTATAAGGTTTCCCCAGAGCCTTCTCTTCTCCAGGCTGAACCCCAACTCTCTCAGCCTGTCCTCATAGGAGAGGTGCTCCAGCCCTCTGATCATCTTCATGACCCTCCTCTGGACTCACTCACTCCAACAGGTCCATGTCTTTCCTGTGCTGACGGCTCCAGAGCTGGACACAGTACTCCAGGGAGGGTCTCATCAGAGCCGAGTAGAGGGGAAGAATCACCTCCCTCAACCTGCTGGCCACACTTCTTTTGATGTGGCCCAGGATGTGATTGGCTTTCTGGGCTGTGAGAGCACCTTGCTGGCTCACGTCCAGTTTTTCATCCACTAATACCCCCAAGTCGTTGTCCGCAGGGCTGTTCTCAATCCACTCATCACCCAGCCTGTATCTGTGCTTGGGGTTGCCCCAACCCACGTGCAGGACCTTGCACTTGGCCTTGTTGAACTTCATGAGGTTCGCACGGGCCCACCTCTCAAGCCTGTCAAGATCCCTCTGGACGGCATCTCCTCCCTCCAGCGTGTCAACCGCAAACTTGCTGAGGGTGCACTCAATCGCACTGTCCGTGTCACCTACAAAGATGTTAAACAGCACCAGTCCCAGTACTGACCCCTGAGGAATGTGACTCATCACCTGTCTCCTCCTGGACATCGAGCCATTGACTGCAACACTTTGAGTGCAACCATCCAGCCAATTCCTTATACACAGAGTGGTCCATCCATCAAATCCATGTCTCTCCAATTTAGAGACAAGGACGTTGTGTGGAACAGTGTCAAACACTTTGCACAAGTCCAGGTAGATGACATCCTCTGCTCTTCCCTTATCCACGAAGGCTGTAACCCCGTCATAGAAGGCCATCAAATTTGTCAGGCACGACTGGCCCATAGTGAAGCCATGTTGGCTGTCACCAATCACCTCCTTGTTTTCCATGTGCCTTAGCATAGTTTCCAGGATGATCCACCCTATGATCTTGCCGGGCACTGAGGTGAGACTGACTGGCCTGTAGCTCCTCAGGTCTCCCTTTTTTCCCCTTTTTAAAAATAGCTGTTATGTTTCCCCTTTTCCAATCAGTAGGAACTTCCCCAGACCGCCACGACTTCTCAAATATGGTGGTTAGTGGCTTAGCCACTTCATCCACCAGTTCCCTTAGGACCCACAGATGCATCTCAGTTCCCACGGACCTATGCACCTTCAGGTTCTTCAGATGGTCTTAAATCTGATCTTCTCTTACAGTGGACAGTTCTTCATTCTCCCAGTCCCTTTACAGATCCTACTGTGCTTAGTAACATTTTTCAGTTACCTCATTGCTCTGATGACCAGAGTACTGTGTGTGCATTGTTAATCAATCTCATGGCTTTAGAAAGACAATGCAATTCAGGAAAAGGTAGCGACGTGGACTGTAAGTCAGTCTCATCAAATGGAGTTTGGGTGGGGCAAAGGAAATGATGCAGGTGTGAAGCCTTCTATCACAAACTTGGCTTTTGTATTACAAAATTGTACCATTCCGGCTCTGCATCATCCGTTTGATGGATTATCTAACCTGCAAAATATTGTCTTACTCTTATAAAGTGTATGCATATTTTAGACAAGGGTGGTTGTGGGAATAAGGTCTCAGATCTCACAGAAACCCAGTAATAATTAATTAACCGAAGAAGTGAGAATACTACTTCTTTTTTTCCTCTCAGAAGAAAATGAAGTAATTGCGTGCAGCATTTTTAGCTGGTGAAATCTTTTTGATTACATTATATTTGTACTGAAGTGGCTTTTAAATGTTGTTAAACAACTTTTCAGCTAATACTATCTAATTATCAGGTACTGTAAGACTTTGGTCTTACAGCCATTTATGTTTGAGCGACTTCACTAACAAAGACTTTACAAATACAGTCAGGTTCCTTTTCTGGTCTTTCCCTATATTTAGCCAATTTCTTTATTTTTACGTTTCGGAGAAGAAAACAGCTTACTCTGAATGTTTCACGAAGTAGGATTACAGTGATATTTAATCCTGGACTAAGATGATTATTATTATTAACAAGATAAATAATATTGTATTGATGATATTTCAGAGACATTATGAATGGTGAAGAGGCTTCTTGTTTCCCTGTAGTCAAATAGTAATTGATGTCAAATTCAGTGTCTCTCTCTCTCTCAAAAAAAAATCTCATTCCTCCATTCACCCACATTAGTGTGAAGGCTAATGTAGCAAACCAAATTAAATGGTCTCTTTGGAATATCTTCCATTCAGGAATTTCAGCAGATTCCAGATAGGTCTCAGTATCGTCCAAGGACAGAAAGAGAATGTTCCAACCCACTGTGAGGGGAGGGCACTACATCCATTTCTAATATACGCCCCTTCCAATTTTGTGTCCTCAGCAGTTTTTTCTCACCAATCTGTTTTAGCTAGGAAGTACTCAGGAAGGCATACATAACCTGGTTTCTTATAAATAGGGGAATTATTGCCACTTTTCAGAAACAGAAATTCTGTAAAATAAGACAAAATAAATGTTTATTTTAAGATTGCGCTGGTAGGTCAAATTTAGAAACCAAATGTTCCTTCCAGGATAATCTTAACTGATTGCCCGGAGAGGTTGTCTCCGTCCTCAGAGCTTTGAAGACCTCCCTGGTTAAACCCCTGAGCAACCTGATCTGATTTCACAGTTGATTCTGCTCTGAGGAAGGACTAGAGACCTCCTGAGGTCCCTTTCAACCTGAACTATCTATCCCATGATTTTTACAAATCCATCTAAGACTCTCAACATAATTAGGGGTATTCAGGAACAAAGCCACCAGCATCTCAGACTTCTGATTTTGTGCCTGCAAAGCTGGCAGTGCTAAACCTATCCCATTACACTACGCAAACATACCTGGAGCTCTCAGATATACTTGACTGTGTGATACAGCTAGCCACGTTCATGCTGCATTGACTTCCTATAATGGGAAACAATGCTCTTTGGCCTCTCTGACAAGGTCATTGTTCAGAACCAGTACGCTCTGATAGGAACTGTATGAATGATACAACTGAAAAAAAAAAAAATCTCAATTAACTTCACTTGCAACGAGGAAAAATAAAATTCTATTGTCTCTGAAAGACTAATAGATACTTTTCCCCTCCATAAGACAAAAAACTCACAGCAGAGGACAATCTTATGCATGATTTTTATTTTTTTAAATGAACAGATTTGTGTTTATGAACATTGTTACCTGAACATCTCCCCCTACAACATATAATAATATTTTCATCATATTTTTTCTTTTCTCCTATTTCAGAACAAAGAAACATACACAGTGAAGTGTGTTCTTTTAGTAGTCTGCTTTCAGCTTATTTCTTTGCAATTTTTTTTGACTACTTAAGTTATGTCACATCAAAGAAACAGCATATAAAAAGGCTGAATGGACACAAGTTCCTGAGAAAAATTCATTGTACGTAGTATGTACTCAGATCATTATCAAGACTTACACGTATGAAATACCCCCTCAAAGGAAAGTGGCAGTTTGGCAGTGAAGTTGGGGACCATACTCTAAGTTTTTGATAACCCACTTTTTGATAACCCAGATAACCAAAAGATAACTTGTGGATAAAGATCAAAACCTCATCTTAAATACTGGTATCTTGTGGGAAGGCAGCATGGAAAGCAAAACACAAACGAGGTACTTCCATAATATCTCCATTGATGATAACTACCCTTCAGAGTTTTGTTCTGGCTATAAGCTCCTAAGAGTTGAAGGCTTCATGCAAGCTAGAGGCATAAAGGCATTTCTATAGTCTCAGGTGAGACCAGACTACATTAATCTCTTACCAGACCAATACTAGAAAAAACCTCCAAAAATATTCTTAATAACTGACTGTATTGATCAATTGTAGGTACATGTATCTTCAGCCAGCGACAAACTGCAGCTCAACAGAGTTCTCCTCTTTCTGTCCTGTCTGTAGCACCACCTCAGAAAGAACAGTTAACAGCAACATCACTCATTTGAGGGGTGAACCTGCTTCAGAGGAGTGAAGAGCAGGAAAACTCCATGGAAAGAGTACACACCTCTTTCCCCATACTCTTCTACCAGGAGAGGAGTAGTTTACTGCCTCTAAATCCAGAACCTAACTCGCATCCCTAGAGAAATCCTGAAATAACCAGTGTCAGGCACAAATTAAGGGCATAAGCAGGACCTGAATACATGCTTGTGACCTGAGCATAACATGCAGAATTAGTGTGCTGCATCTTAACAGTCCGAGTTCAACATTTGTGAGATATTATCCTATTAGTCTTAGGCTGGCAATAGGGCAGCAAGATTTCTCCCTTTTTGTTTCCTTGCTCCATCCTTACGTGTTCAAAGACAGCAAGTGGCCTATGGATTGTAAATGCAATGTTCTTTTCATACTTCACATGTGATACTCATCCTACTCTTTTATTCTGTAAGGTAGCCTTAGTTTAAAAGCAGGTGGCATTTCAGCTCTCTTGGTTCGCTAATTCATTTTTACCGGGGTACGGGACGAAAATTAAGTTTATGCATCTTATTTTTATCTTGGTGCATGTAAATGTCACAAAGGGAGCTGAAAATCCGACCTGAAATATGGGAAGAAAAATGTTCCAGCATTCAGCAATATTTGCATTTTATTTTTACTAATGACTTCATTTTTCACTGTTTTAGATAAGCGTTAGGACAGCCACATCACTGTGATTCATCAACAGAAGCCTGCTTTATCACACAGTTGTATTAAAAAACCCTTTTGTAACGCTTTATACTTTAGTGGTTTTAAGAGATCAGCATTCATCATTCTGTATCTTGTTGGGCAACACTTCTCCGAGAAAAGCTAGCAATTGAATTGATCTTCGAACTTTATTAAAGTATTGGTAAAGTGGTGAAGTGTTATTGGTCACGCTTGCCTTGCCATCTGCTTTCAATGGCGGGTCCTATTGTCATGTACACGTAAAGCAACTGTAAGTGCAAACAAGGTAGTATATGGAAAATGGCACTCAATGGAGAACGTGGAATGCTTTATTCAAGACCTTTGTTGGGATTTGCTCTTGAATTACGATTGTATCTTCAGTTACTTTATAAACTTATTTTCTGCCTATTACTGAAACATAGAAAGTGTTTCGCTCCAGGAAGGGTAGTTCATAAAAGTGCTTAGGTTTTAGATTACTAGGATTTTCTAAATTATGCAACAAATAGAGAAGAAATTGTACACAACCCCTGCAGTCCTCATTTCCTAGAGAAGGCTGTGTATGCAGTATGTGTGCATGAGAAAAGTAACTTCTGTTCCATTTTTGCTGATAGTTTAAATTACAAGTTAATATATTAGAACAAGAAACTCTTTAAATGGAGAAATTCAGATCTCCTGAATAAGAAATTAGAGGCTTTAAAAACAATTCCTGCTGATTCTTTCCTTATTATTGTTCTTACTGAAGCAACTTTTAATGGGTTGCAACTTTAACTTTATGGATTGCAACAGTGTCCACACAACTGCCTCTAGATCCCTAGGAAAAATGTCCCTGTGCTACTTCTGAAGTCTGCCTATGTGGACACAGCTGTCTTCACTCCTCCTACATCCTCCTTCATCTTCATTCCAGATACAGCCCTCTAAAGCAACATAGCAAGAAAGAAATAAAAAGTTGCATCCCTCACATCTTTTAAAACCAAAACAAAAATTACACTAGGTGTTGAGCTTCTCTGTCAGGAGCATTATAAAAATTGAAACATTAAGTTCTGACCTGCCCATTCTGTATTTGACATACAAAACTTTCTCAACATTAGGCATTTTGGTGCTGCTGCTGTTTAATTATTGTTACTGTGACAATATACTGGAGGCCTTAGACATCACTTATACTCATGCTCTGCAAAAAGCAGGAAACATGAAAGTCACTTGAACTGTAAAAGTTTTGCAGTTTACGGAAAGTGAAAGCCAACAGGTGGATGCAGATGAAGTGCAAGGAATTAACAAAACACTATTAGGACAACAGGCTGCAAACACAAGATTTCAGCTCCTACCTATTGTTGTAAGAAGGACATGGAGGAAGATAATGGAGAGGCTTTGTAGATCTTTACAAGGAGCTCCTTCATGTTCAAAGTCAGAAGGTGTATCACCTAAAAGCCAAGGCTGTGCTTGTGGATTCACAAAGTGTTGAAGGAGCAAAGAAAAGTATCTGAGATGCAATCTGTTGTGAACTATCCTTAGAAAAATCTGAGTAGAAATCAAGAGAATCTTTCAAAGGACATACTGAAGGAATGCTTGAGAGATACAAGAGGGGTGTGGAAAACAGGAAAAGGCGGATTCATACTCAAAGAAGAGTACTGCTGACTGTGTTGAAATAAGCTGGGCCAAGCAGGGCTGGCACTACAGAGTCAGGTTTAGAGTTTTTGCTAAGAACAGAAGTTTCCCAGGAGCGCAGGGGAATAAACTGGGTGGGGACAGAGTCCAGCAGGGACAGACAAAACTTTTACAGATGAGACCAAAAGTCAGACTAGCATATTATCTTGCCCCTGCTATTTGTAAGATACAGGCAAGTAGGGTGTATATAGCAGTACCGTAAAACTCCATGACTGCAAAGACACTAATGATTCCCAGAGCCAGACACTGCATTCAAACAGTTGTGTTTTACAACCTATGATGGACTTAAAACTGAATTTTTCTGCTCCACCTCTGGCATCAATACACACCCCACATTCTGGGACAGTAATATCCGCTGTAACTATATTCTTAGTTTCCTACCTTGTAATCAGCACAATATCTATGCCTTGGTTCAACAAAAGTAAAAAAAAAAAAAAAAAAAAAAAGGGGGGGGGGAGACACTAGATAGGATGAAAACTATTTATAAACCTTCAGCATAAGGTTGTTTAGCCATGAGCCAGCTTGAGGGTTCCTCCGCAGCTAGTCAACTTATCTAATGTGGATAGTGACTATTTCTCACTGCGGAAAGGGTGAAACAAGCTTGGGAAGTAATAAGAAAAGAAAAATAGAAAAATCTCCATAAACAGAGAAATCTGGTGAAGATTTACTGTGATTTGATACTTCATCTGAACCTGCATATGTGATCTGCAGAGACAGCAAATCCTCTGTAATCACTAGGGCACGAGAAAACTGGTTTTCACCCTCTACACATACATACACATACAGGAACTTCTCTGAGGAAAATTTTTTAAGTCATTCAGGCTTTTTCCTACACACACACCCCAGTATGCTCTTTTGGATGTTCCTCCTGTAAAGGCTGAAGAGAAGAAGCCCTATATATTTTACTTTGTGAATATTAATTGCAATTTATATGCAGTCTTAAGTTACTGAAGAACCACCTTTAGTAACCAAACTAAATACCCAAGTGAGCACATAGTGACATAAAAATGGTTCTTCTGCGAGTTGATTGATGGAAGTGTGGCTCTAATTGCATGAAATTGCAAGAAATTGTTCATGTAATCTGAAAGTGGCAAACACAGGCTCATAGTACATTTTATAGAGCGTAGGGGAAAAAGTCTTCCTTTCTAGCACACTCTTTTAATGTTATTATCATAAGTGAAAAAGACACTTCTGGTTAAGATAAAAGGTCGACTTAAGAATAAAAATCAAACTAGGCAATTCAAACCAAAGCTGGATACTTTGGCAAAGCTGGGCGTGCTTGGATCCGTGTTTTTATTTAATTTCGTATGAGCCAGGCACAACATTTGAATCCAAATTCATATCAGAATTATAACAACCTTGGAGGACAGTCAGATGAACAGTCTGGCTTGAAACTATGGTTAGTTTTCAAATGGTATGAAATTCGCTGTGAATTGTGATTTTTCCATCCCTGTGAGACAACAAGTGCTCCTTCTTGGGATGTTACATGATTTTTTTTAAAGTTTCTCCTTCCCAGAAAGCTTTTGATATATCTATATATAGATCTATCTCACAAGGAAATGCAGAGTGCTTATCACTGGGGTGGAATTTGGTTTATAAAAAACCTTTACTTCAATCTGTGCCTTCATTTCTGTCACACATTCAGGAATTACATCAAGGTAGGAAATTTATGTCTCTAGGATATCATAAAACATGTTATATTCCGAGTTTCATGTGCAAAAGACAAGCTGTACATGTAACTACAGACACATAGCTACAACATGTGTGTCTGTTTCTATATCAAGGCACATCATAAGAGTATTTTGCTTTAATCCCGAGTCAGTGTATTACATGCATTGTCAAAATTCACACTGGAGTAGGCACACCTGTAGCCTTCTCCAGCTCTTAGGACCGGGTGGCTGCCCAGCAGACACTCTTCCTGTAAAGGTACAGGCCCAGGGCATGTACCATCCCTCTGCCCTGTGGTGCCCACATGCTTGAGGTCCCACATGCACAGGAGCTTGGACTGGGGACATAGGGGGAGCCAGCGGACATTCAACACATAGCCAGACTAGGAGTCTTGGGCAAGGAAGAGAATAGAGTCAATGAAAAGTTGGAAGGGACCTATAAGGATCATCAAGTCCAACTCCCTGCTCCTTGCAGGGCTACCTAAAACAGAATCATATGACCAACAGCATTATCCAGAATATTTCTGAAAAACTGCACAGCTGCCTCTTTAACTTACCTCTTTTCATGACTAAATCCTTGCTCTGTAGGATTGTTGTCTCTCTGTGAGATCAGAGAAGGCTGTCTCAGCACCTCAGGCCAACAGTGGTGGTGGTAGCCATGCCAAGATCACAGATGTAGGAACAAAGATGTGTTCAGGAATGGGCACACACTACTGTCTCATAAAGCTGCCTGGAAATTTTTTTAAACTTTTTTCTCAGAAAACGTGTATTTGTCAAAACACATTAACATGACAATGTATGAACTACTGGTCTGTGGCAATTCAGATGTCATCTTCCGGGATTTTTTTTTTTTACTGGAACTTAATTAATTTTATGGTTCTACAGAACTTCTGATTAGTATATTTTTGTGCACTTATGTATGTGTGGTACAGAAGAAATTGCGATTAACTCTAACCTCCACAAGACCATAGGAAGAAAGTGAGCACAGCAGAATTCTTCCTCGGTTTTCTTTGCACATCGCAATTAGCAGTATCTTTTTTTGGTAGTGAGTCAGTGTTGCAAAGCAGGTCTTTTGCTGTGATGATAGCACTATGACTACAGACTGACTATACATCCCAACTTGCTCACACACACATTCATTCCATATCCTCTGGCTGAAATAACTTCAGGTAGTACCTATTTGAGGCAATGAACAGTACTGAGCTGAAAAACATTTTTTTTTTCCTCGCCAATAACCATCTGAGCCTAAAAGTGCCAACTCTACTTTCAATGCAAAACCTAATTCCTCAGTTTAACTGACTGGCTTTTGAGATTATGCAGCCAATGTTATAATGCACCCACTGCAGTCGCCTTTGGTTATTTCTCCTTCACCTGTAGGCCTGAGCATCAGCCACGGCTGGGGTCTCCTGCATAGCAGCAAAGAAGGTATCTCTGGACAAGAAATTCTCAGGCATGACAATTTACTTCAAACAGTCTCTTTTTCTTAACTGACGACTCTAGTTTTAAAGAAACTGGTTACTTCCCCAAACCTCAGAGGCAAATGGGAACAAAAAGAGAGAAGTCCTAGTACAGGAGATAGAAAGCCCAGTAAGAGGAATGTTTCTAAAACAATTCAGCATTGAGGAGTATGTTAAGAATGCTGTTGTGGTTTAAGCCCAGCCAGCAACTAAGCTCCACACAGCCACTCGCTCCCTCCCCACTGGTGGGATGAGGGAGAGAATTGGAAGAGTAAAAGTGAGAGAACTTGTGGATTGAGATAAAGACAGTTTAACAGGCAAAGCAAAAGCCACACGCGCAAGCAAAGCAAGCCAAGGAATTCATTCCCCGCTTCCCGCGGGCAGGCAGGAGTTCAGCCATCTCCAGGAAAGCCGGGCTCCCCCACGCCTAACCGTTACTTGGGAAGACAAAACG
>JAVKLA010000007.1:16942146-16959705 GCA_034782735.1 Sagittarius serpentarius | reverse complement strand
TAGCTAGCAATACAGAGCACAGCACTACGAAGGCTGCTATGGGGAGAATTAATTCCATCTCAGCCAGACCCAATACAAGAGAAAAAGCAGAAAATTGAAAAGAGAAAATGAGACAATAAAATGGAAAAGTATTGAAATAGAGAACAGTGGAAAGGGAAAAGATGTTTCTGATACAATAAATGTAAAAATCTAGAGCGTGGATACCAAACAGAAGAACCAACAGAGTTGTACGTGGCAGAAGAGAGACTCAATACCATTTTCTAGAAACTTTTTGGTTCCTCCCTCTCACCACCATAAGACAGGCTTAGTTCAGCACAGCCAGATGTTAGAGTCTGAAAACCAGTACTACGTTTTCAGTGATACTCAAAGACATTCTCATTGCATGAAATCTGCTAAAGTATCTAATGGAAGATTTATATCAGCATTCGCCTTTACAAGGTTAGAATTAATATATTTACATCCACTGTAATAGCACCTTTACAAAACTTATCCTTATCATTTCTACTTTAGAGTTGGATTCTATATGACAACTGAGAATTAGACTTCAAGTATAACAGAATTCAGCTTCGTCACCATCAGGATAAAATTCCCATGCGCCAAGTACGGAATGATACTTCTCAATAAGTTATCACAGATCTTCACATTTACTGAGATTTTATTATGTGAAAGAACACGAAAAAGTAGGAAAGCATAACAATGATAAAACAAAACACTCGGGATGTTTGCATTTCAAACCTTGGAACCAAGGAGTGTGGGAAGAAATTAATTTCAATCTTTGCTCCCTTTAAGACCAGTTTACAGCATTAATTTTATAGATATACTATGTATCATAAGATGTAGGTGTACATTGACAACTGATAATTTTGTGAAGCTAACTGGGTAGGCATATTAATAATTTTCAGATGCTTTTGAATGGGACAGATATAAATGTGAAAGATTATAATTTACGTAACTGCCAGTAACATTTATCATCTCAAATTAATTTACCAAAGTTGCTCAGACATGTTTTGCTCTCCTCCTCTCTCTACTTTCGCTATATTTAGTATTTTCTTGCAAAGGGAGGGCTTTATGAGCAAAAACTGGAGCAAAAAAACCCTGTCCATAAAGAAGTCTGTAAATACCGATTGTTGTGTTCATTGGCTGACTCTTCCTTTGATTTTTTTTCCTTTGTCTTGGGATTTTTGGTTTGTTTTCTTTTTTTTGCCCAGAGAGGTATTCCTGAACTGCAACCACCACAGCTTTGTCTTTTCTGATAAATATGCACAGACAGTTTTGAGTCCTGTGAACTTTTTTATTATTATTAAGTTTGTCAATTGTCAGCATTTGTATTTCATTCTGATGATGAATGAAGGCATTAGATTTCAGCATTAAAATGTAGTTAGGATTATAATGAGCATCATTAGGAAGCATAATGGGAATCAGCACTAGATCTCATTTCAGGATATTTTTTTTTTTTTTTTTTTTTTTTTACTTTGCTTTATTTATCTTCTTTCTTGCTAACAGGCAGGTGAAAACTCTAGAGTGCATATTTATATGTCTTTAAACAGACAGCCATATCTTCTTATCCAAGACTCTTGATTCTTTTAAAT
Organism: Sagittarius serpentarius; assembly: GCA_034782735.1. Taxonomy (NCBI): domain Eukaryota; kingdom Metazoa; phylum Chordata; class Aves; order Accipitriformes; family Sagittariidae; genus Sagittarius; species Sagittarius serpentarius. The sequence continues at coordinate 16,958,116 of JAVKLA010000007.1, read as the reverse complement.
CCTGTTGTTTTTGTGAAGTCAGAGCTAGGAAGTCCTTGAAAAAGCATCACCACAATACACACTAACACACATACTTTGATTCTAAATTCTACTTTGTAGCTCAACTGTATGTCCTTACTGAATATAAATTTTTAAATGAATGAGCTATCCTTGCACATAAATCTGAATAGATACAATTACTTTTTACAGAAATGAATAGCTTAGTACTCTGATGTGGCCCCATAGCAAAGAATTGCAAAAAAGAAAGATAATCCATATTCCAGCTGAGTGACTGGCACATGTTTTTATTTTCAAAAGTTTGCAAAATATTTGCCATATCCCAGCTCAGGTTGCCATACAATAAAATACTAACACTAACCCAACTGACCCCTCAGGGAATCCTTGTAAATTGTGAATGTGAGATTCAGTTCTTTATAGATTAAATATAGATTAAACCCTGTGGTCTGCAGTTTGATTTGAAATTGTACTAATTTCTTGCTCAAGCATTTTCATTTCTACTAAGACATTTTTAGAAAGAAAAATTGTTTCTGCAATAAGACTATGCTCATAAAGTGCTTTTTCAACTTTTGTGCAGACTGTAGACTAAATCAGTTAAGCACATCCTTGGATACTTTGCCAATGAAAAGAAAGAAAATAGCACTGAGAACAAGAAAAGCAAACCCAAGACCATTACTAATTATTAAATCAAAGCACTTTGCCTTTCTAACACAGTATAAACAGGATGTGGTACACAGGTGAAGATCACTATTTACGTAATCCCAACAGTCTAGGAAAGAGAAACCTGTAAAAAGCAAGGCTAGAATGCAAAGAATCCTCAAAGGGCCTTCAGACTGAATCTAGACAGTCTACCCAAGAGGTTTTTTTGTACTTAGGATGTAAATGGAAAAAAAGAAATCAGCATCTGCCTAAGTACTGAATAAAAAAAATACATATTGCTGGAAATATATTGTTATGGGTGACAAGATCACTCTACATATACTTGGTCTGTACAGGAACATCTCCATGAAGGTTATTAACCTGATTTTAGAAACATGAAACTTGACAAAGCATCAAGAATGGAAACCAGAGATTGAAACTTATAATTATACCATGGGGCTTGCATAATCATAAATGTATTTATGTAACTGGGTCCTGACATGATCTGTGGTCAGAAAGTACTCAGACAGAAAGCAAAGAGAAAAGAAAAACAGTAAAAAACTACGTCTGTTCCCCAGAAACTGTGTTAGATAAACACAAATCTGTTTTGGTTTTTCCCCCCTATCCCATCATTACTTGTCTGTCTACTAGTATACTTCCTTCCGTGTGTGATGTCTAGCCTTCTGTCCTAACTTACACATCTATTTTTGCATTACTAAGGCTTCTTTCCATGCTAGCAACACATTCATACAAATACAGGCACAATTCTATAATGAAAAAATAAAAAAGAGCGAATTGTGAAATGAACAGATTAAGTGAACCTGATGATCTATTAAGCAGAAGTACAGTCACTCCTAGCCACCTCATTCTGAGCCATCAAGATCATCTGCCTTTTGACTGGCCCTGTGACACTCCTCACAGATCTCAATCATTCTCCATTCCAGAATTACACCTTTCTGGCTTAAATTATAGTTGTATAATTGGAGGGGTTTGTCCCAAACCTGAACTTACTGTTTCATTTAGAGTTCTGTTCCTGATGGCTTCTTGTATACAAACCGTAGTGAAATGAAATATAGCATGTGGATATCCATTTTCACATATGCCATAGACAAAATGACTACGGTTAGGTCACAGCATGCAAAATCAAGTCTGTTAAGAACTTTGTTCTCTTCTGTATCTCGCAGAGTTGGTAAAAATGTTCACGCTCAGCGACGGCAAAATCTAAATCATCAAGACATACAATCTTTGTATGAGTAAACTAAAGAGCAATTGAGAAATATAATAAAGTGTTTCTAAAATTGGTAATCCAAGGGTAAGAGTGATGAATTTGTTGTCTTTAGTAAATGATCCATCATAGTAACATTGTTGAAGCAACTTTCCTTAGTTTTGTGAATTACACTCCATTTATTTCCATTTGTGGTTCCATAACAAAGACAGATTGCTAAAAAAATTGGACTTTCTTCCATATGCATAGCTTCGATTTTACCCTTTCATGCACATTAAATGCCCCGTCGGGAGTCTGGGAAAGGAATGGATAAGAAAAAATAAATGTTAATTAAGTCTGCTGTGTGACACGGGGTCATGGCCTTGATCTTCTCCATACCATCTGTCGAATCCTAGCTAATGCTGTAGGGAAACTCATAAAAGAGTGAGCCAGCTAGAGAACGGAGAGCTCACCTCTCTCTTGCAAACTGTTTTCCATCTACGTGGTGCAAAGTGCTTTGCAAAGGAGATTTGTATCATTTTCCTTTTAAAGTTTCCTGGCGTGGTTGCCATCCACGACATTTCACAAGGTATAATGGCTTCTCATTTTATAATCCGGCTCTATGTTACATTTCACAAAAGAAGAATCTTGTTTACTTTTATGTTCCTATTTATCTAAATTAAAACAGTAAAACACTTTTGCTTAGAGGCAAAGCAATCCTTTCTTAAGGCTATTTTAAAGAAGCAGACCTATGTTCTGCACAGGCACATTTTAATTCAGAAAGACTTTTTAGCTCAAAAATATCTTATAAATGGAAGAACGGTTCAAACTGTTAACAAATACCTCTAAGGTATCTTAACTCCCTTATCCCTGCACCATCCATTTTCACTGAAAAAAATACATTCTTGTCCCAATTAGATGTAGGAGTTTGAGAGGGGAAGCAGTGGCCAGGAAAGGGCCATTTTACTTCTACACCTCTTATCTGTCCTTAACACTCATTCTTCTGGCTGTCCTGAAAATTAACTTTTAATATGAAAATGAAAAGCATGGTTCAAAAATAATAATTTAAAAACCTGTATTTCGGATTCAATATAGTTTTAGACTAGCTTTAGGTGTTACAATTACGATGATTTTGCAGTGAATGGGATTCTATCTAGAAGGATTAGAAGGATGTTCCCCCTCAAAAAATATTCATGCACTGCTAAACTAGCACATTTAGAAACAGCAGAAGAATTTTAGGCATTGTAAGTTTAAAACTGAGCCTGCTAATCTTTCGACTACAATTGGTATTTGCCTGTCACTGACTGACTTTGGTCTTTATTTTATCAGAGTTTACCAGCTATGCATAATTCTATTTTCCAGGAGACTGACCAACATTAGTCCACTGCACCTATCAAAGTGTCTTTCATTTCTTAGCAGAACAGTGAGCAACAGTTCTCATTACAGCGGTTTCATCTCCTGCCTCTTCCGGGTGGTGGTTTAGATTTCTCTGAACACACACACACACTTTGTCATCACAATCTTTAGACGATACCAGCCAGAGAAGAAAACATTCCACCGCTGTCATTTCTTGCACGCATAAGTCTAGCACTCTTATTGGTAATTTGCCAAATGCTGGATGCTGTGTTTTTTAGGATGTGATCAGAAAGAGCATGCATGCAAGTATTGTATTTGTATGTGAAATAATCCATATATATATATGCTTTAAGGAAGAATTTTCCTGCTAAATTAAATTTTGGAAAAGACAGTCTCTCAGGAAGAAAAAACCCACAAACTTGATCACACTGTGGGACTTACCCTTTAGTTCTTAATACAAAAGAAATCCCTACCGAGCAGCCCCGCTGGCTTAAAATAAGGAGAATAGTTCCAGGATTTACAGTTGTTGGATCATGCCATCACATGCATTGCTTTTGCAGTTGTTCTTTCTCCATAAGGAGGTTTTATTTTCTCTTCCTCATTCCTTTAGAGCAGCTTAACCCACAGTGAAGTCAAAATCTTTTTACTTATGTGATGCCACAGCAGAAATCTGTGCTGCTATGGAATTCAGCAGCACAACTTCACTGTACGGATCAAGTATGAAAGGGAGGATTGGCTGAGAACAAGCAAGCTTTTAATCCCTCCTGTAATTACCAAGTGTGGCAAGACAAATTATGAAGAACAAGTGAAGGGTGAATTTTTTAATTATTTTCAGTCTGCCATGTTTCAGAGTTTTTCCTATATCCTTAAGTCCATCATTACTGTTCTGTTTAGTTAGTAAGCATATATAGACACAACGTATGAAGTACACAAAAGCCCAAGTCATAAGCATTCTTACAGGTGGCAATTATGAATTAACAGTCACAAAGGAGAACTCCACATCCACCACTTTCTAGCTGCTTATTTGCATTTAAGGAAATTTTCTCTTTCGTAAAGCTGGTAGAAAGGACAGAACCCCCTCATAAATTTGAGTATTTGGGGGACACTCATTTATCACAAGAAAAAGATTTGCTTTAGCTGCAAATCAAAGTTGTTAGTCACTACTAGTTAGATTGTATAAGTGCAATTTCTTTCCACTCAAAAAAACAACCAAACAAAAACCAACCTCAAAACGAACCAAAAAGGCCCCCCAAAAACTCAGTGACATGGAATAACTTTTTGCTCTAGATACTCATTTTCAAAGTACAGGGAAGTGTCAAATTAGGCTATGCATCAAAATAAACAAACTAATTTTATTTCTCACCTGTAAGAAATCTCTATTCTCTAGTAGAGAATACCCTACAAATACAGATAAAGTTATACTGAACAATTTTCAGTAGAGGTACAGGGAAAAGGACAGCACATATAAGTAAAAAACCCAGACAATGGCAAGTACATAATATAGTATTATGCTGACTGTATTATTAATAAAATCAGCAGTGTAAGAGGAAGCATGGTATGATTAGTAGTTTGTCTGTGATTAAGGACAGTTGTAAAACAGTTGATCTGAGGAAGAGTCAGCCAGTTCTTCTGGACATGACGACACTGGATAACTATGTCGCACATGATCCTGTTCACTTAAAGCAGTTCAGTCGAGGCAATAGAGTTCTGTACAGACCATTTATCCTTCTAGGAAAGCGTGTCTTTGGTTCCCTTTCTTACTTCTTCTCTGTCTCATTTTAGACCTTAAGCTCTTTGTAGACTGAATAGCCTTTTCCAAGTATTTGTCCATTTATGTATCCTAGTAGATATTAATTCTGATCACATCTTTTAGGTATATCCAACAGACAAACAATAACCAAATTACCCATAGTAATAAAAAAATTTTTAAAAGGCAACATTGAACAATCCACTTCAGCACACAGACCAAAAAATGAGCTGCCTAAAAGCACGTTAAGAGGCCTGAAACAAACATCTAATCCACAAGGGAAAATAAAAAAAAGTTTGAATGATTTCTCTGACAGTTGAAATTAAAAAAATAAAATATAATAGTACCCCCTGGTGCCACTATAAGGACAATTCCCTTTCCTCGGCTTATAAGCATAAGAAATTATGCTCTACTGACAACAACAACCTGTCTGGGTGAAGTTACCTTAAGGAACAAAAGATGGCCAGTGGACCTGATGGGCAAGAGACTTTTTGCAGCAAGTGGATGCTGCCTCTTTAGTCAAGCTTTCATTGATTATATCCGAGACGTTTCATATTTTCATTTGTTTGACCCACTTCAAGACTCAGAAACCAACTTTAGATTAGAAAATAGATAACTGTTCTACATTGTAGACTTAATGTTTATTAACCATACAAAGGTCCACAAATTCTACAACTGGACTAAGTGCACAAGATTACTTTTACTGATTCTATCTTTTTTTTTTTTAATGTTTCAATATACATTCCCAGCAATCAGTGAAAAGTACAGACTTAGGATCCGATTTGTTCAAGTATCACAGCAATAGGTCCTGCATCCATTGCAAGAGCTACCATTTCATTGTCAGACTGCAGATGGTCATCCTGCAGAGGAGGACATCATTTCTTATCTTGTGGGTGTGAAAGGAATTCTCAGTTGTATTTTAAGGTCTAGACTGGATTTATCTTTATTCCTTCTCTCATTCTTTTGTTATTGTTTCCTTCTTTACTCATCTTCGCTTCTAATAAACTAATGGTTGCATTATTCAACACAAATGTGTTGGTAACGTGTAATGGCAATAAGAGAACTAGTTTTGAGCCAAAATCTGAAATAACTATCTTAATTCAAAATTACAGTGTGGTTGCATACACGTGACATTGCCTCATCCCAAAACTCGGAAGCATAAAAATTCAGTCATTTACACTTGACATTAACTGAAGATGTTATCAGAAATACAAATGCAAAATGCAAATCAGAAAAAACAACAACCACATGCATACAGATACAAAACCTCGTTAGAAGGGAAAAAGACAGAAATCAATCTCCTATATGCTGTTTGGAAGAAAAAGGAAGAAGTAGAAGTTTCCAGTTAATTATACAATGTTCAGTACCTGCTTTGCGGGAGCACAGTGAAGACAATTAGTTCTGAGCATGATATGCAAGATAAAAAAGCAGAACTGACAATAGCATAAAACAGAGCGTTTACTTGCCTTCCTTCAGAGACAGCACCAAGCACCCCAATGTCAGCTCTATGCAGAGAAATCGTGTCAGCTGCATTCTCTGATGACCACTATTTCCCCATCCAAGAGACACTCCAATTTCTTCCTGTACTAAACTTTAGCCTCCCAAAGCTACAGCTGCCAAATTACAGGCTCCCTTCCACATTATGAATCTGTTCCCTTAGGAAAGACAGTATTTTCTTATTTCACTTTTGACCTTTTCCTGTTACTGGTAAGAGAGGATGATAATTGACCCTATTGTAGAAGAGAAGCTAGTAGGAAATGAAAGCCTTATGGAATACATGAAAATTACTTCTCTATAATCCCCATACTTTTAAGGAAAAAAGAAACTCTCTTCATCCAAACCCAAATAAAGCAATATCAAGCAAATAAAAATGTTCTTTTTCCTTTACCTAGTTCTTTCTTATGCTGCTACTATATACTAGGGATTGCAATGCAATAATAGAAGTTAGCATGTCTATAAATTATCTGCTCTTTTCAAATATTTTTCTCCACATCTGAATCAGTCAGAGCTCAGTATTCTTCTTTTTCCTGGCAGGGTGTCCTTGCTAATACTGAGTTTATTTGAATGGAAGGTTCAGATGCCAGTTATCGTGTGACTAAAACAAAAGATTCTTGAATTTCTGTCATGCATTTGCTATTGGAACCCATAACTCCACCTGATCTCCTGGCAAAGGGCAAGCAGATAAAAGGAAAATGTTTAACTGCTTCTGTTCTAGAGTTCATGCATAATTTATTTTAAACTTCTTGTTTAAACATGGAACTTGTTGGTGGGTTGTTTCTTTTTCCCCAACTTTGTGATGGGTCCTATTCTGAAGTAACTGATGTGAATGGAGCTATTCCTTATTTACCCCAGTGAAAGTAAGCAGGAAAACACACTCTGTAGTGTGCATTTCTCATCATTCCAGTTCACTGCGCAGTGGAAAATGAATGTTTCTTGACTGTTAACTATAATTTAAGACTGGAAATTATGACTTTTCAAGTCATAAGTGTGAAAAAGCTTTCACTTTAAGGGTACTCATGTGCATAAGCTTTGGCATAAAATATTTTGTTTTGTAAGCAGAAGTTAAAATTACCCCAGTTTGAAGCAAAAGCCATTATAGATTGAATTAATGTTTAATTCCCACGTTTGACTGAAGTAGCTGACTGAAAGAATGCTAGTAAGTAGATCACATATTTTAACAGTATACCGAAACCACTGTGGTGCATTTTAGATTGATCTGAAAGAGCAGACTGGAACATGATGTTCAGTTTCCCCACTGAATTTCTATCCAGGTAATTGTTCAGCAGACAGGCTAGGAGTTGCCTTTAGGCTGCTGAGGACAAGCTGTGTGGCAACACCTATCACCGCCCTAATCCATCAGGTTCAGTGGGTCACACGTGCTGGAGACGAACGCTAGCCATGCTGGGGGCATGCCCGGAGGCTTGCAGTGAGGCACGTGGCAGTTCTAGGGGGGGCAATAAAAATATAACCTATACAGGCAAAGTTAGGGCCACCACACTGATCAGTACAGCTACATTTTAACTACACTTAAGCACAGACTCTTTGATTTCCACGTACAATAGTACAATTGGAACTGTGCGAAGACATGCCATAGAAGTGGCTGTGTACTTAAAAAGATCCCATATCAGAAGGGAGAGACTTGGATCAATCTGAACCAGCATAATTCTCATTTAAAGTTATGACTGCTATTTATTTCATACCCACGCAAACTGTACAAATTGAGAATAAAGCTCTTTCAAGGCCCTATTTTACTGATGGAATAGCCCAACCTCTAAATAAGAAGCCTCAAACTTTCTACTCCCTTTCAGTTTTGTTCTCTCTTTTTCATCAGGAAGACAATAGAAACCTAACGAATACAAAAAATTATATCCCTGATCATCTTCACCGTTTGCGTTACTACAAGCAAAAATCAAATGTTAGTTTATTGCACTCAACCTAACCTAAACCTACAAGCTAGGTTCTGGATAGAAAGGGCTGCTGAAACAATGTAAGTTTTTTAAAAACAGCTCCATTTCATAAAGTCAGTTTTGGAAATTTGTTTTCTTTCTTTCCTTCCTAGCTTAGAATATTAAGTTATAACTATATATTAAAAGGTGATATTTTCTTTGTTCCAGAGAGACTATAAAACAGCGTTACACAGTGACAATCAATCTGAACTTTAGCAATGGAATTCTGCTGTTTCAGCTCTTTTCTGGCTGTGTCATTAGCAGAAAATAACTCCCCAAGGCTTACTTAGACTTTAAAGATATTTTTTTTTAAGTGCTTAAAACAAATATTTTCAAAGGTAATCAACAAACCTGAATTTCCTTTGCTTACACTTAGTCATCTAAAAATACTGTTCCTAGAGCGTTCAGCGACAGAAGTATTTTACACTGAATGCACCTCAGAGTCCTCCCTGGGATGCCGTCATACCATGCAGATTTGCATTTTAGTGTGGTTTTTATTTTTTTCCACTTCAACCACATATAAGCTGACAATCCACGAGCTAAAAATCACCTAGTTCATGGAAAAAGGTATATTTGACTTATCAATCTGCATCTACTCTGGTAAGTTAGAGCTTTTAAATTTATTATGCTATTCTGTTTAGGAAAGCATTGAGACAATCACAATACTGCCATAAGGGTATCCAGATAATCTCACTTCATCTCGTATCAATGCCTGGTAACAGCAAGAGTTGTGAAATTAGATCTATTTTTTTAGAAATCAAGAGAACATAACACCAAAGAATATAATTTAGGATGTATTCACATAGGATGCTGAGCTAAATTTAAGTTTATTCTGATAACATACACCGCACGATATTGAGCCCATACTAGAAATCGCTCAGGAGAGGCAGACTATATTAGGGTATCAGTCTAAGTGATTTGCTCTGCTTGGAGGTCAGGCAACTTTTGATCAGTTTCTGATCCACTCCCTACACAGACAGAGGCTGCAAAACACCGTAACAACAGCTTCTGCACCAAGCACATGATTTGCTTGAGCTGTATGTAGAACAGCTACTAAAAATACACAGTCTTCACGCAAAGATTACAAAAGAGATGATGATTTATTTCAATGGTTACTTTCTCAACCCTAATGTAAGGTTTTATTCTAGACTGGTTTTGAGTCTATCAGAAAAAGAAGGGACGCTACTTCATTTTTAACTTTAAGTCCTTCTTCCTTACTTTGCATTAAGTGCAAGACACCTTAAAAGAGTTAATTTGCTGTAGATTTGGATCCTAGTTCATCTTCTGGAAACATAGTCATGCCCAGAGATCAGCATTTTTCAATGAGCTCAATGGACCAAATTACATCTATAGCAAAGGAAACTAACTGGCTTTCCCCCCCTCTTGGATGGATAATGGCCTGTGATTATTAATAAAGCATTTGTTCTCACTCAAGAAGTTTCTTTTTCGTTTTCTTTGTTTGGGTTGTACATGAATAAGGGTTACATAGACATGGGTTGCATACTGAGAAGCAGAAGTGCAATACCTGAAGCTATCGTTCAGTTTTTTTCCACACTGCCCCCACGTAAAAATTGTCATTTATCTTGCTGAATATGTTTGCACGTAAATTCAAGAGGACGGAAGATATTTTGAAACTCTAGACCTTCTTGCTGTGTGCCCACATAAAGAATGATATCTAGTCTTTAAAATGTGTAGGTGGAAAAAGACTAAATAGAAGAAAATATAGGGAGGAAAGAACAAAATTTGCCCAATCCCCTCCATAGAGAGTTTGGAGTTGGTGAGGGTCAACACTATATATCAGAACCTCTCCCTTACTTATTTTCATTCATCTGTCTCTTTTAAGAGGTTTCATATCTCATTAGTCAAAGATAAAAAATTGAAAAAGCCCTTCTTACACCTTTTTTTTCCATATGAAGGAGGGAATTGAACAATTTTCCTATTCTTTCATTACCATTTCTCCCACAAGTATATGAGTAGGAGGAAACATTAAGTAAAAGACTCTGAGAAGTAAGATGCATTCTGTTTACCTGCACGAAGGCTGAGACCTGAAGGGGTCAGGGAAATCCATTGTCTCTCCTCTTAACCTACCAAGTAACTCCATTGCTCTCAGGAAAAGCTTCACAGACTTTGAAAAGGTTTTATAACAGCCTTCCCCTATCTCCCTGACCTTACAGAGTCGGGCTTAACGAATGTCGCCCCGGAGGGATACATATGCACAGCCAGTCACTGTTTGCTCCCTCGTGTTCCCTAATTTCCTTCGTGTTCCCTAATTTCCTTTGTGCTTGGGTATATGTCACTGCACCAGCTCCAGCTTCTTCACTATGTATGCCTTCGAGTCTGCTAATCTCTAATATTAAAAGCCACAATCACAAAATTAGGAAAGAAGAGAATTCATCTCTTACAGTAGATTGGCAGAGCCCAGAAGCTACAAGAAACTCTGCACTTTGCTGGGGAAGACCCAGCACATTTCACTTGCTACTTTGAGGTCACATCAGAATTTCTTCTCGTTTTATCACATCAAGTCAGAACTAGTTTTTGTCAAGCTAGGGCAAAAGTGTAATCAGGCCAGTATGTGTCAAGTTATGTAAAGAAAAAAATGAGTACTAAATCAAATACAATGGGAAGCTGGCCTTCAAGGTTTTCTTTTTATTGGAAGCATGCCCCTTTGGAGTTGTCTGTGGATGTGAACTCCCTATGAATAAATTTGAAGTTACTGCAATTGACATTTCTAATGACTGGTGATCTAGCTACTAAACATCTGAATTTTTTATTATATATCTAGGGCTTCATTTCTGAATGGAGATACGACTCATGTGCTTACATTTTGCAAGGGAATTTAGGCCCTAATCCAAAGCCTGAAGTTGGCATAAATTTAACAGAAAGATGCCACTTGCTTCCAGTGTAATTTTGAACAGATCATGACTGTGCCTGCTTTTATGTATTTGCAAGTAGGCACTAACAGCCATCTGAGACAGTTATCTGGATCTGCACACCCTGCGTGCACCCATACACACAGGAAGAATTGCAACAAGCTTGAACCCAAATTTAAATTGGGATGTGGACCTGTAAGTTAACACAAAGAAAGTGGCAGGTACTACTGGAATTTAAAATAATTTATCAAGAAACTTTGAAAATACTACTATATTTCCGTTTGCAAGTAAAATCACAGTACGAAACACAGTACTGTTTACTCATTTTACTATATAAGGGAACAGATGTGTCATAATGGCATTCAAAGCTGTTAATGTAAGTCTGGCACTTCCACAGAAAGCTTGGGTCATGATTTCAGGCTTTGCTAATGATCAGCATTACAGACCTGTTAGAACAGTCTGTTGTTAAGGACAGAAAGAAATGAAGGCAAGGCACTGCACACATCTAGTCTGAAGTTGGACTTGGTTTTAACGATGACCTTACTCCTTTCCCATCACTCCTACTGCCTTCTCCCACTACTTCCTCTTTTCAACTGTGTTTTTGTTGGCATTAACTAGCCTTTATGGCTATTTGGTTAGAGTGACCTACAACACCCTTTAGAGGAAAACAAGACAGAGGGATGGAAAGGAGCAGAAAGAGCAGGTAGGACAGCAAAAGTTGGGTTTTTTTCCCCTCCCAGTACTGACTTTTAGCAACCTGGCTACTGGAAAAAGATAGTGAACTGGCAAAAGTACTACAGTGTTTTCTTTCTTGTGTGTATTGTATTACTTGCTATTGCTGCCAATATTAAGAGCTTGGTTTTTGCAGCTACTTAAGGTAGGAAACAAAAGACAGCAGACAAAGTTCCAAATGAACCAAACGCCACATGAAACCTGGGAATTAGTTGAAGATGTCTGAAGTAGGGCTTATCATTATTGCTGGATTTTTCCAGTTCCCAGGAAGTGACAAGACACAGCTGGGAGTTGACCATGATAATATACTGGGATGAGAAGTTCCCTGGAAGACATGGAAGAAAAGCACCTAATGCAGAAAATTCAACTGAGATCCACTCTCAAATACTCTCAAGTTTCCAGTGGTTTTACCCATTTCTGTTGCCAAATTTCATCTATTACTCTAATTCTAATGGGATCTAGCCCTTTATACTGTCTTTATAAGGGGGGAGGATTGTCTTGTAGGATCAAGTTCTAACACAGAAGAACCACATAACTACCATGCTTAAACCAGTCAGTTGTGAAGAATTTTTCTTCCTCCAAGATTTAAGAATAGAAGGGAATATGTGAGCCTTTGGCATTTCCTAAAAAACAACAAAATGAACATCCTGATGTTTTAACTCACCTAGTATTTCCTTGCCAACATATACTTCAGATTAGGCTGTATTTTTATTTTGTTTTAGCATTTCTCTTAAGAGGAAGCAGTTCTTTAGAAGCAAAGCAGTTACTGTAACCTGAAGTCCATTCTACAAGGATCATCCCATAATTATCAGGATGCTTTAACAGAGTCAGTATTTTCTTCTGTATACTATTGTACAATCCAAATTCTGATTTTGGCAGTATTAATCCAAAGGATTATTTTTTTTTCATTAAAACAATATGCAATATTTAAGGGCTGGGATAGCAGAAAAAGCTGACATTTTAGTAGTTATACTCTTAATTATCCTTTTTCAGGTGTCCATTTTCATTGTTCACCATATTATTAACTAGAATCAGTATAGGTCAGTCCTTTGTGTCAGGCCACCTATGCACTGGTTTCTTGCTGTTTTCCACAATGACTTCAATTGTCCCAAGATTCTATTAAATGAAGTAGTCATTCATTTCTTTTAAGCAATTGCTTCCCACTTGTCAGCACTGTCTGCCAAGTAAATATTGCTGCTTAAATTTACAAATTATTCCAAATCATATATTTTGGTAGTGCGCATTGTACAGAAAAAAAGGTCAACTTTACAGTTTTATACATGTGATCTGTAAATAACTTTCACAAAATTATTTACATCAAAAATAAGTCACCAAGCCACACATTCCTGGTTGTTATTTTCTAGGTCTCCATCTTTACCAGTTTAAGTAAGTAGCCTGTTTTTCAGAAGTACAGGATCAACACTGTATGTGCTCTGTCTTTTTTTAGGAGAGGAAAAATGGAACCCAGCCAGAACTGTTATATGTCTGCTTCTAGACTAGTAAAAAAGATAAGATATAAACAAAACCTTAAAGAAACATACATTTAATCTTATTAATGGCTTCCTCCTTAGCTGTGCCTAACCATGGCTATGAGCAACACTTATTTGTGCTTAATCACGGCTGACACTTAATTTCAGTGTAATTGAAAAAGCAACATGCTCAAAAAGCAAAGCTGAACCCCAGGCCTGCACTTGGACTGCACCAGACTCCACAACCAGGGTGAGAGGTCAGAAGACTCCTGCACTGCCCACCTAACCCTCACAGAAGAAAGGTATCTCCTGCGAACTGGAGAGCCATGATTTCCAGGAAAGGGCTTGGGGCTGAGCCATGACAGGAAAGCCAACATGGCTTTCATCCCTTTTCAGAGTGAGACAGAAATGGTGGATCTCAAAGCAGCTTAAAGGAATAGCACTACCCAGGGAAGATATGCAAGTTGAAGATCTCTCACACAGAGAGAATTTTCCTCAAACACCCAAGTTTCCCTTAATCTCCCTTTTCTCATTCGTCAACAGTTATTAATAATTATTGCAGGCATTCAGTATAGTATCTTTTCTAAATGGTCTGGAGGCAGGACACAAGCAACAGCAGGCGAGGAAACCATCCTATTCCAAATCAGATCTTAGTACTAGGCTTTATATCACATCGCACTGTTATCACATCGCACTGTACCTTTGCGGAGTTTCTAAGAAGTGGCCGAGGTTACCTGCTACTTGAACAGCTCAGAACCTCCACATCCCTAATTAGCTGTGGATAGGAGAAGGCAAAACTCACCCTTTATGAGCTTAGGTAAGATTTATACAGGAGGGAAAGCACTAGATCAGCATCCTAAAACTGCACAATTGACAAACAGTACGATACCAAGAAAAAGCACAGTAACAATTGTTTCTAATTTCACAGGGCAAACATCTAATAGAGAATGTTGTGCTGAAATCTAACATTACCCTTTCCATTCATAGTTTGATTTGGTTACAACAGAGGATAAAAAAAATCCCTTTCCATCTCCAGACATAATACAATCATTCCACTTATTTTTACTGCCTTTTTTTTTAATCATAGGAACATCAGCATTATTTGCTAATTCCTGATTGTCACCATCAATAAAAATTACCATTTAGGGCTTTGAGGCTGATTCTACTTAGTTTGGGAATCAGTGTAAAGGGAGATGGGGAATACACAATATAAATTGGTGCTGCTCTTATTATGCATCTCATTAATGAGAAGCCACTAGTAAATAAGATAATGGTACAATATATGGACAGCATTAGAATCAAAACATGAAGAACTATGAAAAAATTAGGCAGAGATGAACTTTTTTTTGGTAATACGCAAGTCAAGCAAATACAACATAAATGGAATGTGCCCTTAACACACTTCCCAAATAAGTATCTAACATTCTTCAAGTACAAGACATGTCACATTATAGACTTCCTTATTTCCAGTTTCTGCCAGAGGCAAAAAAATATACATAAGGAAAGATAGCATGGCAGAAGTATACAAGCATAATATAGTTGGGCTAAATGTAGCTTTTCAGAATGAACTTCTAGAAATGAAGTCTCTTCTCAACGTTTCACATTGTGTTTTTGAATCTGTAAAATAACAGTTGAAAGATGTCACGGGAACTGCTGATGGTAAGGTTCCTTTTTTTTTTCCAACTTCGAAATTATCAGAAGAGAATTATTAGCAGTATAAATCAATAAATTGAAGGTGCTTCCTGAAGTAGCTAGTGACAGTTAATCCTAAAATATGACTATTAAGATGTACAATCACAAAAGAAATAAGAGGTTACCACCACCAGTAAACAGAACAAAGCCCATGACAAAGTAGCTAAGTAAATAGAGAATAAACAAAAGAAATGCCGTAAAATGAAACCTAGTGGTTTCTTACAGATATGAAACATAACTGCAAGACTACCAAAATTCAGAATTTAAGAACTGAACAAGCACCTAGATGAGAGGCAGATGAGACTGCTTATATTGTTTATTCACCGTGGGTGAACCAGGAAACTGCCTGGAATGACATGAAAACCAATTTGGTTTCATAAGCAAGAATACAGCTGGGCATCACAATCTTCCACACTTCCAAAGCAGCGCAGCAAGCTCTAGGCAATCCAGGAGACTCCTGGAGTGCATGGATGACAACTTCCTCAGGCAGGTGATAGACAGCCCCACCAGAGGGGAGGCGATACTGGACCTGATGGTCACCAACGCGAGGGAACTAATTGGTGATGTCAGGATTGGAGGGAGCCTGGGCTGCAGGGACCATGCACTGGTGGAGTTTTCAGTCCTGAGGGATAGGGGTCTGGCAAAGAGTACAATCAAGACCCTGAATTTTAGGAAAGCAAAATTCCAGCTCTGCAAGAAGTTACTAAGACTCCCTGGCAAACTGTCCTCAAGGACAAGGGAGCGGAACAGAGCTGGCAGATCTTTAAGGAGGCTTTCCGTAGAGCACAGAGGCTCGCAATCCCAAGCTGTAAGAAAAC
>JAVKLA010000007.1:16915514-16927219 GCA_034782735.1 Sagittarius serpentarius | reverse complement strand
GAATATGTAATACTCTGTTCTATAAATTGAAAGTAAGTTGCCACGTCAGGTGCACACGTTTGGAGGAGCGATCCCCCATGTTGCCCGGCGCTGTAATAAACATACCTACTTTACAATCTCATAGATTGTGGAGTCCGTTTTCCGCACGTCAATATACCATGTGTGTAGTTTTATTTTACTAATTTACTGTATCACATTCCCAAGTAGTGGAGTTGCATCAACACAGGTGGGAGAAAAATGAGCTACTCTTCTATGCAGGTGTTAAGATACCTCATTTCCAGGACATTGCTTTTATTAAAAAGATGCATTGTTATACAAGTTATTAAAATGCAATTGATACTTACTTTAAATTCAAAATATTACCTAAATTCACTGTAGCTCTTTTAAATGAATATCTGATAAAAGAATGTAATCACAGTGCAACCAGGAAGAAAACAGAAGAGCCTGTTGAGTTGATAGAAGTATAGAGCTGTTAGATAACAAGATGTGTTAAATTACATACTTCTGTGTACCAGACAACACTATGTTTTGTTAAACAACAAAGTCCTTCTATTTAAATAACTGAATGCTAAAAGAATAAAAGATACTACAGTAGTGCAATGGGTTATCACCTAATCAGCTTCTTACACAGTGTGCTGAATACACTTTTAAAGTTGGCTTTGCCTTAAGAATAAGCCTGCAGGTACTTCTGGAACAGTTTTTATAGCCGGTGTCATCCATACTACTTTAATTCCACATTTAAGTGTTATAATGGCAGTCTATTTTCTCCGAATTGTATCTCTGTCTTGTTTCCCCAGACACTTTTATGATTAACCATCTTGGCACCAGCAAAACTTAAAATTAAAACAGAAAGGCATTGTTCTTAAAATGACTCTTCTGGATTTCAAATACATTTCCTAACCTCTAGGGTAAATGGTTAAACTTTCTCTTCCTTTCTCTTTTTATACCCCAGTGACTCGTGGATTTTTTTTTTTTTTTTTTTTTTACTTCAAAGAGCAACTTTCAACCAGAAGTAGTAAGAATACCCTCCCCACACAAAGAATTTTTTTTTTTTTTTTGATAGTTACTATGGTCTTCAAAGAGACGTAGATTTGAATTTCCTGAAGTAAATACAGTAATTGTATCTAAGCTTTCTACATTGTGGAGGCAGACTATGGAATAACATTTTTCTTTATTTTAGAGAAAATGGGTGCAGCCACTTTTCCATTCTATTGTTATTCATCAGGCACATCCTGAGAACACCTAAAGGATCAACCCCTGATACAGCCTACACAGGATACACAGTACATCCCTGTCTAACATACATGCAGCACCAGAAGGCTCTAAGCCCAGGAAACATTAAGGATAGAAACCAAGAAATTTATTGAATCATCTTGACATGGCAACTGATATTTAGTTCTTGCAGTTGGCGCAAGAAGCATCACGCAAGTAAGAACTAGGTACCATATGAAAATAAATTTCTCCACAAACATGGAGAGAGCAGAGCTGGGGAAGGACATGGGAAGAAAAACACACATTATAAAGGTCGAAGGTGGAGAAGCAACAGCATATGATTGTCTTTAGAGAAGAATACTTTAAAATGGGATGGGTTGAGCCTGTGACTTAAATCCCCTTGAAAAGAATGTAGATTTAAGCCAGTATATATTTTGTCACAGGACTGAGTGTAAAACAGCCAAAGCAACCCTCACAAGAAGGGTTTAGCAACCATGGAGATGAACTGATTATGTGAAAAGACAGCTGCATTTTATCAAGTATGGGAATTATATATAATATATATAGGAATTATATACACACAGATGCAGATGCAAGCATAGGGATTATATCTATTCCAGTGCAATCAAAACGAAGTGGAGCATCTCATTTAGAAAAGCTAGCTTATACTGTATGATTACATCAAAACCAGTACCACAAAGAAGAAGAAACCAAGGCACAGCTGACCTCATGCTGAGGAAGGAACAGAACCTTATTTATTCATTTTCAAGTTCCATAAACAGACATTTTTCATCACTTGCAGATGGGGACAATCACATTTGTTTCTATGTTTTCTATTGCAACATAATTCTCTATCAGATTTATCACCATTTTCTTTCTCAGCACATAAAAAGCATACAAACAATCCTGTGTCTTAGCCTTCATTTGAAAAACCTATGCAGTGTAATTGGACCATTCTTGCACTTAGCGCTACATTTGTGGGACTGAGACCTGATCTTATGTGTGAACAGACATTCAATTATGAACAACATAAAACATTTCTTTCACACTTCAGGCAGCCACAGCTAGGGCCAGTCTTTGTTTGAGAGCTCTAGGTAAGTTCCAGGTCACTCCCAGAGATGACAGCACACCTGAGTTAGATGCTAATGCACTGAACAACAATCCTTGTCTGGGAAAGCTCTACAGGGTAAAGTGACTAAAGCAGGGTAGGAAGAAAAAAAAAAATTTCACAAATAGGGAAAGGCTAACCCACAGGTCATGTGTACAGAAAGGTTAGCAGAGAGATTTACACTCAAACCTCCTAGCTTCCAGTGACATGATTAGCTTTTATTGCAGTGCAGTGGAAACATGGTCAGGTGTCTGTTTTTCCACTTAATAGCTCAGCATGTCCTGCTTTTTCTTTTGAACTTTAATTCCATCATTTGACACCTTGATTGCAAGTTGTCAAGTTAATCAGTCTTCAGAATTTTTTTGCAATTATTTTGAAAGTTAGATTGTTTTAAATCTTACATAAAATGTTTTAAAATCATATTTAATAAACATTGTCATTTTCTATATTTAAAATGCATTTCTCAAGCCTTCAAGCAATTATAAGTAACTTGTAACCATGCCACACTTACTGCATATGGACAGGATGGCAATGTAATGGAAATATGTATGGAAATGTTTTCTTATCTTCATCATTAAAGGTTCAATTCCTGGTCTGCAGTATGTCATGTTTTATTTCTTCCAAATTTTAGTGTCCCAGTTATCAAATGTTTTGAGGTTTTCATCTGCATCCAAAGGAGATCAACAAATTATCACACATGAAGAGGTGCCTGTGTTGCTCCCACTGGATTGCCTCGGTCCCTCACATTCATATACTCATTCAACCCAAAAGCATTTCTAAAATGTTACTATATTAAAGAGATACACTTGTCACACACTTCAGTAGGATTTGACACTGGTATTTCCAAGTGTTTATTTTGACTTCTAAAGGGTATAAAACTTATGTATTAAACATTAGAGATGAAGTAGAGCTTGAAAGTCTGAACTGTCTCAAAGTTCAGGACTTCAAGATTCTGACATCAGTTTCTGGTAGGTTAGTAACTCTCTCCAACTCCAGAAGATGTGTGCAGGGTAGGGTTTTGTTTGAGGTCTTTCAAGAGCCAGGTACAAAGTTTATATATTTTATTTTACCATCTTCAAAAGTTCTCACTTTTTTTTTTGCCTTTTCTTTCCTTTTAAAATAATTGTATTTATTGGAAATGAGAACAAGATTTTACTGATATAAGCTATTGATAGTTCTAATTTTATTTTTTTTTTTAAGATACTTTGCACATTGAACAAGTAGAGCCTCATCTTTTTAGCTTCCTGTGATATGGGAGGGTTTTTCCTCTTCAAGTAATAAAACCATTGTATTTATAATTACAAGTGTATTCTATAATGAAGAAATAACATAGATATCACAGCTCACATTAACAGTGCTTACAATGTGATAGGTTATAAATTAAGAAAATCAACACACCAGCAAGGGGCTGATTAGGTCTGGTTTGTTACACACTTTCAGTGGTTTTTGGCATACTTCTCTAAGAAGGGTTAACAAGAGACAGCAGAGACATCACATTTATTCTGCAGCTCCTTTAAAATTTAAGGACAACTTAATAAAACCCCATTTGTCTTAGACTTGTACTACATATTGTACTTCATTAACAATTAAACGGCTTCATCCTAAAAGCACAAGCTGAAGGTTTGTGCAATGGCCTTGTTAACTTACATTTTTAAACTGGCAAGAAGAGTTTTGATGAACCATTATGGTACTTCACTGTGGTAAACTATTATCCCTCTTTTGTTGAATTTATTGTTTTTAAATGTTAATTGCTTACTGCCCATTTGCCTCCCCCCTCCAATCAAATTACCCATCTACCCACCACCACCCCGCCCTTTCATACTCCTATTTTCCTCTTCTTTTTGATGACTTGAAATAATTATTTCCGGGGAAGTTAAAGAAAGGCTTCCACCACTGTCAATACGTTAAAAAGCCACAAAAACAATCACGTAACACAAACATAGCACTGGAAGAGGCTTTGAAACAAACAATCCAGCAACACTCAGCTGAGTTTTAGACAGATGTGATAGAACTAAACAACCCAATCGAATAGTTGCTAATTGTATGGATTACTAGACAGCATCATCTGCAACAAGCCATATGAATGTTTGCTCTGGCTAAATTAGACTCCAGAACAATGGTGAGCTGTCACAGAAATGGATGAGAAACTGAGAAGCAAGTGTTCCTGAATCAGGAAGATCACTGCCTTTCATTTCAACAGCCACACCATATTCCTTTAACTTCATATATGTTAAGTGGACAATTTCCTCTCATCACTGTTTTGGTCAAGTATATCACTGAGACAGCTTATTCCCTATACACCTTTACAAATAATGGAGGTTGTGCTGGCACAAACACAACCCTAACATCGCTAAACGTGGGAAATGAGAGCTTGGGTTTACACACACATTTGTGTAGACCAGAATCATACCAAAATAAAAACCATGCAGAGCTCAAGCTTAAACACAAAATGTTCCATAACAAGTTTTGCTCTGCTGCAGAATAAGCATTGTACCAGACTCGTTTCTTTGGTGCTTGGCACAAGGATTTCCTTTGCAGTCTAGAAATCACTAAGGAACTGAAGAAGAGGAAACTAAAGTTGCTAGTACCTACCAGGAAAATTGCTTCAGTTGAAAGCAGTTCAGCTTCCATTTAGTTTAGTTGCCTATTTAGCCTTATGGAACAGTAAGTATTCAACTGCCTAAACATAGTTTTGAAATTAATATTTATTGTTGTACTCCCAGAAGGGTATCAATCAAATTAGAAGTGGATCATCATTTTTTGTCACATTCCTCTGCTTGCTTGCCTTAAAGTCTTTAAATAATAACACAGGAAAACATCTTTGCCCTTAGTTTGCTTTAATTTCACTTGCATATTAAAAATAATTAATTCTGGACCAGACAAAAACAACACCTGCACTTCTACTCTATTCAAAATTAAAAAGGTATTAGCTATCTTCCCCCAAAATGAGACACTCAAATTGGGAAGCTATTTCCATGAAAAGCCAAAGAAAGTATTGTTCACTAGCACCTAAGTCCAGAGCTTCAGGATAACCAATTTTACATGAAATCAGTCTTAGCGGGTACTGAAAATAATGACATTACATTCTAAATACTGAAGGGTTTGTTACAACACCTGAAAGGAAAGGTCTGATTTATTTGCAAGAGATGCTTTTTCATTTACAAATCAAAGATTTTGAAGATGGAATGAAACATTTCACTCTTTTCTGGGAAAAATTAATTTCTTATCTGTCTCATCAAAAGGGTATGCTTATAATTATCTTTATTACCACCTACAATAAGGAACACTTCAAAATCTTGGTTCTGGGTAATAGCCCTGGTTACTTTCCAGCTCAGTATCACAGCAAGGATTACCATTTCCATCACTTGGCTTAACAAGCAAGAAAAACTTCCACGTGCGAGCTGAAAAGGAGCTCTAAAAAACTGCAGGTAATCTCTGCACACCCTTAGATTAAAAAAAAAAATTTATTAATGTATGGATTCTTATATCTAACTTTCCCTGATGGAAAGCAATAAAGAAAAAAGGTAGAGAACTTTAAAATCCAATTGTGTACACAGAACACACTAAAACTGTAAGGTTTTAGATTAATTTCTAGAAGCCTTGGTATACTGCCTACCCTATCATAGCATTTCTGCATCAATAGATGTAAGCCAGTCTCTTAATTTCCATATTATATAAAAACTGTTTGTTCAAAATTTTATGGAGGAAAGTAAATTTCACATGTAAAATTACATCAGTGTGTTTTTCTGCAGTTTACAGGTGTCAGCAGGGAGAGAAATTCAATAGAGAAGTGCTGTGTAGCTCAAGTCCTGTATTTCTATTGATACAATTTCATACAGCATTGTCGGAAGCAAAAAGAGTCCACCTTAGAAGGCTATACTATTTAAGTAAACTAAAGTCTTAAATAAGCAGAATTTATTAATTTGTTTCTGCTACACTGCAAGATGACAGGCATTACCAGACCAGTCTAAATAGTAAATAATACAAGCCCTAGACTGATATTGTGCAGAACAAAGAGTGCACACACCCATCAATTCATTGCTACGGAATCAGCAAGTTCCATACGACACTGTCCCCATCCAGACTTCATTCCACAATTTTGGCATTAATCATCTTTTTAACCTCAGTGGAAACTTCAAAGTCTGTATGATAGAATTCTGAAGCATCTTAACATGACACAAGTGAGAGGTAAAGATTATCTGCATGTTTTGGACACCTCATGTGCGTGTGTGTACCTTTCTCATCCCTCTTCTAATGAATGCCATGCGTGCACATATCTATGCATGAACATGGACTGCAAGCGTTTTTTTCCTGGATTGAGACCAACTTCAATGGACAGGCTGTCCAAAAAGTGCTGATGGGACACTAGACAGCTGACTCGTTTTCCACCCAAAATGACGGTAGGAAGGAGAACAAAGATGCAGTAAGTGAATTTGGAGTCTGACCAGCATACCAAACTACACAAAGTGAGTGTTAGGTGTTATTAGAACAAAGACTTTTTCCTGTTGATTCAAAACTAAAACCTGAAGATTGTAATAGCGAGAACAGAAAAATATGAAAGGAATTCCATTGCTTATATTTGTATCAAGTGAGCTGGTTTTTTTTCTACAATAGTTTGATCTCATTTAAAGCAGCACATTCTTTGACACATTTCAAAATAAATAAATCCAAAAAAGTTCAGAAGAGAAGCAAAAAAGCTCTCAAGGATGTGGGGAAAAAAGCCCCCAGGATATCTGAAGAAAGCTTAAGAGAAGCAAGCATGTTCGTTTTAGCAAAAAAAAAAATCCTGAGTGTAGATGTAGCCCTCTACAGATACATAAATGGACAATATAAAGAAGAAAAGGATCAATTATTCTCTCATTAGCTAAAAACAACAGAAGAGGATGTAGTGGGCTTAGCTGCAGGAAGAATATTTTAAGTTAAACATTTTGGAAAAAACAATAGATCTAAGAACTGATAAGCATGGTAGCAAAAGGTCATTTGAAAGGCTGTGTTTTAGGCTTAATTTGACACCCATCTATTGAGACTAGTTTGCAAGTAATTAACCCATTCATTTCTGAATGAAGACTGGCCAAGATGTCCCACTAAGTGGGCCTTTCAAACAACATGAACTTACTTCATTGTTTGCCATATCAATAGTTGCTTTAAAAGAGGGGAGATGGAAATTGAAGTGGACATTAATATTAACTAAATACTGGGAAAAGAAACAATGGCAGTAAAAGGTAGAATTAATATTGATATTTCAAATTTTTCAGCAGTTCAGCTGAAGAGACAGTCTTTTCTCAATCTGTAACATATCAGATGTATAAAACAGAGGTTCAGTATCCACAAGACACCCAAGTATATTTTATCAGCCACCATGTTAAAATTGTAAACTATGTCTCAGCTTTCAAATTATTAAAAAGTTGTGCTACTAGGATCAGAAACACTGTCAACATCAAAAGTACCTAAATCGAAATGAGGCTCCTTATCTGCACTTAACACAGCAAATTATCAGACAATTCAAAGGTTCCCTTGCTGGTAATGTTTTCCGCTGCTTGGCTTCCTTGTCAGTGGCACACAGGTTAAAAGTTTTTTGCTCAGCAGCTGGCTTTTTTTTTTTTTTCCCAGATGCCTCAAGTAAACCAGAAAGAGCGAAGAATATGCTGATTTTGACTTGCAGCTTCAAGGAGTTGCTCTAGAAATTTAGTTTCATTTCAGTGGATGCCTGAACCGTATATTAAATACAATTATACTTGGCTGCATTAGAAGCCATCCATCAGCTGCCATAGATGGATAACTGCTTACATATATTCTCCAGCATTTGCCTAGTTAAAGGTAAGAAGAATTCTCATCTACATCTGTAGCTCATTGTCCAACCAGGCAACATGAAGATTCTTAAACTGTAAAGGCAATAATCAAACCATATAAACACACATTACATAAGACAGGGCAAAGAACTCACAGCTCTCCTACTGATTTTGTTTAGAATACACAAGTGCCGGTATCTGCTAGAGAGGTCTTTGAAAAAAACTATAAGAAAACATTCAACTGCTGTTAGTAAAACTTGAAGCCTTAATGCAGACCCTAAGCTGTTTTCTGTTGCCGTTTTCAATAATGTGTCAATTATACTTCTTCCCTGAGAAACTGGATGATACGGTGCTGCATGTCGGTGAGACAGCCAGCAGGCAAATTATAATAGAGATCCAAAGTTTGCTAAACGAACCTTAGCAGTGGTGAGAGAGTTTCCTAAATTCTTTTTCTCACTCTGGGATAAGGAAGGCAAATGAGGATAGCTACTCTAAAAGGCAGCAAGAACAGCACTGTGAAAACCAGTAACACTCCAGTAAATAAATAAGTACAGCTGAAAAGGACAACTTACTGGTAGGACTTTATTACACTTTAATGATAAAAAAGTCTTGAGCTTAGGACATCTGATCTCCTCTGTTCTTCCCCCCACCCTGCCTTGTTTTAAAGTCATCAGGACTGATACTGTAGCTGCGTATGTAAAAAGGAACACAAGTTTAATTACTCACAAAGACTCCTTTTCCATTCAAAGTATCTTACCAAAGAATGTGTATGCCATTATTTGTGCTTGTATATAGTATCACTCCTCACAAGTAGGTTGGATTAAGACATGTGCAAATTGTTACGTATGTACGTAGGCATATTTAAAGAAACACTTCAATGCAATAGATTTGTCACTAATAACAGCAACAAAACAGTCAAAATACTGTTATTTGGACATGGACTGACTGAAACAGTTTCATACAGCTAGCTTGCTTTCCTCCTTTTGTTGCTCTAATCACTACCTACTTGTCCCCCCCCCCCCCCTTTTTTGCTTTGCTTGCTATGGCTAACTGCTAGTATTCCATCACCCAACCACCTTATATGAAGAAAGTGAAGTAGTGAACTTCAACTGCACCTTCCCATCCCTTTGCCCTCAGATGCACCTACACCTCCTTCTCAGCTTTTGCTTCAGTTATCTCCGCAGCACTTCTCAAACAGGCTTTCCTCTGTTAAAAGCTCTGGAGTCAATTCATGTAACAAGCAACAGGAAATTGGTTGTGTGAAACAACAACAAACATCTCTCTAAAGGCAACAGACCTCTTGCACCTTCAACTATGCTTAAGAACGAACCTAAGAAAAGTCTGTTTATGCCCTGGTGAGAACAGCGATTATGATCAGCATACAGTGATATACCATAATGACAAGATGTAGATTCTGTGCCATTGTTAAAGATGAGTCAACACCCTGGTTTTCCCCCTGCCTCCAATCCCCATCAAGGCTATTGATCACCTCTGCCAAGAATGAGTCTTCCCTAGTTCGGGATTTAATCTCAGATTTACTCACTAGTTTTACCTTCATATACCTCCACTGATCCAAAGAAACACAAGATAGATAATCCCTAAATTGTTGGGCTTCTTTCCTTCTCAGTGAGGAAACTGCTATTTTAAACTACAAGTTTTCATCAAGAAAAAAGACAGTGGAGGGCTGACTATATTGGTCTTCTCTGAGCTGCCATTAATGCTCCCCCTGATAAATATGTTGTTTATAGATAATTAGTCATCTGAAAGACACTTTTACAAGTAACCAGTAAACCTGTACTGTAATTGCTCATCAATAATAGTTTGTTATGTCTAGGGTGAGCACAAACAGATGAAGCAAGGAATATTGTAAACTGAAAACAAAGGTATGCTGTATCCTTATAATGCGTAATAAAAGTTTAGAAGACTTCACTTGTAATTAATTACTGCAATAATGCAAGTTTGTAAGTGATAAAGTGATAGTAGGCGGAATGCACAGTAGATGTCTTGTTAGTGCTGTATTTTTGTGTACCACAATCAAGCAACAAAAACAATTACACACATATTCCAAACATGAAGCAGAACTAAGTTAAACACCTGCTCCAAAAATGTGTTTTCGAAATGCTGGCATTACGGAAACACACACAAATAAAGTGAATGGAGGGGGGTTGTTAGTTTTCCCCACACACAGACTGATGATGCTACAAATGTCCATGTTCAGGAAGACAAATTTACAATCAAAGTGTGAATAGCAGCATCAAGATTTATATTCCATTTCACTGGAGACAGCCAGCAGTGGATAAGTTTGGCCATAAGCTTTTCTACGAAGAAGTTGCATATGGGTTTGCTACACATTGATTACTACTGGAATGCACAAGTCAATGCACCAGAAGCTTATTTTTTCCTACAATTGCATAACTGGGTACTTAAGGGGTATGACAGCACCTCTCAATACAGCCTTTTATCTTCACCTCCTGCTCACAGGTCCCTAGATCCGTACTGAACTGTTCCACCTCACCATAACACAGACCCCAGCATTTCAATTGTGCCAACCCCAGAGAGCCTTTACAAGCTAAGGAGACCCTAATAAGTAGCTTCCCAGCTTCATCTAAGTACAAGAGCAACCCAGAATGCATCACACTATGAGATGTTCCAAGGACAATTTTATCTATCAGAAGTGTACTAGAGTAACAAAAATCAAACAGTTTTTCAGGCTTCAAATTTGTCTCATTTTATCTTGCTGTGTTCTTAGAGGGAAGACACTCAAATAATATCCATATTCCCACAAATGAAAAAAAAAAAATCTTTGAGAAGGCCATTTTCAGCCCTTCAAGGATTTTTACAGCTTTTTTCCAAATCCCCCCCAATTCTCAAAAACTTTAACAAACTGTGGTCCCCAGTATATAACATTAACTTTGGTCTCACTAGTGCTTCTTCCCACTCTTGTTTGCTTGTTTAGTCTTCAAAAGGCAGCATTCATTTCCTTAGCTACTGCGTACTCCATTTGAGTTACTTATTCAGCATGATGCTAAAAAAATTCCAGAATCGTGATTTAAAGAAGTGGTCTTCCATCCAAAAGGATAATTTGCATAGGTTTTACATTGGTTTATTTCCTTCCCTACTTGCCAAAACTGCAAAGAGAACTTAATTGAGTGGGACCAGCTTTTGTAGATTGCTCAGCATAACTGAGGTACACCTGAAAAATTACATTAAAAAGACTTTAGAGCTCTAAAGAATTACAAGCCTTCCACTTTCTCTACAAGCCTTCTGCCTTCTCTGCCGTAAGACCATGCCCACTGTTGAAGATTGTTTAGTTTCATGGTTACACATGCAAACAGTTACTTTTGGAGTTACTTTTTTCCCAGAACACCCCTGACACTAGCTAACAGCCCCTCCTTTGTGATCAGAGGGGAGAAAACACAGGTTTCTTCACATGCTTTCAAACTCCAGTCTGTTGGTAGACTGTTTAATACTGACTCACAAAAGTTGGTTACATTTTAATACAAAGCATGTTCAGTGTTATTCATAGAATCATAGAATTGCTTAGATTGGAAAAGACCTATAAGATCATCTAGTCCAATCGTTAACCTAGCACTGAC
>JAVKLA010000007.1:16902534-16915414 GCA_034782735.1 Sagittarius serpentarius | reverse complement strand
CCACTGCCCTGGGCAACCTGTTCCAATGCCTAATGACCCTTTCAGTAAAGAAATTCTTCCTAATATCCGATCTAAACTTCCCCTGGATCAAGTTGAGGCCGTTTCCTCTTGTCCTATCGCTTGTTACTTGGGAGAAGAGACCGACCCCCACCTCTCTACTATTGCACAACTGTAACTCAGAAATGGATTTGAACTAGTGGCAGCGAAGACCTGGGTAAGACTGTGGTGTGGCATGTGCATTTTATCTCTGGAAGCAAAATGTTACCTGTTCCTGGGCTAACTGAATGGAACTATGATTTTTGGAAGAGATCACGTAATGGCACCGTCCTTGAAATCACAGTATAATTCTATCCTTAGTGGAGATGCGTTTTTGTCAACCAGTTGTATAATAATATATTCTAAAAAGCACACAGAATGTTAAAAGTAGAAGAGTGGAAGAAAAAACACAGTAACTGCAAGTGGAAGTGTTTTAGATATACTCAGTATAAAATTCTTCCTCCATGAATATAGCTGAGAAGGTCCCATAGCAACAAAACTCCTTAGATTACCTGTAATATTTGAGCCATGCCCAGACTAAAGCTCTTTTTTCTTGCCCTAGCTATAGAAACACTTTGCTTTCCACACCAACAATACAAGTCCATATGATGTTCAATATTAAAGCACCATAAGCTGGGGCCACATCTTGGCTGTTTGGTGGCTTCCAACTGAAAACTCAACTGGCACCTGAGTCCATGTCCACATCAAAAATATGCTGCTTTAACTGGATCTAATTGGCAGATATCAGCAGAGTTAACAAAAGCCTGACTGAATCATTGACATAATTGTCCCCATCTTGATTATGAATAAGACTGTGTGCATATACACATATACAAAAATAGACACAGATGGGTGTACAAGAGCACAAAAATGCTCTGGTCCTTACCCATCTATGAACCTAGATACAGGTTTCACTTCATATATTCAACCCATCTGCCAACACGTTTCATACTCTGAATTTTTATGAACTTAATGAGAAGTGACATCTTTGAAGATGTCAAAGCTGACTTCTTTATAGGCAATGTAAAAAGTATGTAATTAATATGCAGATAACAGTTGGCACTAGATAGAGAAATACAGAAAATACAGGCAAATGGAAACTTTCTGGCCTTTTTTGTGGTTCTAGTATTAGTTACGAGAACTTCTGTATTTTATAGCAGTATCACAAGCCACAGGACAGTCTTAGGCAATTAGTCCATAAGCAAATGCATAAATTATTCTTTCAGCCTTCTGTAGCTACTTTGCTCAAATTGTATCATTATACTGCATTATGATAGACGATACTGTTTCAACATGGTTAGTAAGGCAATCCAAAAAATCTCCCTTTATCCTCACTTACACCTGCACGAATAAGTTTGACACAGATAGCAATTACAACATGACCCATATTCTTCCATAATGCTGTCAAGCGATAGCAAAAGTAGAGAAGTGCCTTCCAAAAGTGAGAACCAAACTCTAGGATTCTTTGTTTCTTTTTCATGGTCACTTCCCATTTCTCAAGGAGATGGTTATCACAGCAGGACTGCACCATGTCCTTACTTATAACCATCAAAATTCACTAACAGAAGAAAAATTGTAGTGGACTAAAAGAATGGAAACAGCAGTCTAATACTACTGATATTTTAGCCATGCTCTGAAGACCTGTTTGAGATTAATTTCCCATAGATGTGCATTACCTGTGTGTTCTCAGCTCTATTTCATTTCATTTCCTGATTGATCATCTATTGTCTGAATTGCAGAAGCACTGAGGAAAAAAAAAATGTAACACTTACTAAACGGGGTCACCAAATTAATTACTGCATGTGAAGAACTCTGAAACTATATTGAAGATGACAAAAAAGCCTCTAAGTAAATTAAAAATTGTCTTAGGAATAAGACGTGATAGGTAAGTAGATTTCAAGGTACAGGCCAAGCATTCTACTGGAGACAATATGACAATTTTTAATTATTTTTCAATATAAGAATACACAGTCCTTTCTCAGAAGCGGAAGGGATTGCTGAAGCAAAAGACAGCAGTGGCTTGCATTCCCATAATTAAAGCGTATCATAATACATACACACGTGGAATACGTTAAAGCTGCACAAACAGCCTCCATTTTAACACCTCAAATCTGGGGCTGTTGACTTTGCAGCCTCAGGAATGTGCTTTTAACAATGTTTGCATGTGTACGTATGTTATTTATGTTATCTATGGAGAAAGCATATATGATCTCATGCTCCAATATAACCATTGTATTTGCAGGCATTTAGAAGTGGTGGAGCAACGTGCGATACTTTACACAGAAGTGTTATTTTAGAGCATTGCAGGGAATTTATATGCATACATGCATGTGTATTTCTGTACACACACATATGCTGGTAGATGTTCTTAAATCACACGCCATTAAACTACATTTAATAAAATAACTAGAATTGTATCACAAGTCAAGCAGCAGTCATTAGAAATAACATATAAAAGCCAATTTTCAGTTTCTTGAATTATCCAGAATACTTTTCTCGATATACTGTTAAAATCGGAGATTTCTGGGTTTGTCAGACACATAAGTGGCAATTTTCTCATAGAAACCTGTTTGTTCTTTTAAAAAACAAGAAATTGAAGGTACTACTCATAACGAATCACAAGATTTGGTTTTACATCATCAGTTACCTAGCTGTTATTTAACTATTCAGTTCTCAGGCTATTTTTTAAAATGTCAAATAGCAATGAGTGGGACCAGTGACTTCAGGGGACTAGACAAGGTAGCTAAAGGCCAAATTTAGATTATAACATTGTTCTATAGTTTACCGAGTATATTTTATGTAACATATGTACATGCACACACACTCAGTTCATAAAGTCATATGCTAGAATTTTAGGCAAGTCCTGAACTTGTTAAAGGAAACTTTCAGAGACTGAAAGAGGCACATGTTTCTATAGGTAGGTTCAAATGACAAATACATAAACCCCTCTCCTTTTAAATTATACTATGTAACAACATACTGTAAATGACAAAGCATGGAGTTTAATTTGGAAAGCTCAGTAGTTATAACACACCATATTAATCCAAGCAGAACTATATTCTGGGGGACCCTTTTCACACTCAATACCTTTCTCCTGGCTGTACCCCGGTGAAGCCAAGGGCTTTGTCCATGAGCTCTCCGCCAACCCAGTCTTATCCCGCCATACCCTTGTCCCATTTTGTCTGAATAATTAAAAGTAGTCTGCCTCTATAGGATCAGTTTGTTTAATGTGGTAAGAAACAATAGAAAAGTGCTGAGGCCACTCAAATTTATACATAAAATAACTTAGAGAATATAGAAATAAAGCATAATTCTTCCCTTAAGATACCTAAGAAAATCCATTTGCCCAGCTTGCCAAATGCGATGTTTTTGCTTTGTATCTTATAGTAGATCACATAAGAGATTCATAAAATGCTCTTTTCCACAGCTGATGTGCAAGTTCAGATACATGAAAAGATATCAAAGCTCCATGTCATCATTTCACATATATTGTTATTACTAATCATCCTAAGATGTAATAATATTTTTGCTTTGGAGAAAATATTTTCTAACATCATTAATCTTTTATATCCTATGCTTAAAGACTTTTTTCTAACCCAAGAAGAAACATTTTGCTAAACAGTCTTTATCTAAGATTTATCCAGATGATTCATTAGAAACACAAGGCACAGATCCTGAAAGTCAATGACAAGCCTTACACCAACTTGACAGGAGGCTGGATGGTACTGAAGGTGAGGTCTATACCTAGCTTCAGACTCTAGACTATACGCACACCTTGGTTTGTCACCCTATGTTCTCTTTATGGTCAAAAGAGGAGAGAAAAAAGACTTTACGTCATGGTTCTTTTAACCACAGAAAAAGTGTCTCAAATAGGGAGGATGATGCACGCCATGGTATGGGCCTACATTTTTTCCCATTGGTCCTACGGAGTTCTGGGCAACCAGTTGCATTCTAGAAATGTCAGCTGATGTAAAAACTCCCTTCTGTATTCAAGCAGGACAAATTAGTCAAATTAAAAGACATATACAGATATTTCAGAGCCAAGTTCCTTTAGTCAGTTAAAAAATAAAATTAGGAAGAGATAACCCAGCAACACTGGGGAACACCAATGGCCATGATTTTGCTTATTTGAGTCCCAGATATCTGGTTACGGACTGAAAAAATCTCCCGCGAGTTCATTATAAGCATTATATAATCCTCATGCTCTCCTCATCCAAATTCCACTATAAAGAACGGCATGCAAGAAGCGTAAGTGGAAAACTATTAGTTGAAATTACACATTGCATCACTGTTAATAGCAATTTAACTTACATTATTTGGCTGAAGGGCAGGAAATGAAAATTGTTTTCAAATTGAAAAACTGCATTCTGAAAATGCACCAAAAAATCCACACTTTCCAGAAAAGGGTAAGCTTTAAGATTTGTTCAGTCAAGTACATCAACTCAGCAGTGGTACTATTGCATAATCTTTGCAGCAAAAAGAAATGAGTTGCAACATTCTGATATGTTATATAACCTTGTGTTATATTTTGTCTATACACAAATATTACAGTTGAAATCACAGAACTAGTCTCCCAAAAATGAAATCATAGACCAAATCAGTACCTGCAAGAAAAAAAAATCTTAAAAGCCTTGAAATATATTTAGACAATTCCAGTACATTATATTGTTAGATCATTTAAAGGTTGTACTTTAGCATGATACAATTAACTCGGTGATGACTTACCTAGTTTTGCAAACACTAGTTAATATCTGAAAGTCTGAACCTGGGCAATCTGAGCTTTCACTTATGAATGATGGCTGACATACCCAGTAAAAAAGGTAAAGATGCCTATCTTTCCATTTTTCTCGTTTGGTTATGGTTGGGGTTTTGTTCATTTGGTTTTTTAAATGTGCTTCTGGTTCACAAGCTAGAATAAGTGGCAGCTTCTGCTAGATGCAGTGGCGGTGTTACATCACCAACACAAAGCCATCATACCGCCTGACACTACTCATAACGAGCAGTCTGTGCTGAGAGGCCCTAGAGTGAATCTGAGGATTGTGTCAGGCCTGGATTAACCTACACTGACAACTGCATGTAGAAAGCTAGTAAAATGTCTCTTTATACCTGGCTCAACCACAGTCAGATTCTCATTGCTCAGGCATTAAAGCTAGTTTCTGTAAATACTTAAACCTGTAAAAATTATTCTTTACTAACACTTAGTTTAGTATTCTTTCTGAAACTGCATACTATAATACTCTGCCTTCAAAATGGCAGAAGAAACAAAGTAGGAAATACACTGTTCTTATGCGCATTACAAAAAAGCAATTAGATGCTCTACTCACCCCAGATTTCCTGCATATAGGTCATTCTTCATTTAAACTAACTTTAATAAATTATTATCAGGAAATACTATTACTCTTCTGAATAACAATAAATGCAAGTATTATGCTTCAGGGTAGACTATTTTTTTGTTCTTGATAAATATGCAGCATTAGTAACTACAAACTCTTCACATGGTTTATTGTTTTTGAAAGCAAAGAATCGAATGCAGTCACAAAACGACAGACAAATCTGCTGGAAACCTTTCAAAGAGCGAAGGTAGTGTCAGATGCCTTTATCCATCATATAACTGATGAGGATGGTATTGTAGCCACTGACCCAGTTGCTAAATTAGTCCTTAGAGTAGAATGCATTTATAATCAGTTAGAATCCAAATTCTATAAGGGGAGTTAATTGTCCTTTGGTAAGAAAGGATTGATATTTTGGCTCTAATTTCTGGAGCCTATTCTCTTTTAATGAGGCTCTCCCTTTTTATATGCATGTTTATGCGGTGATTTTCATCCTGGAATAGTATTTTTTGAAAATGCACAAACATTAGCAGTCCACAAAACAATACATCACCTAAAGAACACAAATGGTTGAACTGCTTCCATCTGAGAGCAGAACAGACTCAGCAGCTTTCTTAAATGACTAAACACCCATGAACATCTCTTTGACCTGCCTGGTTCAGAAGTTCCTCAGCCCAAACACCAGTGGTTTAGTGACTGGTCAAAGCTAATTCTGAAGCCTAGATATACCTTTGGCTACTGCTAAGCTGTGTGGGCAGCTGCAGCTCTGACCCCAGCAAGCCCACAGCCAAGATATGGCTGGAGCCCACTGCAGCTCCCACCAGCCTCTTTGCCCAGATCTCCTTTCCCTGTGCCCAGGTCTTTCCTCAGTATGGATCTGGGGAGCAGCTGGGACACGTGGCTGGATGGAGAGTTGAGAAGCGCTCCAAGTCCTGACTCCAGAAGTGTACAGCATGCAGCTGTGCTCAGGCTGTGCAGGGGATGAGCCTAGAGCAGGGTGAATCTCTCCCCCCCCGCCCAGTTACTAGACTGTGAAAGAAGCCCAAGTGTACTGGGCCCTGATTTCAGGAGTATTTGGGGGTTTTTTATCCAGCAGCTATTTAACAACATGCATAACCAGTTCTGAAAAAGCCCACTCCTCAAAGCAAAACCTGCAGTTTCTAGCCAAGATCCCCCCTTTGCTAGGCTAGAAAGGAATCTTTCACCTGATGCTTCTCTTGGCCTCACAAATACTGCATTACTGGCTGAAGAGCAGCAGTTTCTACAGTAGCAAGTACTCATTGCTTCACAGTTGGCAACATCCCTCAGAGCGGGTTAAAGTCTCGCCTATGAACATCTTGCCTGGAGGAATGAGAATGAGCCCAGACCCCAACACAGAGATACAAAACTTCTGAAGAGCCTTTTCCCAGTAAAGTCTAAAGAATTAATCAGTATGACATCAGCATATTCTGTTCTTAAGAGATTTCCAGTATTCCTGTGCCTGCACCTGCATTTCTTCTTCACACAAACAGTTCAACTGATTTCTATGAAGAAAACCTCCCTGTACAGGAAAAGTGAAGAATTAGGCCAAACTGACTCCAGGAATATACAGATGGGCGGCTGTATCCAACAGAAACTGTTTTTAGAAGCCAGTCAGCACCACTTTGCAAATCACAGCTTAAGCGTTAGTGGTTGAACTCATGAAAGAATATACAACAGTTAATTTGCAGCTTCTTCACTTTCTTTGTAAAATAAGTCCACAACTAATCTCTACTGTGAGGCTTAAAAGCAGTTTATCTCCCACCCCCATACTCCTCCTTTGATAGCATTTGGTCACACCCTTCACGAAGGTTGTTTGCATTTGATTTATGTAAATCCCAAATTGTTGGCTTTGTTCATATCACCTGCTTGGGGAAATCTATGAAGTGTTGCATTTAAAAATGAAATATAGGCATACATTTGCAGTAGCTGATTAGAACAAAAGCAGACCAAAATTACTTTGTTCTGCAATATCCTATAGACACTAAGCAGAATTAAGTCCTGATTTTCTACTACACTCAAGTTACTAAAGTACTAACTAGTAACAGCTGGCTTCTGGCTGGACCTTACTGTCATTTCAAGTCAGGTATGTGTACAAAGAAGTTATCTGACTATGCTGAGAATGAAACTAGCTCCATTTATTCCACTTTTAGGGAGTTGCATATACTCTAAAGAAAACACCGGGGTGATAAGGAAAAAAGAGTAACTGCTATTTACTTTGATATGCTAAGTAACATAGTATTTTTATATACAGACTATATATTGACAAATTTTTATATTGATACATACACATTACAGGCCGTAATATGTAATATTTAATATCACTGCGATCTGTAGTGTAGGTCAAAAAAGAAAAACAGTTTTGTAGAAAACACAAATAGTTCCTAACTGTCCAGACTCAGAATTTTTGTTGTTCTTTCAGTGTACTGTTCTCAGCCCCTCTATGTATCCTCTTCCCTTCTTCACACTTTCTCTTGGAAAACTATTTTATGGCTGAATTTAAACAGAAATACAGCTTCAGTTACGTGTTAGAGTCTCCAACTGTAAATCTAGTACCTGGTCTTACAGAATTGAAGTGAATTCTAGTTTTGCTCTTAGTTTGTTTCAAGTATTCAAGTTCCCTTTACCTATTAAAGGGGCACAAACTCAAAGAAGCTACATCTACTTCTTGCAGAGAAGCTCCTGCATTTGTATTGAATACAACACCAGAAATATGAAATACCCTGCAGAATCTTACGACTCCAAAATAGCAAAGGATAATTCAGAACTTAATGGTCCAAAGGAAAAACAACAGCACAATATTCTTGAACAGGATGAATGTCAGAAAGGGGTGTAAAATGTTAAAACAAGTAAGCCCATTCCACTGCAATATATAACAACCGTACAAACCTGGAATTAATTTTCTGCAAGATGCTAATCTTGGTGACATCTTGCAGATAACTTTTCAGACAAATAACCTATGAAGCTGGCAACATATTAAGCAGTTTCCTGTATACAGGCACTAAAACACAGCAGCTCGCTTTAGTTGCATCATTCTCTAAAACAAGGAAGGCTCTCAAAAGAGATTCAGGCCTGTTTTTACTGAATCTTTTCAGTTATTGACTAGCCCTCTAGCTCGTAACAGGCTGTATTCTTCCTGGAGAAGTCAGGTACCAGCCACATGCTGCTCAACATTCAGCACACTGAAAATGGCATTGAAAGCTGGCAGCGTCACAAGTGCTGTGTTCAGTGATCTTCAGTGGCATCTGACCCAGAATCCCTTGGAAGCCTTTTGTTTCAGTATCTTGTGTGACAAAAGATCATCACATAGTGCTACTGATACTATCTCTATTAGCAATGTGATTCTGTGTCTGACTGTTAGGAAGAGCCAGTGGCAGAAAACCAGCATGTTGCAGGTGGATGTATTATCTTTAATGCTCAGCTTCCACACAAGTGGCCAATGTTCAGCAATTGAATCCTTTTGTTAGTGTCCTGTATTCAAAATGTAAAAAAATTACCATTATACATCATCGAGCCCAACTACAAAATGGATTTATGGTTCGACAGTGAAAAGCTAACAGGCAACTCTGGCAATTTGGAGTAGGGCATAACTCACTCGCAGTTAGATTCTAATTTACCCAAGCAGACATTTGTTTGCTTTTTTACATGCACCCCAGAGAAAAGCGTGATACTGGATCCCTGAACAGTGTATTGGAGAAGTTTACAAAGGTCCTTAATTAAGCGGCTGTTCCAAAGGTATCATGAGCCCCTGCACTTGTACTCTGTCATTCTGCACCTTTTTACGCATGCCCAATGTGGGAAAGATTCGGATGTGGGGAGTTAAGCACTGTGGTGACAGGAAGCTGTTGATGCATTACTAGATGCCTTACTCTACTGAGAACAATCCTGGTCTGCTTGCCAAGGCTGCCCTTCTGGATACCAGGAGAGCATTCACAAATAAAGAATTCATACAGCGAACTGCAGGTACAGATATACTGGAACCATTGGCAGGATGAAATTGGCAGCTTTCTCACCACAGCAGAACTACTCTGAAAAACCCAAATACACACAAAAAGCTACATTATTGGAAATGCCATACTCCGTATGTTTGATCATGAACTGCAAATTAACATTAATGCTTCTGGATTCCTACCTAAACAGATCTAAAGCCCCTCTTAACAATAGGCACAATATTCCAAAAAGGAGGTGCTTGGATTGTACGTAAAAAAAACACAAGAAAGCAAGACTTTCATCCATGCTTAGAAGAGCCACATAATATTAAAGACTCTGCAAGCATTACAAATGAGTTTCTATCATATACCTTATTCACAGAGAAAAAATATACATAGTTGTGGTAGAAAGATATAGGGAAGAAATAGCAGCAATTTATCCTTAATGATATGAAAAGGATATAACCTGCCTAAAAGTGGATTAATTGTAATAAACTTCAATAAAAACACTTAAACAGGAATGTTATTGTGAATTCAGAGTGAATTCACAGAGAATTCTAAATAGAATATTGTACGCAGTCACATTTCAATCAATTCTTACATGACTCACGCTAGGCATTTTAGGGCACTAAGTAAAGTTAAAAAAATTTATGCCAAATCAGTTGAAAAAAAAGCCCCCCCCCCCGCCCCCCTAAGCTCTAATCCCTCTCCTCCCCAAGGCAAATCCCAGAAGTAAAATAAAACTATTAAGTTTAGACTCAAAGCCTCCAATATATCAGAACTTTCTGAACTCATTTGGTAAGGTTCAAAGCACAGGTCAGCTGCCAGGCCTCCCTGGTACATTCAGAATAAAGAGACCCATTAAATAAGGCGAAAGACAGTTCCAAGACTCAGTTCCAACACACATCATTTTGAGTACACATTGTTCCCTAAGCCTAATTGCCTGAAAACAGCAATAATGTGTTGAAATAGCTGTTGCACGGCCATGCAGCAACCTCGCCATCCTGAGCCACCTCCAAAGGCTGCTGCAGCAGCAGAAGGGAGACAAGGACCAGCACAATTGGTAATCAATCCTTCAGGCTGGCAGGATTTTCTGTTGCAGTAATGGGGAGCGTTAAAACTTTTTTTGCACTAATAGCCTACCTCTGGGCACTCGCAAGACAAATTTTTTAACAGCTGGGTGATAGCATGATAAGTCAAGTTGTATAATTTATTAAAGGCAAGTAAAGCAAATGGAGAGCTTGAAGGGGATATGAGCTCTCTACAGTTACCTTGGGGAGTTTGGCAATAGAAATTTATTTCTGCGAGCTTTTCACAGGGAATTAGGTTTTTCCTTTTATAATCTGATGTAGGTAGTTAAGATGAGCTTTGTGTAGGGCCTCAGTTCAGCTGCTTAGAATCGCCCTGTTTAAGAGCTGGTTAAAAGCAAAATAAAAGAAAGTCATTAACTTGGGGATCCAAATGACATGGTATCAGTTCAACATATAGAAACAGCCTTACTGCCGCACTTGCACAACTCACTAAGCTTCGTCCAAAGAATGACATCGCTGTTACCATAGGAACCACTCATTTGGAAGGGGCAGTACTGCAAGAGACTGACAAAGAGGGATAATCTAAACAAAATGTGGCACAAAGACAGCAAGGCACAGTAAAAACATTATTGCCATGCCGACCTAACTTGTACCAGCATTTGAAACTACAGATTCTTAGCAATGAATATTTTATAGCATTGCATATGATCACACACACTCACACTGGTTCCTGCACTCACACCTTTATACATAACCAAGCTTTCTGGGCAGAGTTTAAACCATTTCTTCTCTCACAGCTACAGGTCTTCACATACAACTAAAAGATAGTCTGCCTAGATGTAGCTTAGTATTCTCATCCCCATAAGGGGAGCTCAGTGAGGTAAGAGTAAAAAAATCTTCAGTTGCATTGAACTCTTTAGCAGTTAACATATGGTACCTGGAGAGCTACAAACAACCAGCCACATTATTCTTCTCTTGATACAAAAGCAATCAAAAAGGTTAAAATCCTAATCACATAACCCAAACCAACAACTTCTATCCAAAGAAAAACTTCCTTTTGTCCCTCTTTAGCTATGAAACATTTTTATCCAATTATTCAAAGCAATATGTAATATACTACATTCACTGAGATTGTTTATATACAGGCAGAGTATACTTTGCCTTTCATGTCCACTCCCGCAGTCTTTTTAATCCTTATTGTCTTTCATATCATTAAGAAAACTAAATGAAAGAAAAATAGGGGCTTTTTTAAAGGTCTTTCAGTAACTCCAGTGAAAACTGAGGGTACACAGAATACAATGAAACAGAGCCCTAAATTCTAATATTTCGTAAAAATGTGAACTCTAAAACAGCTGGAGACAGATATGCCCTGACTCTCCCAATACTGCCTAAGCAGGTGGACCTTCGTTTTGCAGCCCATTGCAATTCCAGCTGTCATCTTTGCTTAAGTTTTAGACACAAGTTCTGAATCATGCGGTAATGCATATTAGCTTTTCCATAACTTCTAAAACAAACTTTTTAAACTAAATACTAGGAATTCTTAAGAAATACCACACTATAACCCAACTGCAAGTCTAGAAGTCAAAAGGACTTGAAAACTAAGGTGATTATGGTTTAGCTTTCATTTTAACATACACTAGGTCAACACATCATGCAGATGAAATTGGGTCTGACAGTAAAAGTAGACAGACTTTGTTCAGTATTTCCATGCCAGTTTGTGAAATGTTCACTATGCACATCCCGTTTACTTTCAGTGTCTGAAACCAAAGCAGTGGCACTAGATGCACCTTCCTTACCTCATCAGGTAACTGCTGAAATAACACTGTAATAGTTTAAACCACAGAAAATATCCTGCATTTCTATATATATATAGTATCTACAAGCCAAAGCCTACACTTCTGTCTCAGTACAAACTGATTCCCATTGAACTGACTCGTAACTGGATAATTTAAAAGCTTAAAATTAAGAAATTCAGTTAACAATACTTATTTCTCTTGTACAAACTATTAAAATAATACAAGTTCCGAGTACAATGATTTTACAGTCACAGAGTCTAACAGAAGCTTTATATGTTTTTAATACAAGGGGAGAAAAGATCTGAAAGTATGTTTTCTGGTTTTACTTATTTAATAATAAATGCCAGTGTAATTGATGTATTTGGGGGGGTCTCAACAATCAAACACAACAGAGTAAAGAGACTTAAGTTAACAGTGTGAGATAGAAAGTCCCTTATGTATTCTTATTGTTCTGTATGTTTGAAGTAGTATTTTAATTATGTGTTTGTTTACCTAACAGGCAATATTGGAGCCTGTCCTGGTTTTGGCTGGGATAGAGTTGTCTTCCTAGCAGCTGGTACAGCGCTGTGTTTGCAGTTCAGTGTGAGAAGGTTGATAACACCCCAATGTTTTCAGTTGTTGCCAAGTCGTGTTTAGACTCAGTCTAAACTGCTTCTTCAGCTTCTCCTGCCCAGCTAGCAAGAAGGCTGGAGGGGCACAGGGAAGCTGGGAGGGGAGACAGCCGGGACAGCAGACCCAAA